>JAJJMB010010308.1:826726-1026229 GCA_023531105.1 Papaver atlanticum | reverse complement strand
AAATCTACAAAAGGCCATGGGAATGCCAAAGGCGCCCAAATAGGCTGGCAAATCTACAAAAGGCCATGGGAATGCCAAAGACGCCCAAATAGGCTGACAAATTCACAAAAGGCTACGGGAAAGCCAAAGGCGCCCGGTCGGCTGACAAATCTACAAAAGGCCATGGAATTGCCAAAGGCGCCCAAATAGGCTGACAAATTCACAAAAGGCTACGGAAACACCAAAGGCTCCCGGTTGGGTGACAAATCTACAAAAGTCCATGAGAATGCCAAAGGCGCTCAAATAGGCTGGCAAATCTACAAAAGGCCATGGGAATGCCAAAGGCGCCCAAATAGGCTGACAAATTCAAAAAAGGCTACGGGAACGCCAAAGGCGCCCTGTCGGCTGACAAATCTGCAAAAGGCCATGGGAATGCCAAAGGCGCCCAAATAGGCTGACAAATCTACAAAAGGCTATGGGAACGCCAAAGGCGCCCAATAGGCCGACAAATCCACAAAAGGCTACGGGAACGCCAAAGGCGCTTGATCAGTTGACAAATCTACAACAGGCTATACGAGTGCAAAAAGGAGAGAAGGCGCGTTCTATCAACGCCCACCCATCCCATCGCATCCTTCTGATAAAAAAGAAAGAGTGAGTAGGCGCATTTCATCAACGCTCACCCATCCCACCGCATCCTTCTGATAAAAAGAAAGGGGAGTAGGCGCGTTTCATCAAGGCTCACCCATCCCACCGCATCCTTCTGATAAAAAGAAAGGGGGAGTAGGCGCGTTCTATCAACGCCCACCTATCCTACCACATCCTTCTGCTAAAAAGAAAGGGGGAGTGGGCGCGTTTCATCAACGCCCACCTATCCTACCGCATCCTTCTAATAAAACGAAAGGGGGAATAGGCGCGTTTCAACGAAAGGGAGAGTAGGCGCGTTTCATCAACGCCCACCCATCCCATCCCATCCTTCTGATACAAAGCATAGGAAGAGCAAGCGCATTCTACCACCACTCTCCCAACCCACTACCCCTCAAAAAAAAAAAGGGGAGGGGAAGGGGGGAGACAGGCACTACCACTAACCCATCCCAGTTGGCGATAAGCGACATCACAAAAGAGGGGAAGAAAGAAAGAAGAGAACAATACCCCAACTTAAAATAATTTTTTTATTAACGCTTCAAAGCAAATATATAAAAAGAACAACGGAGCCACGAACGGGGGACTAAAATAAAAGGGAGGGCACGCAATCTAATCGGTCATTAATTCCCGACAACGAGCAATATCTGCGTCCAGAGTCTCCACCATCAAACGTCCGTCATCACATTGCGTGGTAGCCAAACGAAGATCCTGATCAGCTTCATTCACCAACTTGTGGATATACCGAATAATTTTTCCTTCAGCTCCATCCCCACGAGAAAACGTGAGGGTCTCCTCATGCTCATCATACTCTTTACGCGCCTTATCCTGACGTATTAACCTAAGCATCCATAGCAAACCTACTTCTTCCCTTAGAACCAACAAACGCGCCAACTCATCCTCAAGGTAAGGATGGGGAACGAGCAAAGACGCAGCCGCTAAGGTCAGAATATGCCCAAGAAGCGATGAGGCTGTCTGGCCAGAAATCCAGAGACGACAATCAGAAATGGCACGATCTATAGTAGCCGTCATTATCAAAGAATCCGCAAATAATTGATTAGCTGCGTCGCGAGCGGTAACAGCCTCATCCAACGCACGCTGGATCTCCAATGACACGCGACCTGATGATTCAGCTCGCTGAGCAGTTTGGTACGCCTCGTCCCGTTGCTTAAAACTCGCGCGTTTGGCATCTCTATTCTCCATTCTCTGCTCTCGAAGCGCTTCAATTTCAGCCTTCACGAGCAAAAGCCGCTTCAATTCATCACGTTTAAACATCGTCGAGACCAACATAGGAACAAGTGCCAAGGATAACACGTATCCGTGAAGAGAATTAACCATTCAGGCGATATGTTAACCAAAAGAGGGAGAAAAGGAAGTTTAAAGGAAACTAGTGATCAAACTAAAAAACGAAAACTATATATAAAGGGAAATGACATAATTTACGACACAACAACCGTCCACATCCCTCCTTTGCATGCTACGATACGTGTCAACTCACATCAATAATGATGAGCGAAAAGCGGTGCTCCCTAGGTAGATCTAAGGCACCTCTAAAGGGGAAGGCAAGCTTGAAAGGAACCCTGGGGACTTGGGAATTAAAGACCAAGGTCAGCATGGCAACATACACGAGACAAAAGAATGAAGAGGATCAATAAAAAGAAAGTCTCGCAACAAACAACGATTAATGCGAACACCAAAAAGTCAACAAGAGGCAAAACCCCCAAGAAGATGCCAAAAAAAAAATGACAACGAACTACAAAAGAAACAAGGAAAGTTGTCCCGAAACGACATGCAACCTAGCCGACTATCAGCGCGCGACAACGGGCAATGTCCATATCCACAGCTTCCGCCATCAGACGCCCCTCGTCACACTGAATGTTGGCTTGAGACAATTCCCAGTTGGTTTCGCTTATCAACCGACGGATATCTTGCATGACTTTTCCCTTGCCTCCTGCACGCCGAGCGAGTGCGAGAGTACCTTCGTGTTCATCGCATTCTCTACGCGCCTTGTCTTGACGAACCCTTCTGAGAACCCATAATGCCTCCACCTCTGCTCTTAGCACCAATAAGCGCGCAAGTTCATCTTTGGGGTAGGAAAAACTCACAAGTGCTGAAATGGCCGCTAGGGACAAAGCGTACCCGGGAAGCCGTGGGGTTGCCTGACCAGAGATACGTGAACGACAATCAGCGATGGCATGCTCTATAGTCGCTGTCATCACTGAAGATTCCATGAGAAGCGAATTAGCGGCATACCGAGCAATGACAACATCATCTAAAGCGTGCTGGACCGCGGATGTCACATGCCCAGAGGGCTCGGCGTTTTGAGCAGCTTGATACGCTTCATGATGCTCCGAGAATTGAGCGCGCATGGAATTTCTATTTGCTAGCCTGTGTTCATGAAGCGCCTCAACCTCAGCTTTCACCAGCAATAGGCGCGCCAGTTCCATCTGCTTGAACATTGAAACCAACGCAGGGATGGGCGCTAAGGTTAAAACGTATCCGTGAAGGGAATGAGCCATCTGAGCAAAGTATCCGTCAGAAAGAGGCAAAAATAAGAAAAATGAGTTTAAAACCGATGATCGGATTGAGAGCAAGATACTCTTATATAAGGAAAACGTCGTCATAAATGATGTGATAACCGCCTCGCTTCTGGTGACATGTGGCGATCGAAAATGAAAAGTAACTTGACTACTGAGTCATTTTACAATTGACCCAATAATCAGGGGACTAATGTTGATACATGAAAAATAATACCCCTTAAACGGGTTCGGGGTGCCCCTAAGAGGGTAGATAAGCCTAGTATGAGACATGGGGACTTGGGGATTAGGCCCAAGTCCAATGAGAAAATATCCATGGGGTAAGAAGGACAAGGAAGGGATTAACAAATAAGGAGGAGGTTATGTTAAGGAATGGCATTAGGAGTAATTAAGGAGGTTTAAGACATGTGTCATGATGTCATAAAAGGAGGGACTTTTGGGAAAGTCTATATAAAGAAGGACAAGGTACAATGGAAAGGCAACTCTGTCTCTTACTATTTCTAGCAAAGTGAGGTCACTTGGTGAGACTAGGACGGGTAGAACAAAAACTAAATTCACCCCTCAACAGGGGTCACCCGCGTCCAATCCGTCAAAGTTACGGATTTGGAAAATTCAACTGTGTCCAGCCCAATCACCCGTGGATTTGACATCCGCGGATCAACGGGTGATACGGACCAGATACGGATTAACCACGGATTTAGTCAAAAAAAAAGAAAAAGAAAGAAAAAGAAAAAAAAAGGATTGAGTGCGGCGCTCTTTAGCTAAATTATATTTTTCTGGAAAATCAAGTCCACGACTGGTGGAACCTCTTCTGAACCTCCCCCATCGGCCAACAAGTCCAGAACCCATGCACTATCCAAGATTCTACTGGGAATAAATTCAACTGTTGTATCAAGCACGCCGTCTTTAACACATGTAGGCTAACAACTACGTTCAGTGATAGAATATTCGTAGACGTTAGATCAAAGTAACAAAATAGAAAGCAACGATTATAAATTAACTCCATTATTATTGTTTGCACAGAGAAAATAGGAAAGGAAAGTAGAGATAGTATTTTGTTTTGCTTGGGGATACTCGGCCCACTATATGTAGCTTTTCTACATTATGTCATTATCCAATTGAGTGGATTATTGGGTTGGTGGAGTATCAACCAGTTGATTAGTAGTTGGGACTTTGACTGCTAATCAAAGTCCAACGGTACGGGTGAATTCGCGGATTTAAAATTCCAACCGCAACCAAACCATTAAAAGTGCGGATTTGAGAATCCCATCCGTGTCCGATCCATAGATCTTGCGGATTGGGTTTCACCCGCAATTTTGCGGGCGGATATAGGTGAAATCCGCGGTTCCAGACTTTTTGCTCACCTCTAATATTTTGTACCCATTGAGTCATCTGAAATAATTTGGCTCATAAAAAGTGAGATTGCATGGTCCCATATTGTTGTTGATAAGTTTCCCGCCTAGCTTCCACCAGCTCCGTAGTTTGCTAAACCATCTGCCGCTTGATTTTTTTCCTCTATAGTCGTGCTAAATGATACATTGTGGAATTTGTAGCATTTTCTGTTTTATTTCACAAATTATTTCTGCAATATACCACGGGGCTTCTATGTCGGTTTTTATAAAGTGCATCAAGTTTTCCGAATCTGTTTCGAATATAACCTTTTTCCATTGTCTTTCTGTCGCACCTTTTTCCATTGTCTTTCCGTCGCCGTCCTTGAAGCTAGAAGAGATGCCCACGTTTCAGCTACTAGAGTCGTAGTTATTTCCATAGGTTGTGCTAGAGCCATCACAACCTGACAACTTGAATCCCTGCAAATAAATCTTGCGCCTGCTATTCCTGGATGTCCCCTCGCGGCCCCATCGGTATTGATCTTTAACCTGTCCGGTTCCGGTTTATTCCATCCTGCTAGTATTGTTGTTGATCTGGTATTTATTGTAGTGGCTGTAACCGGTGGATTTCCAGGTAAAGTTAGGGGCATTACCTTTTTTGCCCATTCGAATTCTTGTTGTTGCTTCTATGTCTGTGCCAGAATGTTATCTAGAGTTGTATGGTGTCGGTTGAAAACTAAATCATTTCTGGATGTCTAGTGGATCCAGAAAAGAAAGAAGAAAGTTGATATTGATTGGGTATGGCTAGCTTGTTGTAAAATCTGAGAGATGGTTGATTGGTTTTGTATGGAGATTTGAGAGAAGATGTTGGTTTGGGTTGTTGATAAAGAAGATAGAAGGTTGTTCCAGGAAGTTGCTGCTATTAGGCAGTGAATAAGCATGTGTTCCGCTGTTTCTGGTTAAGTATTGCAGCGGGGGCATCGTTGGAGTTGGTGAGATTGGTATGGTGTAAAATGGAATATGTCGACAGACCTTCATTTATAGCTTTCCACAAGAAAAGCTGAATTTTTGGTGGACAGGGTAATTTCCACAGGAATTTGGTGGGTGGTAAGGGATTTAGGTTGTGATGGTTATCCTGTTGAATTAGACAGTTGTAGCCAGTGGCAGTTGTGTATTTTCCAGATTTTGAGTGTGGCCAGATGATCTTGTCGTGAGGCATGTTTTGGGGAATACGGATATTAATAATGTGCTGGATTGCATCTGGTGGTAGGTGATTCAATTGATCATGATTCCAGGTGAGGGTAATAGGGTCAATGAGATCTGCCACTGATTGGATTGGGTAGTAATGAATGGGGTCAAGGTTTTGTACTTGAGGAATCCAATTTGCTTGGATAGGAGTGTCCAAACTGTTTCTGATTTGATAGAATATGAACTGTTACGTTGTAGGGATTAGGGAGGCCATTTGTTTCCATTGTGGGCTAGATGAGGAAGGAATTGGAGTATTTCCTTGAAAAATCGGTTTATTTTGCAGATATTTCTCATTATATAGTCTGGAGAAAATGGAATTGGATTGGTTGTGGATGTTCCAGATTCTCTTCATCAATAAGGCTTTATTGTGTTGGCTATTTTTCCTGATGCTGAGACCTCCTATCGCTATTGGTTTGTTTAGTTTGGTCCATCCTAATGGGTGGAGTTTTCTAACTGAAGAATCATGTCCCCAAAAAAATTCCTAGCTATCCAATATATCTGTTTGTGAATGGGATGGGGAATAGTTGTGTTTACATTAAGGGGTTGGAAGTAGGTATTAAGGAGGTTTTGATGAGTACTAACCTTCCCTTTTGAGTAAGATATTTAGTCATTCATCCCTGAACCTTTCGTGCTAACTGTTGAAGGAGTGGTTCAAAAATGTAACTGGATATTCTTTCGTGCTTGAATTGTACTCCCAGGTATATTGGCGGTGTTGTAGATGTTGGCATGTCAAAGAATTGTTTGATCTCGTCCAGCTGATGTTGTTGCAGTCTTGGGTGATGTATTATTGTATATTTTGTTATGTTGATTTCTTGACCTGCTGAAGAGATGTAGGCTTGGCCCCCAATTGCTATGTTATCATGTATGGATCTGTGTGGAACGGAAGCACTCTGATACGGGCTTATTAAAAATGATAGGAGCGGGCGAATGCGATTTACTAAGATTTTTGAGATTACTTTGTAAAATACATTACACAGGCTGATTGGTCTGAATTGGGAAGGTTTTGGTATGGTTCATGAGTGGATGAATATTTAGGTTGTTAAAGAAGCTATGAACCATAGCTATTAGATGATGTGTTGTCTCCCAAAAAACTTTGAAAAACTTACTAGTATACCCATCAGGTCATGGAGCGCTTTCCGAATTGATGGAGAATATAGCCTGATTGATTTGCTCTATAGATACTTCTTGCGTGAGTTGTGAACACTATCTTGAAGATAATTGAGGTGTGATCTGTGCAAAAAGCTCATCATCTATTGTTGTACTTGTGCTTGTATATTGATCAGTAAAATGGTCAAGTGTTATACAAATAGCCTAATCTTTATTGCTGACCCAATTGTGTTGTTGATCCCGCAACTCTTGGATGTTATTGCAACTTCGATTTATGGTAGATTTTGTGTGAAAGAAGGTTGTATTGTTGTCCCCTGATTGAAGCCACTGGATTTTGAACCGTTGTTGCCAATATGTTGCATGACATTGTAGCATATTTAGGTGATGTGCTCGAAGATGCTTTTCCTGGTTTATCCAATAGTTCAACACCAGTTCGTGTGGCACATTGATGTGGTTCCATTTTAATTTGTGTCGTAGATTTCTTTATTAGAGTTGGGAGATGCCCAAAAGTTTGCTTATTCCAGTCCATAAGGATTTCACTAGTTGTAATTAACTTTAATTGAAGGTTTAAGGCAGGATCCGAGTCATTTTGTTGATTCCAAGTTGTCTCGACTATCTGCTTGAGTTGTGGATGAGTTAGCAAAAAATGCTCGAACTTGTAGTTTTTTTGTCCCTGCCAATCAATAACTTGGTGTGAAGCAAAATTGGAGCATGATCTGATGCTATTCTTGGAAGATGAGTAATGCCTGCGTGGGGATTGGCCGTACGCCAATGTTGTGTAGCGATTGCTCGATCTAGTCTTTCCATAATATTATCTTGTCCTTGTTGATTATTTGTCCATGTGTATGGATCCCCGTGGAATCCTAAATCCATAAATCCCATTTGATCTATCATTGTGAGAAAAGGTTGTGTTTAAGCATATATTACTTGCCTTCTTCCTTTCTTTTCTGATTGGTTCATCACCTCGTTGAAATCTCTTATCAATACCCATGGTGTTGTGTTGCTGATTGTCGGGAATATTATGGGTAAATACTTCCAAAAGTCTTGTCTTACGTTCGGGTGAGGTGGGCCATATATACCGGTACAGAGCCATGGTTGACTTTGATATAGAAGTATGATAATGACGTGAATGTAACTTTGGAATTGAAGTAAAACTCGAACATTTAAAGTGTCCTTCCACATAAGACAGAGTTCACCTCTTCTACCAATCCTGGGTACAGTGGTGTGGTTTTGGAATTGAAGGTACTGGGTAATTCTAGACATATGGGATGCATTCGTTAATGTTTCCGATATGAAAATGATGTGGGGTTTGTGGAGGGAAATTAGCCCTTTCAGATGTTGAATGGTTATTGGATTGTTAATTCTTTGGCAGTTCCAGGCTAGAATACTCACGTTGAAGAGAAAATAATAAGATTGAAATGGGTATTATACTATGGGAAGGTTCTAAAGATCAAGGGAGTGAAAATGGAATTGTATATGGGAAAATGGAAGAGAAATTTGCTGAAATGTTAATTGGGATTTAATTCTGTGGAATTAATGGGCTTGAAAACGGTTTGAGATATTGGAGTAGAAAATTAAAGATTCTAACGACTTTGATACCGGCTGATATGAGTTTTGTGACAACAAGAATGAAAGAATTACTAATATTAATGAATAATCTACTGGGAATTGAAAATATACAAAGAGGGAATGCAGTTTAGTCTTACAGTGTGGAAAAATGCGAAAAATAGATCAACTAATAATGCTCTAAGTTAAACTAGATAAAGTTTAAAACAAAAACAACTACTAATAGCTATAGTTCTATTACTTTTATGGAGCACACAACTAGATTCCTAGAAATCTATATGTCTGTAATACACTTTAGTTCTAATGCAAGCTTCCTAATATGGGGAAAATAGAAATACAATGCAACAAAAGATGAAGAAAAGTTAAATGCAAAAAACTCAAAACAAACAGCTAAACTAATATAATAGAAGAGGCTTAAAACCATAAAGTAATGGAAGATCCACCGGCCCCATAGATGTTTCATCATTCCCGTTAAGTGAGTGTTCAGGTCTTGTGTTGATGTGCTATCAAAGCTTGATGGTTTCTGTTACTGATTGTTGTTGCTGGTGCTGTTGCTGCTTCTTTTGTTGTAGCCTAGGATAGTGCAACTAGAATTTCAGCTGTTGTGGTTTTCAATTTCTCGGCTGGCGTATAGTGTGATCTTAGAGTTCTCTCTGTATAGACAAACTCAATACAACTTCGAGAGTTAAACTCAATCAAGGAATAGTATCTTTGAGTTCTCTCTCTCTCTCTTGCGATTAGAACGTTTACAGAATCAAATCCGTGAACCTAACCACAATGAGATAACTTGGATGGTACCAAAGACCAGTGTTCAAGAGTCAATCAAGTCGTATCCAACAAACTAGGTCAGATGTCTTTACTATGATTGATAAAATGCACAACCTGTGATATTTCAATTATAAAGATAAACAATATAATGTGGAAAAATAAATAACACAGACACAAGAAGTTTTGTTAACGACAAAACCGCAAATGCAAAAAAACCCAGGGACCCAGTCCAGATTGAACACCAAACTGTATTAAGTCGCTACAGACACTATCCTACTACCAATTACCTTCGGACTGGAATGCAGGTGATCCCTAAAAGGTATACCACCGATTAAGGTACATTCACGCTCCTTACGCCTCTTGAATCCCAGCAGGACTCCACGCAATTGATTCCCTTAGTTGATGTCACACCAACTACGAGTTTCTTCAACTCAAATTTAAGACTTTGAACCAATCTTCCTCCCACAGATTAATCTATATATGATTTCCTTTTACAATCAAATAGTTTGATCAAAGGTGATGGAAATCGATAGCAATAAAAAAGTCTAGCTAACCTTAAAATCCATACTTATGCAACTCGAAGTGCAACCTAGATTATTATTCACCTCGCAGGTATAAAACCTGTGGAATCAACCAAGTTTGAGACGAAGAGAACTTTGATGATTTATATCTATCTTAATCAAGAGAGCTGCTCAAAAATCGACCAAGATCAGGATACTCGAGTTATCAAGGAAAGATAACTGAACCTGGCTTCACGAATCCTTATGAAGTCTTTATAGTCGCTAAAACCTAAAAGGGTTAGGAAGAGGACGACTCTAGATACAACTAGGACACACCAAAAAGTAGAGTCGGGATTCAAATATCCCAGTTGCTTTAAGTTCCCCTTTTATGGACATTCAAAGCATATGTTGCTTTAGGTTTAAGCTAAGATAGCTTTGGAACCAAGCAATCAATATCCGTCGTTAAATGAATCTTTGAATCTGATTTACATAAACAAGATATACACTCTGGTTAGGTGAAACCGTAACCGAACCGTGTATAAATACTATGTTCAACGTGGTTAGCCGAAACCATCCGATTTGAATTAAAAGCTTAATATTCATTTTCATGAACACATAAGACATTAACTTTGAGTCACAATCATGTGATCAAATAAGTCTAGTGTTTTATAGAATTAATCAAATGTTAATTATCTCATAGAAATAATTCAATTGCACTTGAAAATAATCGACATGGTTAGTAGTGTACAAGTTACAAATACCATTGCCGTTCGTGAGTCAGGTTAGCCAGAGTACGTGTACCGGTTTGTAAACATTTAACTAAACCAAGTTCTGGAGTTAACAGAACTATTTAGGTATGCGTACCGGTTTGGAAACCTTAAGACTATGACCGGTTCCGGAGTTCACAGAACTATTTTGGTTTGCATACCGGTATGGGTACTAAACCGAGTTCGGGAACACATAACTATTTTGGTATGTGTACCAGTTTGGATACTAATCCAGGTTCTATAACCACAGTTCCAAAATGGTTTGCATACGAGTATGCGTACCGATCCGGTTCACGAGTGGAACAGTTTTTCATATGATATACATAAGAATATGCGTACCACAAATCTGCAAGTCGATATATAGCTACTTCGCTACGTGTATGAGTACATGTAATACGATTCAGACATATAACAGTTTTCCCTGTTTGTAAGACTGATAACACTGTCTTGTATCCGAATCTATAGTAGTTTTATATTTCTCTCTAAATCGATTTGAAACATTCCCGAATAACATAAATTACACGTATCATTGTTTCAGGCTATTTTCGCTAATAAAACTTGAATCTTGATTTTGATTCCGAACAATAAATTGTCCATAACCGAAATTCATAAAGTATGGGCAAATGTTAATTAATCTTAATCATTATATTTCGAAAATTAATTATCAAGATAAGCTTGACTCGAATTTCTTGTCTATGTATAGTAGTCTAATTAGTTATGCGACTGTTGATGGGGAAAAACGATTTGCTGGTTTTTCAGGAAGTGGAGAGACGACCGTGCGGACGGAGACTCCTCAACCGAGTAAACGTCTTAACCTCAAACAGATGCACTGCACGGGAGTGCTTTTAGTTCGAGAGATCAATCTGTAAGACTCCGGCCTAAACCAAGAAATGGTCGTTCCAGGGTCAATTCGGTCACAAAGAGGAAAGAGGGTTGATCTGTAGGAGGGAAGCTGAGAAGTGTGTGAGATCAATGGTGATCTAGGATTGTGAATGTGTTGTGGGTTTCTGTAAATAAACTACTGGGTTCGAATAAGTTTGAATTCTGCTCTATTGAGAGTGATTGTTCAGATGAGAATTGTTGTGGTAATTCCCGTATATCTGTTCTTGTTAATCATGAATTCAGAGAACTTATTTATATTGCTAGAACGTGGACACATTGATCTCCAGTAAGTGTGACGGTTGTTTGAGTGAAAGAGTGGGAAAGTGGGAGATCGTGGTTTAACCAGTTCCATGTCGCGCGGAGACTGGGTTGATCGTCCACCCACTACTTTGCTAACTTCCTCAACCGCTTGCACGACTTACTCACATTTCTCATCGTGGATGAACACACGTGTCGTAGGCCGCCGACCAAAACCCTAATTAATATCCCCCCATGTGACATGATTGATGTCTCATGATTTGTGGAGTATGCAAGGCAGACGTGTATTTGATCAGTCAGTCGTTGACTTGATTAGACGATGAGTCTAAATATCGTTAAGTCGAGCATGATTGTTGAATTCTCTATGATTCATGGATTGAACATATCTGCTGGGATGTATAGTTCTCGAATGAATGATGTTGATAATTGAATCAACATGATAGTCTGAGCAAATATTGCTTGTATGATGAATTATTGAATATTGATAGTTGAATCAATATTCGAGCATTTGAGCAAATATTGCTCATTCGATGAATTACTGAATATTGATAGTTGAATCAATATTCGAGCATCTAAGCAAATATTGCTCATTCGATTAATTACTGAATATTGATAGTTGAATCAATATTCGAGCATCTGAGCAAATATTGCTCATTCGATGAATCACTGAATATTGATAGTTGAATCAATATTCGAGCGTCTGAGCAAATATTGCTCATTTGATGAATTATTGGTAACATGACCAAATAAAATATTAATTAAAATATTGGTAACTGGACCAAATATTATATAATTAATTAAGATGTTGATTGCTGGATCAACATAAAATTGTTAGTGTTTGAAGTTTCTCAGAATCATGATTTGCAGAGCATTCAGTTCGAAACCCTAATTTTGATCGATTGCTGATCAATTGATGATTTACTGAAAATAAGTCACTGAGTGAAGGAGGGACCGGCTACATGGGATGATGGCCGACCATGTAGCTCCCAGGTGCTCGAGTGAGTATGCACCAAAGTCCTTTGTTGACAAGTTGGTGAAAGGATAATCAAATGCTGGTTTAATCATTTATTAAAATAGTGCTAGTATGAGCGTTAGGTAATAAAACCTAATTATGGAGAGATGAGGACCGGCTAAGGGGTCATGGGACCGACCCTTGGTGGTCGATTGAGCAAATTCCAATTTGGTTTGATAGAGTTTGGAGCCACTATGAACTATTGAGAGCTAATTAGGTCAAAGTTATGAAAGAGTGTGGGACCAGATCCTTGCAATCCTAAGGGATGACCTTGGTCGGTCAAGGTGGCATGCCCGTGTCACCATATTGTCCGTGTCTTAATTCTGAGAGTTTTGGTAATTTATGGTGCGCGTTTGAGCAATATTTTGGATTTTCAGAAGAGTTTGATCTTGACTGAAACTCTCGATTTTGCTCGAATGAGCAAGTAGAACTTTTCTCGTGCGACCATTATTTTGAGAATATTAAAATAATAATATTTTAATTTTTGACGTGAGAAGCCTAGTCGTTCATGTGACCATTTGACTTTTTGGCTTTTTCATGGTTTGAGGTTTTTGCTCAAACGCTGGAGTTTCATGAGATGAAGGAAATAATAATATGAAAAAATAAGGAATTGTAAGGTGTGGGACCGGTCACGGCTAGGGCATGGACGACCGGCTAGGTGGCCCGGTCCCGTGACACCTTTCCCTATTTTTTTACTATTTTTCATCGTTTGAAGGAAAATATGGAGAAACTAAGAGTTTTGCTCAAACGATGGAGTTTGCTCAAATGAAGGAGTCTTCATTAGATGAGGAAAAACTAAGAGACGTTAAGCTCTCTAACAAACATTATGTCTAGGATCCGCCCAATCATTTTGATTCTATGTAGAGGTGATGATGAAATGTGTGAAGCATCGAACACTCAGCTGAGAGGCCTTTCGAGAAACATATTCATCATAGCTCTGAGAGGAATGTTCGCACAGTCAGAGATCGTGAAATAGTTCACAGATCATAAAATATGAATCGTCACATACATTCCTGAAGTCAGGTCAGAAACAATGCAGTATCATGATTTTACGATTTTGACCTTTGTCGAAAATCCACTATCAACAGCGACATCGTCTCAATGATAGAAAAGTGAATATAAGTTGAGAAATATGTGGTTCAATCTTCACATATCTTTTGTTGATGAAGTTCTCCAAAAGCTTCGGTTGATCTTCGCCTTCAAATGGTAGAACGCAATGATGACTGTCGTGATCCACTGTTTCTCAATTTCATTTTTATCCTAGTCCGATACTTAAATAATTGTAGACTAGAAATCAAGATATATTTTTGACAACTAAATTTGACAACAAGCTTGAGATAAAAACACTTGTGAGTTCGACCGAGCAATGCTCTAACAATCTCCCCCTTTGTAAATTTTAGTGACAAAACTATTAATACATATGGATAAAAAAATAAATCTTTGACAACTTCTTGAATCCATCATGTCTTGATTTCCTTGGATTCCTCAACTCCTTGAACTCTTCGTAATTTCAAGCTGCAATGATTCTAAACGTGTTCAACTCAGCATTGTTGTTGTTGAAGATCCGATTCCATGGCGATAACAACTTTGAAAACAAATATTCTCAAACATTGTTATAAAGATTATTGATTCACTCCCCCTTACATAATGATCCGTAAACCATATGTATGTAGTATGAAACTACTAAATAATTCTCCCCCTTTTTGTCAATAAAATTAACAAAGGTACGAAATGAATACAACCAAAAGATATGTCAAGTTTTAAGGAAGTTGGAGATTCTACATTATAACATAGTTAAAATGCAACTCCTCATATCAAATTTTTAAGATACAAGCATCCCCTTTAAATTCCACAGCCACACACCCCAAAAAGATATAGCAATTAAGCACAAGTTCATTTAAGAACTCTCCCCCATTTGATGCTATTCCCAGGAGAACAGTATGAGTGACCTTGCTTTATAAAAAAGAAGGATTTTGTTGGACATTAACAAATCACGTGGATTTGTTTCCAAAAATCGACTCAAAATAATCTCAACGCCAGTTACAGACAAAAGATAATTTTAATCGGTATGGTCAACATAAGAAAATCTTACGGAGTGTGTCAAGCAGTAAAAACACAAAAGTGTGATCACAAGTAGATCTATACTGCGAGAAAATTCTCAAAGAGTTTATTCTATTTTCCGTTTATAAAAACATAGTAGATTTAACTTCTGAGCATATATGAAATATCAGCTCGATTCACGAAAACGTAAAGGCACGTATATTTCATAAGACTTTTGCAATAATTAAACCAATAATAATTACATACTGTAAGTTCATCTTCCAACAACTCTAGAATTTAAATAAATAAATCTAAAAACATGTAAGATGAAAAACGTTGGAAATAGCTTGTGTAAGGAATATCTTTGAACAATAAATGATAAGAGTTATTGTACGTGTTCAAAGTATGTTGACATCTTTTCATTGTAAATCCTTATTCATATTTACATGGATTTACATTCTTGGAATCGGTTATACCACACTTCAAAACAAGTTTAGAATTGGTTCACCTGTATTCCAAGATTAATTACTATGTGATTGATCAAACATCAAGTCACATACATGGGCACAATCGGTTCTACCAATTACTAGGATCAGTTATACCTTAATATGCAAATACTTGTGATCGGTCACACAAGTTAATAGGACCGGTTACATCAGTTACCAGGATCGGTTACATCAATTACTAGGACCGGTTACCATATACTCATGGTATTGCTTGTGATCGGTCACACCAGTTACCAGGATCGGTTACACCAATTATCAGGACCGGTTACACCAATTACAAGGATCGATTACACAACACTCTGTGATCGGTCACACCAATTACTAGGATCGATGACACCAATTACAAATATCGATCATACCATCTCATGGAACAACGAGCATCATACTCGTTCTGAAGGGGTGTATAATCAGGGAACAACGAGCAGCGTGACGTCCTGGAGGCGTTAAGTTCTCTAACAAACATTATGTCTAGAAATCGCGCAATCATCAAGAGATTCTATACACGGTCTCTCTACGTAGTCAGGGAACAACGAGCAGCGTGACGTCCTAAAGGTGTTAAGCTCTCTAACAAACATTATGTCTAGGAGCCTCCCAATCATTTTGATTCTAAGTAGAGGTGATGATGAAATGTGTGAAGCATCGAACGCTCAGCTGAGAGGCCTTTCGAGAAACATATTCATCATAGCTCTGAGAGGAATGTTCGCTCAGTCAGAGATCGTGAAATAGTTCACGGATCATAAAATATGAATCGTCACATACATTCCTGAAGCCGGGTCAAAAACATGCAGTATCATGATTTTATAATTTTGACCTTTGTCGAAAATCCACCATCAACATTAAGTCCCCTGCTTAGTGAGGGACAATCATGTTCCGCAGTAAGCACTGGATGGTGATTTTCCAGTAAACGAGATAAGTAGTTCAACTTAGTCGTACAAAGGCATTTTCAGAATCCCCGATTTGCTCCAATGATGTCATGTACGAGCAAATGCCCAGGTAAGGACTTTGGAAGTATGATAGAGTGTCATCCCGTGAGCATGGAGAGATGAGGCACTGCTGATTTGGATAATCAGACGTCCGATTTTGGTCGGTTTAGCGTTTACGGGCCCAAAAAAGGAAATCCTTGTTTTAGGAACGGATGTTCGTTCATTAGTTTAAGAAACAAACAATAATCCCTAACATAAAAGAGATTTTTTTTTAATAGACCTACCTATAATAATAATAAAAATTCTATTAGCTTTTATGAAAACCAAAATCTTATTTTGATGTGTGAATTTTCACAAAATTGGAAAAAACCCTCGTTTCAAAGGCGAATGCTCGTGCGAGGGAGTAAAAAAAAATAATTTGTTATTTACGTGAGTTATTCACGTTTTAAAATAAAATAAAAATAAAATATATATATATATATATATATATATATTATTTTGAAAATCAGAATTGATTTCGAATAACCATTAGACAATGATGAAATATTGTAATTTTCACAATTAGTAGTGAATGTTCAAACAGTGAAAATTATGTTCACGGTTTTACGAAAAATCAAGTTTTGATTTTTGAATTTTTTTGCTCGTGTTTGCAGGTTCGAGGAAACGAGCAAATTTTGAAGTATTAACTCTTGTATCACAATCACTACTGTTAGTGGAATCGTAAACAGGTAAGAGTTGAAAGTTACCATTTTTGTAGACGATGATATGAGCATCTTTATTCCATGATTCATTGTCTTGTTGAATCCTGCGCTTTGTATGAAAGATGTGCTGAAGTAGAAATGTTATGCATCTGTCACAGCCACTTTGCAAGAATGACTGACTTCCATGATGACACTTCCAAAGATGATGCTTCCAGAGATGACAACTCTACGGATGCAACTTCAAGAAATGGTGCTTCTGGGACCTCTGAGTGATGGTGAGAGATCCTTCATACTGAGTTGTACTCCTGGTTACCTAGTATCAGTAATGCAAGGAAAGTTTCTGGTGGAGGAATATAACATCGATAGAGGAGCTCGACAAATGGGTCTTGATATGCTTCCCAGATGTTCGGAAGAGAAGGCCATCAGTCGACCAACTTAAAGCTTCTTTAGATTGTACACATTTGAATGGGCGTGAATATCTGTACCCTTGTTCTGACCGGGTTGCCTACGCAGCTCAAGGTTATATAACTTTCTGGAATCAGCAACTTGATCGTCTACATGATTTTGTAATGGTTGTTCAAACCCTAGTACAAGAGCCTCATTCGGTTGAGATGACTTCCGTTCGACCAAGATTGAAGTATCCCTCCAGTGGTGATAAACGAAAAGCACTTCCAGGATGTTCACAAGTAAGTATTCTTCTTATGTCTTTTATAGAGATGGGATAACCGCACCTTAACCATTTTATTAACTTTACCATAGGATGATCGTGTAGTGAGATCTCGGATCAATGTAGACTTCAAGGAAATGGAAGAAAGTCCCCGGGGCGGAGAACCCATAAGTAAGGACTACAGGATGTTAACAAATGATGTGCAGTCCCCAGCCGTTTCTTTGGTGAGTTGTCGATGTTTACTCCGTCATGACTTTTTCTTATCCGTATAATTAGGAACTCAAACAAATATTTGTTAATTTGTTTTAGAATTTTTCTCCTTCGAGCATTGATGGCCTTCGACTTGCTCTTGGGAAAGCAATTCGTGAACCCAGTGCCGATGAAAAGGAAGTCGATGTAAGTATTTCTTTTCATAATCAATTATGATATCCCTTGATTGAAGTAATAATAATTGTTGCTGATATATCCAGGAAGAAATTCTTATGGACAAAGAAGGCGCTGATGATGCTCATTCGTCTTCAAAAGATGGTGATAAAGAGAATTCTCCAGAGTTGGAACCGAATGATGGTAATAATGCCCATAATGGTGATTCCGGCAACATTGATTCTTTGAAAGGCTTAGAGACCACTCAAGTAAGTGTTCCTCCTGTATTTTATTCATAGAAGTATGAAATTTGTGATTTGTGAATGAATGAGCGAGAACCCATGTGAATGAATGAAATTTTTTCCGAAATACGTCACCAGAGAATTCAGAATTCGGCCTCTTAATGAAAACGTTGTAGAATCTTCGTCCGATGTCGGATTTTCGTGATCTACCTATGTTTTTTCATCCACGGAAAATTTCCGAGCCTTAACATTGAAGCTTTTTGAGTTTTGAGCACATTTAGGGGTCGAAATCGATGAAACAGTAAACTTCCAGGAGGTTTCCAGAAAATTTTCAGCTGTCATGTAGTCCAAAGTTTTGGCTACATCGTTTTGCTCGTTTATCCAATTACTGTGAATTTTGGATATGTTGTATAGGACATCCATGCGAAGAGAATGGCATATAAATCAACCTTAGAGTCCTTACCAAATTCTCCCAGATCGTTGCTTTGTACAGGGTTGTGTAAAACCACTTCAGTTAGGCTTGCTGTAAAACGCCTCTTTTGTGATTTTTTTGCCATTTGCTTGTGTCTTGGATGCATAATGAAGTATATTGTTGATGTTACTTCACTTGAATTATGAATTTTATGATTGCAATTTGAATTCCAAGATTGAAAAATTCTAATCCGTATCCCTGTTGTATTAGGTGGAAAACGATGGAGTTGAGCATAATGGAACCAATAATGATGATTCAAGCAACCTCGGGGTCATTGATAATGAGACAACCATCTCTGCACTTCAGGGCCGTGAGAAGGTCTTTGCTGAGACCTAAAATCCAATTGTTGTTACTTAAGAGATGGAAGAAACTGGGCCAAGAGTAGAAGAGACTGCTCCAGCAATAGATGAAACTGTTTCAATGACTGTTGAAGTTTCTCCAATGATTGAGAATCGCATGGTGGTGCATGAATACCCTAATACAAGGATCGTTTTCGATCCTCCATTCGGTGAGTTACTCCCATGTCATACACCAGTTGGTGGATTTAGCGTTCCCATTGGATATGCTGATATGTATGAGAAGCTATGGAAGATGTATGGTCACATTGTTGCTTCAAAAGACCCCAAGCGCAGTTACTTCTTGATAATGCAAGTAGGAGCTATCTTGCGTGTCATAGATGATATACGGACCAGAGCTAGAAGTACTGTTACTCAAGATATACTCTTTGATTGGGAGTATAACTTGGGAAAGTCTGAGGAGCTTGGTTTTAATGTAAAGTGTCTTCGCCAAAGGATCACCACTATCAAGAATGCGATTGAGAACAATGTAACTTTTCCCAGTGATGCTGTGGTGGAGAAGGAGGCCAAGGTTGCTAGATTGACCGAAGAGCTAGAATTGGAGAAGGCGGCTCTGCAAGTCTTGAAGAATGTAGAGGAGAAGAAATCTTACTTTGTTGGCTTCCTTTAGTTTTTCTTCCATGATCTCTTGAACTTTGAACTTCTGAGAGACGTGAAGTTTTATTTTTGGTTTTGGTTTTGATTAATTTTGGATAAGTAGGTGATTGAGAATTTTCTTCTGGATTTGGAATATATTTTCTTTAAATAAAATGAACTTTTAATAATTACTGAATTCAAATACGGAATGCAAGTATTACAAACATTTTGGAGGAATTGAAATACAGTGAAAGAAAATCCTAAATACCAAATCCCGGTGTTTTGGGTGCTCATGTCTTGAACATCCAGTACCTCAAACGTCCAATGTCTCAGGTGTCAAATTCTTTGAGCCAATTCTCATGTATTATTGCCACGTTCGCCTTTCCATCCATGTTGATCAACTTGTAGTATCCACCAACCACATACTCAGCGACCATAAAAGATCCTTCCCAATTGGAACTCCTTGCTGAATGAAGATTGTGTTTAGCTGCTTTGAGAACCAAATCTCCTTTATGAAATTTGTTAGGCTTGATCGTTTTTGCCTTGAAGATCTTCTGCTGATTCGGTATTCCTCTGACAATGAGGTTCCATGCTCGTGCGGACATTGAAACTTTCTGATTTTTCGGTACATATGGACACTTGTGCTCAGTTATAGAAGGACATCTAAGATGCTCTCCGTTGTACTTGTTCATCATCTCAGTAACAAATTTTTCGGTGAGATGCTCAATTTGAAGAGGTTCCACATTCAACCATTTAGTAAAATACCGCTGAGGCGAGACTATCCACTCATAACATTTGGTAGTATCTAGGTTGTGAGCAAGATTGAGTCCCCAGACCAGGGAAGCATGTTTGAAAGTTGATAATATGGACGCATGAGGGGGAATAAGACTTGCCTGAGTGCGGAACCTTTTGATGAATGCATGCGTATTTTCTTCAGGATTTTGTGTTAACTCCATTAGGGCCTTTACTTCCTCCAAATTCTCGAATGATGGAGTATCCTCTACTTTTTATGAACCAAAGTTTTCTTCAACAGAAAAATGTGTAATTGATGATGGCGTATGGGTTACCTTTTAAGCATGGATCCACGTTCATCCGAGGATCATGTCGTATCCCGGGTCTTCCCTGATTATATGAAACTTGGTCTCCGCCCAGGTGGAACCAGTTTTAATTTTGAGAATAATGTAGCCATACACATCTTTGAGTACTCCTTCGTGATCCCTGATTAAGATAGGAGCATGAGTTTCTTCTTGACGAGTGATGCATGCGGCTCTGAGAGTCTTCAAAGGGATGATATTGACAGCAGTATTAACATCAACCAAAGCTATCTTAAATTCATTTCCTTTGAGATTGACTGTGGTGAGAAGTCCCCAGTCGTACATCTCCTTGTCGGTTGCTGGAGGTTCAGGGAGTATTTCTGGAATGGGTAGGAGTTTCCCTGACACTATATGATTCAAAGCCATGAACATGTCTTTCTTTCGATCCTTTGACAAGTAAAGCAATTCACAGACGTGCTCGATCAAGGATTAAACTGCTTCTTTGACCGGTTGTTCAGAAAGTGCAAAGGTCCTGATCGGAAGAGGATTTTTGTGCACCCCTTCAGTCCCCAGTTCCCCTGAGTCGGCTTTCTCTTTAAATATGCGCTTCAAGATTCTGCAATCACTTGTCGGATGATTGACAAACCTATGAAAGCGGTAGTAGCGCGGATCCTCCATTTCTTTCTCTGTTGGCTATCTTCTCACAGGAGGTAGTTTGATCGCATCATCTTGGATCCAGACTTCCAATAGCTCGAGCACCTCTTCAATAGGAAAAGAAAAGTCTGGTTCTGTCTTGTCATTCTGCTGACGCTGAGGTTGTGCTTGTGCATTTTGAATTTGATTGTCCTTCCTTAATGCTTTTGTAGGATAGGATGATGGAGGAACGTTCTTATGTTGTTGTGCCTCAGCTTTCCTATTGCTCCCTTTAACAACATTCATGGAAGGATGGACATTGTACTGTTTGTTGATCAGGAGCCTGGCACTACTTCGAGTTTCTCGCGGCTCCTCGACTTTTGTAGCTTTTGATCAGTAAGGCCGGAGAAGTGGTAGCTGACCGTTTGGATGCTTCATGAAGCTCTGAGAAAGTCTGAAATCGAAGATTCTCCAGTAAAGCTCTATAGACCGGGATCATTCCGTTGATGCACAAGTACACCAGTTGTTGTTCAGTGACATTCGGATCATGACAATCCAAAGCTTGGACTCTGAACCTTTTCACATAGTCGTTCGGATGTTCATTGTTTTTCTGAGACATTCTTCCTAAATCAGAGAAAGTAATCTCCTCTGAGACGAAGAAGTATTTTCAGTAGAAGGCATTAACCATCTCTCCCCAACTAGTGATGCTTCCTGTTGCGATGTTATTATACCATGTGTATGCTCGGCCTATTAGGGATTTCGAGAATTCTTTCAAACGGACGACATGGTTGTGTTCGTGTTGGCTTAGTACTTCCAAGAATCGAGAGACATGTTCTCGAGCATTCCCCGTTCCGTTGTACAGTGTGAACATTGGAGAAGTGTATCCCTTTGGGAGAGGAATTCTTTGCGTAGCAGCAGGATATGGAGGTTGATGACGGTGAACAGATGGTGTTTTGACTTTTCCTAGATCCTCCATAAAGTGTTCCAGGTCTTCACGAGTGATGAAGCCTGCAGGTTCCTTCGTTGGTGGGTTATCTGTAGCCTTGTGGACTCTATCATCATCTATTACATGGATTGGAGTGACTTCAGGATCAGCAACAAAAGATGTTTCTTTGGCTTTTCCCTTCTCCAGAGTTTTCTATGACATCTTGTCAGTGAGAATTTTGAGATAATTGCATAGCTCTTTCTGTGTTGCAGCCATGTCAGTCTGGATTTTGGCGAGAGTCTCCTGCACCTTCATGAGATCAGCTATGGTAGGTGGATTTTCTCTCATTTCCTCGGGAAAGCGGTCAAACATGGGATGGTCTCCAATGTGGTTTGAGGAGGAGTGGTATCAACAGCATCGATGTTGGAACCAGGAGTGGTTTCTGGAGTACCACCATTGTTGCTAGTACTAGCGTTGTTTGTGTTAGGATTTATAACTGAACTTGACCTAAGATCAACCATCTTTGTGAAAATTGGGATTGCAACCGACAGAATGATCTCCCACAGTGGTCGCCAATCTGTTGATGGGGAAAAACGATTTGTTGGTTTTTCAGGAAGTGGAGAGATGACTGTGCGGATGGAGGTTCCTCAACCGAGCAAATTGCCTAACCTCAAACAGATGCACTGTACGGGAGTGATTTGAGTTCGAGAGATCAATCTGTAGGACTCCGGCCTAAACTAAGAAATGGTCGTTCCAGAGTCAATTCGGTCACAAAGAGGGAAGAGGGTTGATCTGTAGGAGGGAAGTTGAGAAGTGTGTGAGATCAATGGTGATCAAGGATTGTGAATGTGTTGTGGGTTTCTGCAAATGAACTGCTGGTTTCGAATAAGTTTGAATTCTGCCCCGTTGAGAGTGATTGTTCAGATGAGAATTGTTGTAGTAATTCCCGTATATCTGTTTTTGTTAATCATGAATATAGAAAACTTATTTATATTGCTAGAACGTGGACACATTGATCTCCAGTAAGTATGACGGTTGTTTGAGTGAAAGAGTGGGAGATAGTGGTTTAACCAGTTCCATGTCGTGAGGAGACTGGGTTGATCGTCTACCCACTACTTTGCTAACTTCCTCAACTGCTTGCACGATCTCATCGTGGATGAACACACGTGCCGTAGGCCGCCAGACCAAAACCCTAATTAATATCCCCCCATGTGACATGATTGATGTCTCATGATTTGTGGAGTATGCAAGGAAGACGTGTATTTGATCAGTCAGTCGTTGATTTGATTAGACGATGAGTCTAAGTATCATTCAGCGAGCATGATTTTTGAATGCTCTATGATTCATGGATTGAACATGTCTACTAGGACGTATAGTTCTCGAATGAATGTTGTTTATAATTGAATCAACATGATAGTATGATTGAATCAATATTTTAGCATTTGAGCAAATATTGCTCATTCGATGAATTACTGAATATTGATAGTTGAATCAATATTCGAGCATCTGAGCAAATATTGCTCATTCGATGAATTACTGAATATTGATAGTTGAATCAATATTCGAGCATCTGAGCAAATATTGCTCATTCGATGAATTACTGAATATTGATAGTTGAATCAATATTCGAGCGTCTGAGCAAATATTGCTCATTTGATGAATTATTGGTAACATGACCAAATAAAATATTAATTAAAATATTGGTAACTGGACCGAATATTATATAATTAATCAAGATGTTGATTGCTGGAATCAACATAGAATTATTAGTGTTTGAAGTTTCTATGAATCATGATTTGCAGAGCATTCAGTTTCGAAACCCTAATTTTGATCGATTGCTGATCAATTGATGATTTACTGAATATAAGTCACTAAGTGAAGGAGGGACCGACTACATGGGATGATGGCCGACCATGTATCGCCCAAGTGCTCGAGTGAGCATGCACCAAAGTCCTTTGTTTACCAGTTGGTGAAAGGATGATCAAATGCTGGTTTAATCATTTATTAAAATAGTGTTAGTATGAGCGTTAGGTAATAAAACCTAATTATGGAAAGATGAGGACCGGCCAAGGGGTCATGGGACTGACCCTTGGTGGTCGTGGGACCAGCTGGTGGTCGATTGAGCAAATTCCATGTTGGTTGTAGAGAGTTTGGACCCACTATGAACTACTGAGAGCTAATTAGGTCAAAGTTATGAAAGAGTGTGGGACCGGATCCTTGCAATCCTAAGGGACGACCTTGGTCGGTCAAGGTGGAATGCCCGTGTCACCATATTGTCCGTGTCTTAATCCTGAGAGTTTTTGTAATTTCTGGTGCGCGTTTGAGCAATATTTTTGATTTTCAGAAGAGTTTGATCTTGACTGAAACTCTCGATTTTGCTCGAATGAGCAAGTAGAACTTTTCTCGTGCGACCATTATTTTGAGAATATTAAAATAATAATATTTTAATTTTTGACTTGAGAAGCCTAGTCGGTCATGTGACCATTTGACTTTTTGGCTTTTTCATGGTTTGAGGTTTTTGCTCAAACGCTGGAGTTTCATGAGATGAAGGAAATAATAATATGAGAAAATAAGGAATTGTAAGGTGTGGGACCGGTCACGGCTAGGGCATGGCCGACCGGCTAGGTGGCCCGGTCCCGTGACACCTTTCCCTATTTTTTAACTATTTTTCATCGTTTGAAGGAAAATATGAAGAAACTAAGAGTTTTGCTCAAACGATGGAGTTTGCTCAAATGAAGGAGCCTTCATGAGATGAGGAAAAACTAAGAGACGTTAAGCTCTCTAACAAACATTATGTCTAGGATCCGCCCAATCATTTTGATTCTATGTAGAGGTGATGATGAAATGTGTGAAGCATCGAACACTCAGCTGAGAGGCCTTTCGAGAAACATATTCATCATAGCTCTGAGAGGAATGTTCGCACAGTCAGAGATCGTGAAATAGTTCACAGATCATAAAATATGAATCGTCACATACATTCCTGAAGTCAGGTCAGAAACAATGCAGTATCATGATTTTACGATTTTTACCTTTATCGAAAATCCACCATCAACAGCGACATCGTCTCAATGATAGAAAAGTGAATATAAGTTGAGAAATATGTGGTTCAGTCTTCACATATCTTTTGTTGATGAAGTTCTCCAAAAGCTTCGGTTGATCTTCGCCTTCAAACGGTATAACGCAATGATGACTGTCGTGATCCACTGTTTCTCAATTACATTTTTATCCTAGTCCGAGACTTAACTAATTGTAGACTAGAAATCAAGATATATTTTTGACAACTAAATTTGACAACAAGCTTGAGATAAAAACACTTGTGAGTTCGACCGAGCAATGCTCTAACAATCTCCCCCTTTGTCAATTTTAGTGACAAAACTATTAATACATATGGATAAAAAAAAAATATTTGACAACTTCTTGAATCCATCATGTCTTGATTTCCTTGGATTCTTCAACTCCTTGAACTCTTCGTAATTTCAAGCTGCAATGATTCTAAACGTGTTTAACTCAGTATCGTTGTTATTGAAGATCCGATTCCATGGCGATAACAACTTTGAAAACAAATATTCTCAAACATTGTTATAAAGATTATTGATTCACTCCCCCTTACATAATGATCCATAAACCATATGTATGTAGTATGAAACTACTAAATAATTCCCCCCTTTTTGTCAATAAAATTAACAAAGGTACGAAAATCGCGGGATCGTAATGAATACAACCAAAAGATATGTCAAGTTTTAAGGAAGTTGGAGAACGACTGTCTTTGAGTGTCTTATGTTCTTCGTAAGTTCTTCACCAGCAGAAAAAATGTTCTTATTGCAACTTTGATTTTCCGGCTTTCTAATGTTCCAAACTGCTCCCAATTCTCCCTGTTGCGCTCTATTACTCTTCCACACATTATATAGCCTCACATCACCGAGAATACTCCTCCATAACTCCA
Source organism: Papaver atlanticum (assembly GCA_023531105.1). Lineage (NCBI taxonomy): Eukaryota > Viridiplantae > Streptophyta > Magnoliopsida > Ranunculales > Papaveraceae > Papaver > Papaver atlanticum. The sequence continues at coordinate 1,000,257 of JAJJMB010010308.1, read as the reverse complement.
ACAAATCTTCCATTACTCGGCAGTGAATGAATATCTTCTCGGGAATATTTTCTTCCCTTTCTTCTCTTCTCACACTGTCAATGAGTGCTGAATCTTCCTTCACGCTTCTGCAGCGGCTAATCTCTATCCAAACACGAGCATCACACGTAAAATCACGTTGTAATCCCGTCATTATCTCATCTGCACACGTGCTCCCTGTTGTGTAGAAATTCCACGTATTCAACCCAAGTTTTTCAAATATGAAGGACTTACCAGTCCTGTGTGAGTGTAACAAGCTGGAATGAGTCGATTGGAGTGATTGAATCTCTCCACAGCTCCTCCAAATTCAAAACAGAAAACTCCGCAGGTGAAAAATATTCGAACCTGCACTTTCCCGCCAAATTTTCGTAAACCGTGAAGAAGAAGGGTGTCCCCCTTACCAAACCGGGGGTGCGAATAACAGGTGCCCAACTGAGGTGCCCCTTATCCATACTGAGAGTCCGAATAACAAATATCCTCCAGGGGTGCTCCGCATAATTTTTCGAGCCGATTTTTCCAAAAATGTTTATTTCCCAAAAATACCTACAAACACATAAAACACCATAATAAGCACAAAAATGGGTACTAACAATATACACAATAAAGATGAAAATAGACACATAAATGCGTCTATCACCAATCACTAGGATCGGTTATACCTCAATATGCAAATACTTGTGATCGGTCACACAAGTTACCAGGACCGGTTACATCAATTACCAGGACCGATTACCATATACTCATGGTATTGCTTGTGATCGGTCACACCAGTTACCAGGATCGGTTACACTAATTATCAGGACCGGTTACACCAATTACAAGGATCGATTACACAACACTCTGTGATCGGTCACACCAATTACTAGGATCGATGACAACAATTACAAATATCGATCATACCATCTCATGGTGATTACTTAGGATCGGTTACACCAATTAATAAAAACTAGCCATACAAAATCATAAGTTTGTGATTAGTTATACCAAGATACATAACATAGTTACGATCGGTTCTACCATCTCACACATATTGGTAATCCAAAGATTTGCAATGAATAGCCGTACCAATAAGCTTAGCGATTTCCCTTTCGATTCATAAAACAAGTTTATGAATGTACTTCCTTTAAACAAATGTAAAATATTGTTTCCTAGGATGAAATCTTCACCATAACCCATTCACATAATCATAACAGTATATACAAGATTATGTCGATGTCATATCTACGAAGTTCAAAAGATAAGCGTTATACTTCGTAGTATAATTCCATAATACTATGATCATACAAATATGATCATGTCACATCACTAGAGTATCATACAATATGTACAGTATATACAGCTTCGCAGTTATGTTTTTAATATAGCACGACTTGAAAGATACGTTAGGAATGAAACAGTTCAAGTCAATATTATTAACCTCGAGAGGAAGGATGATGTTGTCGTTGTAGTTCTCTTCTTCTTCACATTCTTTAGGTCTTCGGAGTAATACTTGTATGTCTCAACATTCCTAGACTAACCTAAACGAAGTTGACTCTAGTATATAATTAAGCGACTTTAGATAAGTTTTGAGTCACTAAAATATGACAACCAATCTTGACATACCAACGCTTGGTGGGTTCAACCGAGCTATGCTCTCACACATGAGAAGTTCCCTAGAAAAATAGAAAACAAAATAAACTAGATTTTTCCAGACTCTTCATTGGTATTGAAACCCTTGAATTTGTCATCAACTGTATCCACGAGATCTTCAGAGAAAATATCCTCATTGAGTAGTTCACAAATATTAGATTTCATGAGAACAAGGTCAGCAGAAACCTTTTTCAACTCATTCTTCAACATGTCTAGACCTTTTAGCGTATCAACATATTCTATTTTCGCTTCCTCAATTTTTTTTAGAAAATCATAAACAACATCAGCAGAGATCATCTCTTCCCGTTCAACATCTTGATGATCATATGTAAAATAGCAATTCACATCAGAAGGTTTTTCGGAAGAATCAACAACTTCGTCATCAACCAGAGTTCTCTTCTTTACTCTTGTTTCAATACCATTGCGATTAAGAGCTTTCTCCATGCTTTCAAGGATTCGTGACATGGGAGACATGCTTGGGTGCAGAAACTTGGATGAGAATTTCTCAATCACAAGTTAAGGTATATAAAGGAGTTTGTAAAGAGGTATTATCTGGGATGCAAGTCGGTTCGTGACCTGTCTTAGATATTAGGGTTTTTTTACGGTCACAAAGGAAAGGTACGTGCACCTTCTGATGGTACGAGACCTGACGTTTCTAATAGGTTTAGAAAACAATTTTTGAGGGTGGAAAAAAAACAGTCTTTTAGAGAGCACACAACAATTTTCAATACTGCAATTTTCTTCCTTCTATGATAAATATTCTTCTTTGATTATTAATGCATTCTTAGCTCAATAAATGTGAGTTTAGAGCACAAGAGAATTCTTATTCATGGAAAAGACTTTAATCATGGAATGCTTTACCTATTTAGAGCTTATCTCAACAAGAATTCTTAACATTCAAGTACGATTTAAATTATCATGGAAAAGTTGCATTATGAAAAGGATTATATCTCGTCATATTCAAGTACTACTTGAGTTAAATAGTACACCTGTCACGCAGTAATCCTTATCCAGCAGGATTTTCATGGATAAGGTCCCAAAACTTGTGCCTAGTTTGCACAAGGGTGAGCCATATGCTCACTGAAGGAGTTATGCTGCAGTTTGTTGTTTTTACCCTTTTTAGAACGTAAAAAATGATCATAGAAATTTATGTCATCAAAATAAGAAACACGATTAGAATCCTTACCTGAGATCGCTTTTCTTGAAGAGAATGACAGCTTGTCAATAAGATCCTTATATCTTGTAATGATCAAATTCATGTTAGCTTGTTGAGATGTATCAAAAGCATCAACCTTTTTAGGAGACGTATGAGAATTCTTTCGAACCCATAATTGAGATGGTTTCTCCGAGTTCTTCTTAAACAAATTTTGCATATTACCCTTTTGAATTGTTCGAATATTCATGGACCATGAATTACTAACATCCCTAGAAGCATGTTTGCTTGAAAGTGATTCACCTCGAGAGTCGAGAGGTTTAGACATCCGAATATCAATTACACCCTTCAAAATTAAATTCAAGGTGTCTTGAAGACGGTCAAACTAATAGTTATTCAACCTCAGTTTACACTTTCTTTGAACATGTCCTTTAGAGTTGCATTAATAGCACACTTTCTGAGTTTCAATGAAATCAAAATAGGTAGTTTTATCATACTCGTCTTGTAAAGAAATTTTCCTCCTTGAGACACAATTTTTTCTTGGTCAAAGAATTTTAACGGATCATCTCTTATCAAAGTAATAGTAATTTTTTTATCAGTTTCTGACTGTGATTTTGTTAGCATATCATGAACATAAGGTGTTATTACTTTTACCAACTCATTGCTTTGCACAGATATTGTATTCACGGTAGTTTTCTTATATCACTATCGCAACGTGGAGTAGTGTTCTTAATCGACAATCGTTCGATCGCTAAGGCATTATCTTTATGTTCAGCTTCAAGTAAAAGAATTTTCGCTTTCACTTTGGCATGTTCTTCAAGAAAAATCCTTGTTTTGGAATCATGTTTAGAAATAATACCGGTAAGAGTATTGACTTTGTGTTTTACCTGAATGACCTCAGAAGACTGAAATTCTTTTTCCATTTGAAAATCTAATAACTTTCTTTGTTTGTTTCTCGTTCTACTTCCGAGTCAGACTCATCGGTAAGGTAATAGGGATGACACTTATTAATATCTAACTGATTTATGGAAACACAATGTTCGTCTCTAAGAGAGTTTGAAAAATCAGATTCTTTTACAGAATCCATAGAAACAGTTTCTTTTAAACTGGTGCAACGTTTATCATAGATATTACTCATATCCATATAATCAGACTGCTTCAAACACAGACTTGTTAGGTCTTAACGTGTTTACCTGCTCAAATACCAATTGAAAACGCGGGGGTACCAAAATCCACCACCAATTTTTTCTTAGGCAATCTGTATAGACAAACTCAATACAACTTCGAGAGTTAAACTTAATCAAGGAATAGTATCTTAGAGTTCTCTCTCTCTCTCTCTCTCTTGCGATAAGAACGTTTACAGAATCAAATCCGTGAACCTAACCACAATGAGATAGCTTAGATGGTACCAAAGACTAGTGTTCAAGAGTCAATCAAGTCGTATCCAACAAACTAGGTCAGATGTCTTTACTATGATTGATCAATTGCACAACCTGTGATATTTCAATTATAAAGATAAACAATATAATGTGGAAAAAGAAATAACACAGACACCATAAGTTTTGTTAACAAGGAAACTGCAAATGCAGAAAAACCCCGGGACCTAGTCCAGATTGAACACCAAACTGTATTAAGACGTTACAGACACTAGCCTACTACCAATTAACTTCCGAATGGAATTTATTTGAGCCCTAAAAGGTATCCCACCAATTAAAGTACAGTCGCGCTCCTTACGCCTCTTGAATTCCAACAGGACTCCGCGCAATTGATTCCCTTAGCTGACGTCACACCAACTAAGAGCTGCTTCAATTCAATTGAAGAGTTTGAACCAATCTTCCTCCTACATATTAATCCTATATATGATTTCCTTTTACAGTCAAATAGTTTAATAAAAGGTACTGGAAATCAATAAGAATAGACAAAGTCTATCTAACCTCAAAATCCGGACTTATGCAACCCGAAGTGCAGCCTAGATTATTATTTACCTCACAAGTATAAAACCTGTGGAATCAACAAAGTTTGAGACGAAGAGAACTTTGATGATTTATATCTATCTTGATCAAGTGAGCACCTCAACAATCGATCAAGATCAGGATACTCGAGTTATCAAGAAAAGATAACTGGACGTGGCTTCACGAATCCCTATGAATTCTTTGTAGTCGCTAAACCCTAAAAGGGTTAGGAAGAGTACGAATCTAGGTACAACTAGGACACAAAAAAAAGTAGTGTTGGGATTCAAAGATCCCAGTTGCTTGAAGTTCCCCTTTTATAGACATTCAAAGCATAGTTTGCTTTAGGTTTAAGTTAAGATAGCTTTGAAACCAAGCAATCAATATCCACCGTTAGATGAATCTTTGAATCTGATTTACATAAACAAGATACACACTCTGGTTAGGTGAAACCGTAACCGAACCGTGTATAAAGACTATGTTCAATGTGGTTAGCCGAAACTAGCCGATTTGAACTTAAAAGCTTAATATTCATTTTCATGAACACATAAGACATTAACTCTGAGTCACAATCATGTGATCAAATAAGTCTAGTGTTCTATAGAATTAATTAAATGCTAATTATCTCATAGAAATAATTCAATTGCACTTGAAAATAATCGACATGGTTAGTAGGTGTACAAGGTATAAATACCATTGTTGTTCGTGAGTCAGGTCAGTCAGAGTACGTGTACCAGTGTGTAAACATGTAACCAAACCAAGTTCCGGAGTTAACAGAACTATCTAGGTATGCGTACCGGTTTAGAAACCTTAAGACTATGATCGGTTCCGAAGTTCATATAACTATTTTTGTTTGTGTACCGGTATGGGTACTAAACCGAGTTCAGGAACACATAACTATTTTTGTACGTGTACCGGTTTAGATACTAATCCTGGTTCCGTAACCACAATTCCAAAATGGTTTACATATGAGTATGCGTACCGATCCGGGTCACGATTTGAATAGATTTTTCATATGATATACATAAGAATATGCGTACCACAAATCTGTAAGTCGACATATAGCTACTTCGCTACGTGTATGAGTACATATAATACAGGTTCAGACTTATAAAAGTTTTCCCAAGATAAACTTGACTCGAAATTCTTGTCTATGTATAATAGTCTAATTAGTTATGTGACATCCTCTCAATGATAGAAAAGTGAATATAACTTGAGAAATAGGTGGTTCAGTCTTCACTTACCTTTTGTTGATGAAGTTATCCAAAAGCTTCGATTGATCTTGGCCTTCAAACGGTAGAACGCAATGATGACTGCCGTGATCCACTGTTTCTCAACTACATTTTTATCCTAGTCCGAGACTTCACTAATTTTAGACTAAAAATAAAGATATAGTTTTGTCAACTATATTTGACAACAAGCTTGAGATAGCAACACTTGTGAGTTCGACCAAGCAATGCTCTGACATTTCTTGAAGTCCGTGTAATCTCTATTTTATTATTAAAAAAAAAGGATAATCCCATTACTATCCATGTTGGGAATCTTAGATCCTCGTTATATAACCCACAAATTATATAATGGTGAAGATTAAAATATGACGTTGTTAATGGTGGATTTTTGACAAAAGCTAAAATTATAAAATCATAATTTTGCATATTTCTGACCTAGCTTCAGACGAGTATGTGAAATTCATGTTTTAGAATTTAGACCTGAAAGCTCATGTCACGATCATCTCTGACTGAGTGTATAGCCTCTCAGAGCATGCATAAATATGCAATCATTAATGCCTTTAAACCTAGCTTCCAATATTTTGCATATTTCATCAATACTGAACAATTTCAGTATCCACTTATGTATAGAATCGAGAATGATTGGACGGCTCCTAGACAGATTGCCTGCTAGTATAGAGCAATAACGTCTTCTGGATGTAGCAATATTCTCTTACTATATAGTATAAATATTCAGAACGAGTATGATGCTTCTACTACTTCATACCTCGATTCTCAAATAAATTAATGCTCCAGACGGATTGCCTGCTAGTATAGAGCCATCAACTAATTAATTCTAGTGCAATATTCATCTATTGAATTCCTAGAAAATAATCTATTTTTATCATAATATATCATTACTTCAATTCACGGATTTTCTCAGCTGAATTCCATGGATTAGTTATAGATATTCACTTTTCAGGGCATCTGGGCCACTACCTAGTAAGCCCCGAGAAAATGGTGCGAGTGTACTTAACAATAATGCACGAACGAGCACCCAGAAATATGGACAAACGAGGAAATATGGAGATTTATGCAAAAAAGAAGATAAAATAATAAATAATAGAGAGCACGCATGGGACAGGGCCCACCGGTCGTCCAACCATACCATGTCCGTGGTCGATCCCACCTCTCTCCATTTCCTTATTTTATTACTATTTTCTCACATCTCTTGAAACTCCCTCATTCATGCAAACTCTTAGTTTCCTTATTTCTCCAAATGTTGCTCAACTCTCCAAAAAAGCCTAGTCCCACGACTATTAGGTCTTTTTACCAATAATATTAAAATAACATTATTTAAAAAAATATTATTCAGGAAAAACCTTACAAGGATTCGTACAAGCTTTATTTTAATATTCTAAATATTTTTTTTACTATTAAATACTTACTATCTTAATTAATTTTCTAAATATTGGACGTGCAAGCAAAAAAACCCTAATTGCTCATTCAAGCAAAAATTAAGAATTTCATTCAAGATCAAACTTTTCTGAAAATCCAAAATATTGCACAAACGTCCAAGAAAACACCTAAAATTTTCAAGAGTGGACGCGTGAGGGACATGGTGGCCCATGCACCACCATGACCGGATCTGGCCAGCTGGTCCCACGTCTCATCATTATTATTTAAAAAATAATTCATATCTTTTATAATTCTTCAATAATGAATCCTCATTCATGGATATTTCTCCGCACGCTCGGACGTCCATCCACCACCAATGGCCAACTCTCATGCCCATTGGTTGGTCAATATTCCCTGACCCACATTGGACAATTCTCCATCTTCAGGATTCAGGGTTCTCCAAAATTAGGGTTTCGAAATTACGATAATTCGATAAAAGTCGATAACTTTTATATTGATTTAGCAATCAATATTTTTAATTAATTTTAATGTTCGGTCCTTCTACGAACATTTTGATTGCTCGACCGTACAAGAGCACCATCATTTGGATGGCCATCCACTTGGCCGATCATCCAATCACTACACCAAAACAGCCTTTTTGTGGTGTTTATAAACGTTGCGCATAATTTGTGCAACGGTAATAACTGTTGGTAAAACGGCGTTGCGCATTGTTGTGCAACACATGTTATCCTTTGCACAAATTATATTGAGCAACGCTTATAAACATTGCACAATTGTTGGTGCAACGGTTTATTTTTCCAATTTGTGCGACATATATTTTAATTTGTGCAACGCTTATTATTAAGAATAACACTTTTGTGGGTCCCATTTTGGTTTTCTGTCAACGTTTTATTTGTTTGGTTACAGTTATATCCGTTACTCATTCCAAGTAATTTGTGCAACAGATATTTTTCCTACGTTTATATCCGTTGCAAAATAATTTTCAGGTCAAAAAAAAGTTACAGCCGGCTTAATTCCGGCAGATTTCTGGATTGGGAATCGATCAAATCATATCAGGGATGTCAAAAACCGATAACATATAGCACCATAATTCTTGCGTAACTAATTAGATAGATGGCATTGATGTATCCATAAATTATACAAAGAACGGAGACTTTGAACACAAAATGGCATTCTGCTAACCCAAGGTGAAGTGCTCTTCGGATGGTCTTTGCACTGTCATGTCTAGGTGGATCAAACAATGGTAACAACCCACAAAATGTCCAAGTACTTCCTGGACCTTCATATTTCTCTGGAACTTCCTGGAAATTATACTTGTTAGTGAAGTACAAAAAAAATCTAGATTGATTTAAAGTGCACAGAGTGTTTCCATGAATTGGCGTATTCGCGCGTTATAAGCTTCAAAATGGCCTAATATAATTGAACTACTTTAAGTGTTCTAAATATACCTGACAAGCAACACCAAGAAACCGTAATCCCCTCTCAGCAAACTTGTCAATGATGGCATGTACTTTCGCGACAATCTGTTCTTTTTCTTCACATAAGTTGAGAATCTGAAATTAAAACAAGAAATTAGTATTCCGATAGATCCCGTTATACGATGATCATTGAGAAACATTAAATCCTTTAGTTCCCATTAGAAATGTGGATACTTGTTCAGGAGCTCTTTTACTAGCCCTACGCCAGTTTCATTCGGAATCGATGTACGTAATGGTTGTTCGCTTTTCTACAGGATTGAACGGTAGAATATGAACCGGTGTGATGTTTTCGTGTGCCTGCAGTGAGAAATGAAAACACAGAACTTTCTTAGTTGACAATGGAAAAATTATTCCAATTTGTCTTAGATTTTGTTTCTATTCCTCACCTCCTTTGGGTTAGCAAATATGTTAATAATGGCCATGTAAATGGCGTCTTGATTTTCAAGTTGTACTGTTCTTAGTACGATCACGAAAAGAATCAACGGAAAATGGACGGAATGTAATCGGATAATAGTAACTCTGCCATAGCAGCCTCAAAGCTTCATTAATTCATTCTTACCCTAAAACAGGGTTTCATTACAGCTTAAAAACGTCAATGATCTGAAGAGAAAACCTAATGACTGACTAATCTAGACCGGACACGTGCTCCCATCCTAACATGCAACAACACCAAATGATCAGTCGACACATCATTATTGATAAGGGCAGATGTAAGTTTATTGGGGGCGGCTGAGTAGCAAGCTAGTGAAATAGAAGGTATATGACAACACCCTCCCCATCAGCACATCCTTGTCCTCAAGGATGGAATTTAGGAAAATGGTGAGTTATGTGTTTTGCATCCTACCATGTAGCATCTGCTGCTAAAGATTTCATCCATTGAATAAGCAGTTGAGGTACAAAAACCCCATTACGCAGAATTGTTCTTGATGCTAAAGCAGCTGCAGAAATGACAAGAATCTGTCCATCTGTATCTAAAACAGGGAGTGTAGGAGATGGGATGTGAGTGGTACCAATGTTCTGCTTCAGCTGTGATACATGGAAGACAGGATGAATCCTTGCTTCTGCTGGAAACTGTAGTTTGTAAGCAGCTGGACCAATTGTTTGTATTACCTCAAATGGTCCATATTATTTGGCTGCAAGTTTCAAGTTTCTTCTGAGGGCCACAGAGGCTTGCCTATATGGTTGCAGCTTCAAGTAAACCTTATCCCCCATAGAGAAAACTCGGCCAGTTCTCTTGTGATCAGCAAAAAACTTCATTCTCTCTTGAGACTTGTACAGAGCATCTTTGAGTAAAACAAGAACAGCATCCCTTTGCTTTAAATATGTCTCAACCTCAGCAACAGAAGTGGTGGCAGTGGAGGGGAAAGCTAAGTGTGGTGGAAGATAACCATATAAATCTTGAAATGGGCTCATCTTCAAGCTGGTGTGGTAATTAGTGTTATACCACCATTCTGCAAGTGGAAGCCATAAATGCCATTTCTTGGGTTGCTGACCACACATGCATCTCAAGTAACTCTCAAGACAAGAGTTCACTCTCTCAGTTTGACCATCAGTCTGTGGATGGTAAGCTGTACTGAGGTGCAACTGAGTGCCTAGAGCCTTAAATAAGTCTTGCCAAAAGTTGTTGGTGAAGATCTTGTCTCTGTCAGAAACAATTGAAGATGGCAGACGATGAAGCTTGAAAACATTTGAAATAAATTCCCTGGCAACAGAAGAAACAGTGTATGGATGGTGTAATCCAATGAAGTGGCTATACTTTGTTAATTTGTCAACTACCACTAGAATAACATATTTCCTCTCACTCATTGGCAAGCCTTCAATGAAATCCATTGAGATGTGCTGCCAAGCATGATCTGGAATGGGCAGTGGTTGTAACAGGCCAGCAGGAAATGTGTGTTCCCCTTTATTCCTATGACACACATCACAAGTGGAAACATACAATAGAATGTCCTTCTTCATGGCAGGCCAAAAGAAATAAGATTTAGCTCTAAGGTAAGTAGCTTGCATACCAGAATGGCCACCAACAGCTGAAGAGTGTATGGAGTTTAAAATTTTGGACTTTGTTATAGAAGAACTGTCAACATAGAGACTGTTTTTGTACCTCAAGACTCTATTGATGTAAGAATAGTTAGGAGTTGTCTCAGGGTTGATGGTGAGCTGAGCAATAAGATGTTGAGCCTTAGGGTCATCAGCATAGCTAGCAATAATATCTTGTGCCCAAGCAGGTTGAGATAGAGAAACTGAGTTGCAGGCAGCAAGGCAATGTGCTCTTCTAGAAAGAGCATCAGCTACTTTGTTCTCAGACCCTTTCTTGTACTTGACTTCATAATCAAAACCCAAAAGTTCATAAGCCATTTCTGCTGCAAGACTGTAGATATCTTCTGCTCCAAGAAGTAATTGATGCTTTGATGATCAGTGTGGATAATGAAATGCTGACCTTGTAAGTAATGTTTCTATTTATTGACTGCTTGAACAATTGCTAAGAGCTCCTTCTCATAAGTATAATTATAACCCCAAGAGGTTTGCTGTAAGGCAGCAGCTCTTGGTCCAAGAGGTTTGCTGTAAAAAGCTATAGCTCTGCCTTCTTGCATAATTATAACCCCAATGCCTGAGTCATAAGCATCAGTTTCAAGTATGAATTGTTTATTAAAATCGGGCAGAGCCAAAACAGGAGTAGTGGTCATTGCCTTTTTGAGCTGAAGAAAAGCTGTAGTTGCTGCAGGAGACCAACTGAAAGCATCTTTCTTCAATAGGTCAGTAAGTGGTCTACTAATGATGCCATAGTTCTGCACAAATTTCCTATAATACCCTGTGAGTCCTAAGAATCCTCTCAAAGCTTTGAGAGTAGTAGGTGTAGGCCAATCCACCATTGCAGAGATCTTTTCAGGGTCAGCCATAACTCCATTGCCTGTAATGATGTGTCCTAAATATTCAATATCAAACTGTCCAAAAGAGAATTTGGAGAAATTTGTTGTCAGTTGATGTTATCTGAGGAGCTCCAGAGTTGTTTGTAAGTGAAGTAAGTGATCTTCTAAGGAAGGACTATATACCAAAATGTCATCAAAGAAGACAAGAATGAACTTCCTAAGATGGTCATGAAAAATGTTATTCATTAGAGCTTGAAAAGTAGCTGGGGAATTAGTGAGACCAAATGGCATTACTTTGAATTCAAAATGCCCATGATGAGTCCTGAATGCTGTCTTGTGGATATCAGAAGGAGAAACTCTGATTTGGTGGTAGCTAGACTTCAAGTAATCTAAATTTCTCTGAGGTGGAAGAGTGATTGGCTCAGTAAAAAACATCAGAGAACTGGGTGAGTAAGTTGGCAACTGGTGGTGGGGTGGTGAGTTGGACAGATGAGCTGGAAATGGAGAATAATTGGCCAACTATGCCATGAGTATGTTTTTGAAAAAAAATATTCACTGCAGAGCCACTCATCATGCTTAGTGAAGACTTTTGCTGAATACCAATTAATGTGATCTTTTTACCTTTATGTTTAAAAGTAATGCATAGCTTAGATAGGTTGAAGAGAACATCACCCGGATTCCTTAACCAATCTGCTCCCAAAACTATGTCACACCCACCTAGAGGAAGTAATCTCAAATCACCACAAAACTTGTGACCTTGCATAGTCCATTCCAACTGAGAACAAACACCAGAACTCATTGTTTTATCCCCATTGGCTACTGTGACCAATAAACTACCAGTTTGAGCAATGGAACAATTTAAGCTAGTAACCAAAACACAATCTATAAAACTGTGAGTGCTACCAGTATCAATCAAAATGGAGATAGCTTTTTTCTTTACAAAACCATGAATTATTATGGTGTCCCCTGAGATATTTTCAGTCAAAGCATGTAAGGAAATTTCCATATCACTCTCAAGTAGAGGGTCTTCATCAGTTTCATGTTCAGTCTCCCCTCCATGCTCATAAATTTCTTCAGCTTCTTCCCCTATAAGTACACATAAATACTGCTTTTTACAAATATGTCCTCTCTTGTAAGTTTCATCACAGTTGAAGCATAACCCTTGGGATTTTCTAGCTTGTACCTGCTCTGGAGTGAGTCTTTTGAGTGGTAAAGGTTGGCTAGTCTTAAGTGCAGGGTGTGTAGTAGATGAAGTGGATGGAACAAAAGAAGATTTCTGGGAAGTGGCGGTAGGTGTATAAGGTTTAGTGGTGGAAAATGAAGGAGATAAAGATTTGGGTGTAGGCTTGGTTGTTTTCTGTTGCATGGCAAGAGTTCTTTCTTGCATTCTTGCAAGTAAAAAGGCATGGAGTAGTGTTTTAGGATCAAACATGAGGAATGAACTTATGAGTTCCTCCTTTAAGCCACCAATAAAGCTAGCAATGAAATATATCTCAGGAAAATCCTTATGAACACTTAAGAGTAATGCCTTGTAATACTCCAATTCCTCAAAATAAGCTTCAACAGTGCTCAGTTGAGCCAATTTATTGAACAATCCAACAATGTTATCATGAGCAGGATTTTCAAATCTTGAACAAACATTAGCACAGAAATATGACCATGGAATGTCAGTTTTATTAAGGCAAAAATTGTCATACCACTTATTTGCTTTACCATCTAGATGTATGGCCGCCATCCTTGTCCTTTGTAACTCCTGAATATTGTTCATCTGGAAATAGTAGTCACATTTCTGGATCCATCTTTTTGGGTTATCGCAATCAAATCTAAGAAAATCTAGCTTAGACATTATGTGAAATTGATTAGAATCTCGACCACCAAAATGATAATGAGAGGGAAATTCACCAGTATTAGATCCTGAAGCTCCATTTTGATCTCTGAGGAGATCTCGATTAGGAAAAAAAATTCCAACTGAGATTGAAAACCCTTTTCAATATCTTCCTTAAGCGACTGCATACTAGAATCAATTTTTACCTTCATCGACTGTAAATTATCCTTTGTCGACGTTGTACTAAGTTGCAGAGCTAGATTGTTTACCTTCAGGTGTAAAGAATCGATCTCCTGCTATTGTCTGTTGTTGGTTTCTTGTAGCTCCTTGCAAGTCTGAGCCACTATGATGCTAGGACGGAACGGCTCTGATGCCAGTTGTACTGTTCTTAGTACGATCACGAAAAGAATCAACGGAAAACAAACGGAATGTAATCGGATAATAGTAACTCTGCCGTAGCAGCCTCAAAGCTTCATTAATTCATTCTTACCCTATAACAGGGTTTCATTACATCTTAAATACGTCAATGATTGGAAGAGAAAACCTAATGACTGACTAATCTAAATCGGACACGTGCTCCCATCCTAACAGGCAACAACGCCAAATGATCAGTTGATACGTCATTATTGATAAGGGCAGACGTAAGTTTATTGGGGGCGGCTGATTAGCAAGCTAGTGAAATAGAAGGTATATGACACAAGCCTTGAGGCTCTAGATGCAAGCAACACAACAATGTCTTAGTTCATATTTTTACTAAAAACCTACAAGGGATGCATATTCATTAAGACATGATTGGACAAGAACATCTCTAAGGTTATAACAAACACTTGTTATCTAGCTCATGTACATACCTGAATAAGGCTTCGATCAACAATGAGGTGATTCAGGTTCAGGGTTCCAGTTTTATCACTGTAAAGGATATCCATTCCAGTCATTTCTTCTATCACAGTCATCTGTTTTGTAATAGCACCCTTGATACAACAAGTGGAGATGAACAACATTACACACAATCGAGGCATTCCTTAAAATAATTCACTCGAAGTTATGTACCTGTTGTTAGAGGCGATGAGAGCCATTTGCAAGCGTAATGGATAACACGGTGGGCATAGCTATGGGTATTCCTCTGATTAACAGAACAAGAAGGTTTTTGATTCTGATTCTGTATGGCTGATGTTGGATAGGAAACATAACGATGATCTCAAGGATCATTCCCACGAGTATCGAACAAATGCAGAAATTTCCAATGGAAGTAAGAGCCTGCATGGAGAACAGTTTTTAAATTAAACTCCATTCACTTAGACTTCAGAGATTGTTATAATGTTGGAATTTTAATGGATATGTTGCAGAAGGTAAAATGTAAAACTTCCTTGGAAGAAATCAGAGATGTTCCCCATCAGCTTGCACATAAATACTTCCACTGCCAGTAACTTCCTCGACTTCGATGGACTGCACACTGCAAAACAAGAAAATAGTCACGACCGCAGACTGGAAACCTATACAGTAATATCGTAATGCACTATCTCTAAAGTTGACTAGAAAGCATGAAGGAGAAATTGAGGTGAGAAGATTTTAAGTAGAAGCATAGACTAATTAAAAGGATTTTCGAAGTTCCTTGGAAATGGAGTTTTCAAGTCAACCATAAAGTTGGCCACTTCAAAAACGAAAAGCTTAAGAGGTCTTATTGTGAAAGGACACATGTCTGCTGGTAAAACATAGCTTTAAGACAGTAGTAACAGTACACATGAACAAATTGTCCAGTTTGACCGCTAACTAATCATGTTTACAAATATATCCATTACCATATACAAAGGGACTAAAAATTTGTTTCGAAGTAACAGAAAAGATCGCATTGTCAAAGCAAATGCCATAAGATAATAGAGACGTCGGTACATTCTGGAAATGGCCAACAACATCGGTGGAGTCAACAAAATAAACTATGTCGCCTTTCCGAGAAATGAGTAACGTCCCGTAGCTATGACAACTGCTTCAATCTCTCCTTGTTTACATGTTGAACCAGAATAAACTTCATCTCCTTCCTGCTTCGTCACATGAAGACATTCCCCGGTAAGTGCAGACTGCAATGTCAAATAACATCACCGGTCACTTAGAAGAATCAAAAAACTGATGTAGGATAAGCAAAAAAATCTTAGTTAAACAAACAAGGGCTATTGAGCTGATGCAAGCTGGAATAGTGCAAAAGCTTGAATAATATAAATAAATAAGTATAAGGTGGAAATTCGGTAATTCTCATTCAGTTCCTTCTTGCTATCTGTAACAGACGGTTATCACCTCTAACACAGAGATATGAGTAATTACCTTTCATAACAGTTCTGCTGTTTCCACAAAGTGAATCCTGAAAAGAGGATAAAGAAACTAAAAAGTGTAGGAAAGACGAAATCTAGGTCCATTTGATGACTCATGGTAGTGTCTGATTTGCTTAAAGATGTAGAATCGAGCAAGTCGTTAACCTCTTCTTTAAAAACCTTAAAAATCAGATGTCTAATTAAATAATTGATGTAAGCACGATATCATGCCAAGAACAAGACATACAACACAAACTTAGTAATACCAACAAAATATGGTAAGTCGATGACTCTTGTGTGCCGAAATAAATAAGAATCGCAGAAAAGTAACATCCATATACTTTGTCAAAAGTGAAACAGAAAAAGTCGTCCATGTAATTGGGCCGACCGAGCGAAGTGAGGGAGGACCTTTATATGCCACTTTTTTGTAAATTGTAAGTCATCAATTGACACAAAAAGATTGGATTTGGTGTTCATGGTTGTTCTTTTTCACTGGACACAATTATCCCTCCCTTTTAGTCCAATTACTATAACTCCTTTATGTATCATATTTTTCAGGGGTATAATTGGAAAGCAAACTTTAATATAACATATCTAAAAATCCGTGCCTTGGAATTTTACAAATTTTATCTCGTTGGAAAGGTAATAAAAAAAGCTACGCAATGAGTACAAACACCAATATCAAATTTAGAGTTTTTACGAAAAATTCGGAGGTATTTATCATTTTAGGCACAATTTTAGAAAATTAAATGTACATCCATTATGCAAACCACCACAAAGGATACATAATACTTTATGTAGCCATATTTTGGTTTATGCATCAACTAATTTTCCGTTGCAACTAATAAAACGATGTACTCCCTCTGTTTCAAGAAAAGTGATACTTTCATTTTAGGCACAATTCACGAAAATTGAATGCATAGCCATTATGCAAACCACCACAAAGGATGCATAACACATAATGCAACCATATTTTGGTTTATGGATCGACTAATTTTCCGTTTCAGAAAAAAGTGATACTTTCACATTCCATTTCAGGAAAAGTGATACTTTCACTTCGTTTCGGGAAAAGTGATACTTTCGTCCTATTTCGGGAAAAGTGATTTTTTTTCCCTGTTTCGGGAAAAGTGATACTTTCGCTTTGTTTAAGGAAAAGTGATACTTTCGCTCCGTTTCGGGAAAAGTGATACTTTCGTCCCGTTTCAGAAAAAGTGATACTTTTTGCTAAGTTGATTAGGAATTAATATTTTATGTCCGGGTTCACCCGGTTGAATATTATCTCATTTAATTTTATTGTCTTAATATAGTAGGGCGTTAATTCATCCGTTAGCAATCTTATCTTAGTAGGGCGGTAACGCATCCGTTTTGATATTATATATACTATTTTATTTGGGGAACTCACTCGTATACATATCATACTTGATTGTTCAATCTTAGTAGTATGATTACTATGACCTTGACTTAGGAAGAAATTCTAGGTTCATGACTGGAGATGGTCATTATTTGAACAATGATTGGGCCTTTTGTGAACCTGTTGTGCGGGGTCAGATCATAGTAATCAAAACCTTAATATATTCTAGACTTAGATGGTGGCATTGGGATTTATGAGGTGTACGCATTCCACGATAATATCTTATGGTACCTATATTCATGCTATCATTCGAGACTGGAGTAATTCCTAGCATCTTCTTCTCCATTGAGTGAGACGAGGTTAGGATAACATATGTTTAGGTTGTTTAATTAAATTCTCGTAGAACCATCCGGTGGTGGATCTTTCATGGATATTGCCACGATGGACGCAATATCTTGGGAAAAGAGTTGAAGCAATCTTCTGCTTCGTGTTGTGTGTTAAAGGTGTTATTTGTTTTTTTCTATTGTTCTGCTTCTTTTAATTTTATTATCTTTTAGAACTGTGAAGCATGTTAGTGATTACTTGAAAGTTATATGTTTCCAATTGGCACCCCTTTGGGATGATATGCTCACTCGTTCTCACTTTAGTTTCAGTGGTCATAAGAAATGGTGCGCATGAAGATATCTGTTTTCATAGCTTAAGGTTTTAGGGAATTGAAGATGTTTGTTTATCTTTTATGTAAGTATTGTTTTGTTAATCTATAACACAACACATTATTATATTCATATCACTCGAGAGATTTTCACTTATTTGATATCAGAGTCTATGGGATTGTTTTGGGAATCAGTTTATGTAATTATGATTCTTGGAATCAGTAAACTAGGTTTGTTGCTTCAATTAGGTTGTAATTCTATTAGCTAAGCAGGTTTAGTATTTGGGGCGCTACAGGAATGTAGTTGATCCCTAACCAAGTCTCACATCGATTAAGGTACAATTGCGTTCCTTACACCTCTGAATCCCAGCAGGACTCTACACACTTGATTCCCTTAGCTAATCTCACCCACAACTAAGAGTTTCTACAACCCAAAGTCGAAGACTTATAAACAAATTTACCTCCCACGGATAAGTCTATTCTGATAGATAAATCTGTCTCCCACATAAGTACCTATGAAGTTTTGTTCCGTCTTTTGATAAATCAAGGTGAACAGGAACCAATTGATAATCCGGTCTTATATTCCCGAAGAACATCCTAGAAATATCAATCACCTAACAATAACTTAACTATATGGTAGTAAAAGAAGTTATTGTGGAATCACAAAGAATGAGACAAAGAGCTTTGTGATTACTTTTTATATCTTACATATCGGAGATAAATCTCGAACACGATAGAACAAGTAAGATCATAACACGCAACTACGGAGAAAATAGTTGGGTCTGGCTTCACGAATCCCAAATGAGGTTGTTAGAGCATAGATCGGTTGAACCCACCAAGCATTGGTATGTCAAGTTTGGTTGTCATATTTTAGTGAATCAAAACCCATATAAGAGTAGCTTGATTATGTACTAGAGACAACTTCGTATAGGTTAGACTAGAAAGTCTAGGATTATGAGACATACAAGTATTACTCGAAGACTTGAAGAAGGTGAAGAAGTAACAAGCTACAACGACGACATCATCCTTCCTCTTGAGGTTAGTAATATTTAACTTGAACTGTTTCATTCCTAACGTATCTTTAAAGTCGTGCTATATTGAAAACATAACTGCGAAGTTGTGAATGATTATACTCTAGTAGTAAGACATGATCACATGATCATAGTGTTAAGGAATTAGGATACGAAGTATAACGCTTATCTTTTGAACTTCGTATATATATGACATCGACATAATCGTATGAATGCTGTTGTGATTATGTGTATGGGTAAAGGTGAAGATTTCATCCTAGGAAACAATGTTTACATTTTTTAAAGGAAGTACATTCATGAACTTGTTTTATGAATCGAAAGGGAAATCGCTAGGCTTATTGGTATTGTTATTCATTGCATAACTTTGGATTACCAATATGTGTGAGTTGGTAGAACCGATCATAACTTGTTGTGTATCTTGGTATAACTAATCACAGTGCCTGACTTATGAATTGGTATGGATTTTATTAGTGTAACCGATCCTAAGTAATAACCTAAGATGGTATGAACGATATTTGTAATTGGTGTGACCGATCCTAGTAATTGGTGTGACCGATCACAAAAGAGTTGTGTAATCAATCCTTGTAATTGGCGTAACCGGTCCTAGTAATTGGTGTAACCGATCCTAGTGACTTGTGTAATCGATCATAAGTAATACCATGAGAATATGGTAACCGGTCCTGGTAGTTGATGTAACCGATCCTGGTAACTGATGTAACCGGTCCCAGTAACCATATTGAGGTAGAACCGATCCTTGTGTTTGGAAAAACCGTAAACCCATGATTAGTGATTTGATATTTGATCAATCCCATAGTTGTCTTGGAATACAAATGAACCAATTCTAAACTTGTTTGGAAGTGTGGTATAATCGATTCCAAGATTGTAAATATGAAAAAGGATTTACAAATAAAAGATGTCAACATACTTTGAACATGATCAGTAACTCTTATCTTTTATTGTTCAAAGATATTCCTTAATAACTCAAGGAGATCCCGGACAGAAATAAATTAAGAATCTTTTAATTAAGGTTATTAGTTTCATATGCTTTTAATTACCAGCAATTAAATGCATATCTCTGGAAAATAAAAATTGGTAATGTGCATTTACTAATTAGAGATTTTCTAGTGAGATTTCGGAAATATTTGACAAAGCATTTCCAGGAATTATGCAAACCGATTTTGGGCATTTATGTCATATCTTGAGAATATTCGGTTTTGGAAATTCCTTGGTGTCCAAACATCCTTGGTCTATAAATACCCAAGTTTGCATTTCTAGCAAACTATCCTAAGAGCCAGGAAAACTTCATCTTTTTGTTGTTTCTGGTGGAGCCGTCTATCCGGAGAGGAAAGTACCCTAATTAGGCGAAATCTCTTACGACCGCTCATTTAAAGACTTCTGTGGGATCAACAAGCTGTACGAGTACTGTTGGTGGGAAACTAGATAATTGCAGTTTATTTTAGTTTTCAATTGATTTGATTGACTAACGGTTGTTGAACTTTGATTGCACCTAGTTTGTTTATTCTTGAGAATCTTCTCTTCTGATATAAGATTCACTCAAACTAGATCGAAGTGTCGATGGGATCTTTAGAACTATTTGTAGATCTAAAGACATCTTGTGATAATCCATTGTTAACAGACTGCGTTCTGTGCGTGATTGATCACAAGATATTCAAGTGGTGTTGTGCAGGTGTTTATTGAAGATTAAAGAAGATTTGAAGACAAAGAAAACTTCTTATTTGTTTTCTATATCTTTGGGTGTGCACAAACCTTGATCGGCTGGGATCCAACTAGAATATGATTTATCTGATTGATTAGTTTTGTAAGATCGGCATCACCTTATGGTTTCTTGTTTGAATCTATATTGATTGATTGCAAATCTAAACTCTGCGACTTCGGTAGTTGTTGGATAGATTGATCTGACCAGGCAAAGGAGTTTATTTGTTAAACGGAAGAGCCTTTGCTTATGACTTGAGATATCTTCATCTGAAAGAATCAAAAGAGTTGTTACCAAACAGATTTGTTATTCCTTTACTGTTTGGAATACGATCCAAAGGAATTGTTCAAGTGCGTGCACTTATTGAATGTCAGAAGCGCAGGGATACTGAAGAAACTAAGTGAACTATAGGTTAAGTTGCTTGGTCTCAACTATACGAAGTTGGTTTAGATTTTGTATAGCGGCTTAATTCTGAGAGATTCAATTCTGGACTAGGTCCCGGGGTTTTTCTGCATTTACTGTTTCCTCGTTAACAAAATCTTGCTGTGTCATTTACTTTTCTTTTCCGCAATTAGAATTGTTGTTATTATAATTTAAAGTAAATTACACAAACGTTAACTCTGTATTACTTGATAGTGATCCTATAGAGTTTGGTTACGTCCGAACCTATTATCAAGTAATCACACTTTGATTGTTGTATTGTATCGATCTCGTATCCATAGACGATCACACAAGATGTGAATACCAATTTGTAGTATTGTCTCGACTTTGTCCATAGACAATCACTTTCGGTAAGAGGACTTATAGGTGGATAAATTAAAGATTGTGGTGTATTTGGGTACCCTCGTCTTTTCAGAAATCTTCAAGTCGTTAACCTATAACGGTTTTGGAAAAACCTAGGTTAAAGGAGAATCGAATTTAGTCGCAACTAGGACACTGGAAAGTGTCGGGATTAGGTTTTCCAGTTGCTATAGTTCTCCCTTATATAGTCTTTCAAATCAGGGTTTGCTTACAATCAAAGCTAAGTTATCTTAGAAACAAAGCATTCAATATTCACCGTTAGATGAAAACCTGATTTGAGATTCAAGCTAAGTTTGCTTAAAACCAAAGCAATATCTCTCCACCGTTAGATGGTCTTAGCTTGTTAAACACAAATGAATTATACCTTCATTTAGATATGGGTAACCGTACCTAAACGTGTATATTGAGTTGGCTCAACAATAGTTAACCGAAGTTAGCCATATGAACACTTTTGTCTTAACCACATTCATCTAACACTTCTAGATCAAATATGATGATCAATCAATCATGAAAGATAATCAAATGAATCTAATTGTGTTACTCATAGAGTTGTTCAATTGCATATGTCTCATAGAAGTATATAAGAAAAAATTGAAACAAAATCGGATTGATTCATGATTGTACAAAGTACTTATACAAGAATCAATTCGTGAACATTAAGCCACGGTTTGCAAAGATTGCATTCCTTAATTTATAAATGTATTTGTTTATGAGTATGAAATCATACTTAACCGATTTTAGAAATTTAACCACTAAGTTTGCAAACTGGTACGCAAACCATAGTTCCGGACTTCGGTTTTGTCTAGCCGTTTGCAAACGGGTACGCAAACTGCCGTCCCGGACCTAACTCAGGTAGAACCGTTCACAAATTGGTATGCAAACTTGGTTCCCGGACTTTAACAGTTAAAACCATTCGCATCCTGGTATGCAAACTAGGTTTCCGGGCCTGAATCATACCAAAACCGTTTGCATATTGGTATGCATACTATGTTGTATCCAGATAAAGGTTAATTGTTCTAAACTCCCATTTCAATCATTGAAACATCCTTAGAAGACGACAATAGATGTCTCACACAAACTATTAGCTTATAAGTAATTTTAAAGTGATCGAATGATCAAAACAGAACTTTCCGAGTTGACATCAAATGACTGTCTCACACAAATCATGTAAGATGTTTCAAGGCAATTTTCACATAATCATCTTTTGACTTATTATTTAGTTTCCAACAAATAAATTGTTTCCAACTAAACTCGTCAAGAATAATGATGAATGTAGCTAAAGCAAAAAGCTTCCAACACATATTTTGAGAAATATATAAGAGAGATAAACTCGGCTCGAAATATCAAATGTGTATAATATAAAAGTCTATATAGCTATACGATTTGGACTCATTAGGAGATAGAATAGAATGGACTTCTGAGTGATAGATAATTTTTAGTCTCCACATACCTTTTATTGATTAAGTTCCTTCAAGCTCTCCTCAGTAGATCTTCGTCTTCAATCGATGAACGCCGTGAATTCTAAAGCTCAACTACACATTCTATCCTAATCCGAGACATAGCTATAAGTAGACTAGAAATCAAGACTTATAGTTTTGATTAACTAAACTTGACAAACAAGCTTGAGATACCAACGCTTGCGAGTTCGACCTAGCAGTGCTCTAGCACATGGATTTACATTCTTGGAATCAGTTATACCACACTTCCAAACAAGTTTACAATTGGTTGACCTGTATTCCAAGATAACTATGTGACTGATCAAATATCAAATCACACACATGGGTTCAATCGGTTCTACCAATCACTAGGATCGGTTATACCTCAATATGGAAATACTTGTGATCGGTCACACAAGTTACCAGGATCGGTTCCATATTCCCATGGTGTTGCTTATGATCGGTTACACCAGTTACCAGGACCGGTTACCAATTACAAGGATCGATTACACAACACTTGTGATCGGTCACACCAATTATAAATATCGATCATACTATCACATGGTGATTACTTAGGATCGGTTACACCAATTAATAAAAACTAGTCATACCAAATCATAAGTCAGGCATTGTGAATAGTTATACCAAGATACATAACCAGGGTTAAGATCGGTTCTACCATCTCACACATATTGGTCATCCAAAGAATTGCAATGAATATCCGAACCAATAAGCCTAATGATTTCCCTTTCGATTCACGAAACAAGTTCATGAATGTACTTCCATTAAACAAATGTAAAAAATTGTTTCCTAGGATGAAATCTTCACCATAACCCATTCACATAATCATAACAGTATATACAAGATTATGTCGATGTCATATCTACGAAGTTCAAAAGATAAGCGTTATACTTCATAGTCTAATTCCCTAATACTCTGATAATACAAATATTACCATGTCACATCACTAGAGTAATATACAACATGTACAGTATATACAGCTTCGCAGTTATGTTTTCAATATAGCACGACTTGAAAGATACGTTAGGAATGAAATAATTCAAGTCAATATTACTAACCTTAAGTGGAAGGATGATGTCATCGTTGTAGTTCGTTACTTCTTCACATTCTTCAGGTCTTCATAGTAATACTTGTATGTCTCAACATTCCTAGACTTTCTAGTCTAACCTAAACGAAGTTGACTCTAGTATATAATCAAGCGACTTTAGACGAGTTTTGACACAATAAAATATGACAACCAAACTTGACATACCAATGCTTGGTGAGTTCAACCGAGCTATGCTCTAACAATCTCCCCCTTTGTCAATTTTAGTGACAAAACTCTTATTACATATGGATAAACAAATTACAAAAGAATTCATTTTACATACGCTTGATTCCAAGTTTCAACAGCAAAATAACCTGTATATATTCAATCAATAAATGTCGTTGTTGATATTTGAATAACAAAAGCTTTTACTCCCCCTAAAGGTAAGCTAAGTAAATATTCAATTCGAACATTTTTGTTATTCCCCTTTTTGTAGTCAGAATACTACAACAACAATATGATATGTTTCTCCCCCATAGTCAATGCTTTACTCTTTCGTTAGATATAACATTTAAGCACAATTGTACTTTCCTTAGTGATTGCAGATCACTTGTTTACTCCATATATTTCTCCCCCCTTTGTCACAAAATGACAAAGGTTCGAGCAAATAAAGGACAAACCGAAAGGATCTTACAAATCTAAAAGACTTGTAAACATCCTATAAGAGTTAAGCACGAAGGTTTCACATACCACTTTAGATAAACAATATTAAAACCGAAACTACAGGTAATTTAGTTTTAATATGTTATCAAGGAAACAATTGCCCGAAGCAATTTTCCCTAATAGTTTTGTTGATGGTGGATTTTCGGCAGGGGCTAAATCGTAAAATCATGATATTGCATGTTTCTGACCCGACTTCAGGAATGTATGTGACGATTCATATTTTATGATCCGTGAACCGTTTCACGATCTCTGACTGAGCGAGCATTCCTCTCATAGCTATGATGAATATGTTTCTCGAAAGGCCTCCCAGCTGATTATTCGATGCTTCACACATTTCATCATCACCTCTACATAGAATCAAAATGATTGGGCGGCTCCTAGACGTAATGTTTGTTAGAGAGCTTAACGCCTTCAGGACGTCACGCTGCTCGTTGTTCCCTAACTACGTAGAGAGACTGTGTATAGAATCTCTTAATGATTGGGAGGTTCCTAGACATAATTTTTGTTAGAGAGTTTAACGCCTTCAGGACGTCACGCCGCTCGTTGTTCCCTGACTATACACCCCTCAGAACGAATATGATGCTTCAATTATCTCATATCTCGATTTTACAAATAGATTAATTCTAGCGTGTCATTCATCAACTTAATTCCTAGAAAATAATCTATTTTATCTCATTACTCCGTTCCGTGGATGATCCTCAACTGGATTCCATGGATTAGTAATAGATAACCATTTTATCTCATTACTCCGTTCCCTGAATCCCACGTTGGATTCCATGGATTAGTAATAGATACTCAACAATCGAGGGTCTGGGTCGGCACCGCATAAGCCCCGAGAAAATGGTGCAAGTGTACTTGACAATAATGCACGAACGAGCACCCAGACGCACGACCGAGCATTCAAAAATATGGACGAACGAGGAACTTATGAAGGAAAATAATATTAAATAAAATAAGCAAGAGGGGTGGGGCCGGGCCCACCGGCCGGCCGGTCATGCCGCCGTGGCCGGTCCCCTCTTCCACTATTTTATTTTAATTTATTTCCCTCATCTCATGGAGACTCCTTCATTTGAGCAAACTCCCTCGTTTGAGCGAAACTCTTAGTTTTTCCATACTTTCCATCAAACGATGAAGAATAGTGAAAAATAGGGAAAGGTGTCACAGGACCGGGCCACCTAGACGGCCGGCCATACCCTAGCCGAGTCCAGTCCCACACCTTGCAACCCCTTATTTTCTCATATTATTATTTCCTTCGTCTTATGGAACTCCATCGTTTGAGCGAAAACCCTAGTTTTTCAATATTTTCTTAAATATTGCTCAAACCATGAAAAAGTCAAATGGTCACATGACCGACTAGGCTTTTCAAGTAAAAAAATAAAATATTATTATTTTAATATTCTCAAAATATCAGTCGCATGAGCAAAGTTCTACTTGCTCATTCGAGCAAAATTGAAAGTTTCATTCAAGATCAAACTCTTCTGAAAATCCAAAATGTTGCTCAAACGCGCACCATAAAACACCAAAACTCTCAGGACTGAGACACGAGCAGTATGGTGACACGAGCATGCCACCTTGACCGACCAAGGTCGGCCCTTAGGCTTGCAAAGATCCGGTCCCACACTCTTTCATAATTTTGACCTAATTATCTCTCAATTGTTCATATTGGGTCCAAACTCTCTCCAACCAACTTAGGATTTGCTCAATCGACCATCAGCTGGTCCCACGACCACCAAGTGTCGACGGGATCTTTAGAGATGTTTGTAGATCTAAAGACATCTTGTGATAATCCATTGTTAACAAACTCTATTCTGTACGTGATTGATCACAAGAGATTCAAGTGGTGTTGTGCAGGTTTAATTGAAGATTAAAGAAGATTTGAAGACGAAGAAGATTTCTGATTGGTTTCTCATATCTTTGTGTAGCACAAACCTTGATCGGATGGGATCCAACTAGAATCAGATTTATTTTATTGATTAGTTGCATGAGATCGGTAACACCTAATAGTTATCTTGAGTTCTATTTTGGTTGTTACAAATCCGAATCTTATTACTTAGGTAATAGAGATTGGATTGATCTAACCAGGCAAATGAGTTTATTAGTTTAAACAGAAGAGCCTTTGCATATGACTTGAGACATCTTTATCTTGAAAGAATCAATAGAGTTGTTACCAAACAGATTTGTTGTTCCTTTACTGTTTGGAATATGATCCAAAGGAATTGTTCTAGTGCGTGCACTTATTAAATGTCGGAAGCGCAGGGATACTGAAGAAACTAAGTGAACTAGGTTTAGTTGCTTGGTCTCAACTAACTAAGTTGGTTTATATTTTGTATAGTGGAAATTTTTAGAGTATTCAATTCTGGACTTGGTCCCGGAGTTTTTCTGCATTTGCGGTTTCCTCGTTAACAAAATCTTGCTGTGTCTTTTAGTTTTCTATTTCCGCAATTATAATTGTTTATTATAATTAAAAGTAAAATACACAAACGTTAACTCCGTATTACTTTATAGTGATCCTATAGAGTTTGGTTAAGTCCGAACCTATTATCAAGTAATCACACTTTGATTGTTGTATTGTATCGATCTCGTATCCATAGACGATCACACAAGGTGTGAATACCGATTTGTCGTATTGTCTCGACTTTGTCCATAGACAATCACTTTCGGTAAGAGGACTTATAGGAAGATATTTTAAAGATTGTGGTGTATTTGGGTACCCTCATCTTTTCTATTGGTATCAGAGAAGGCAAACACGAAAATATCTAACAATCTGTGTTTGGTGCGATCCAACCTATAAGAGTTGAATCTAATGGGTGATTCAGTTAATGTCTCAAAGGTTTTAAAAATTCTTCTAGAAGATACTGAAGAGTATTACTCGATACTTGTCAAGATGTTAGAAGAAAATATTGAACAAAACCGGTCACATTTGAAGATATCAATAATATCATGATTGATATAGGACAGGTCAAAGATACAGAAGAACTTCATAAAAGGAAGTATCGAAAATCTTCAAAACTAACATCCAGACATTTGAAACCGAATAAGAAGAAACAATCCAAAGGCTTTCTTCAAAAAGGATGGTATGGTTTAATTCAGAAGATTTGTTGTGCAAAAAATCTGATTAAACGTGTTAAGGGATTATTGAAAAACCGGGGGTATAACAACCACGCCCAATAATTCGCTTAGCAATCTGTATGGAAAAACTCCAATATACTTTCAAGAGAATCAACTAGACAATCAGACTCAATCTTAAGAAAAGTATATCAAAGAGTTATATCTCAATTTCTCAATTCAATCCACAATCAAACAAATATGAATTTGCGAGCCCGATTGAATATTGAGAAATAACTTGAACGGTACAAAAGACCAATGTTCAAGTGTAAATCAATTTATATCAACAACCAAAGGTTGGATTATCTAATTGACTGAACTTACACACAACCTGTGATATTTCAATTATATAAACAAATATAATGCAGAAAAGAAATAACACATACACCAGAAATTTTGTTAACGAGGAAACCACAAATGTAGAAAAACCCCGGGACCTACTCCGGATTTGAACACCACACTGTATTAAGCCGCTACAGACACTAGCCTACTCCAAGTTAACTTCGGACTGGAATGTAGTTGATCCCTAATCAATCTCACACTGATCAAGGTACAGTTGCGCTCCTTACGCCTCTGAATCCCAACAGGACTCTGCGCACTTGATTCTCTTAGATGATTTCACCCACAACTAAGAGTAGCTATGACCCAAAGTCGAAGACTTTAATAAAAAAATATGTCTCACATAGAAAAGTCTATTTAATAGATAAATCTGTCTCCCACAGAAATACCTATGAGTTTTGTTCCGTCTTTTGATAAATCAAGGTGAACAGGAACCAATTGATACACCGGACTTATATTCCCGAAGAACAGCCTAGTAATATCAATCACCTCACAATAATCTTAATCGTATGGTAGCGAAACAAGATATTGTGGAATCACAAACGATGAAACGAAAATGTTTGTGACTACTTTTTATCTTGCCTATCGGAGATTAAATCTCGAGCAAATCTTAGAGATGATAGTACTCAATCACGATAAAAAACAGCAAGATCAGAACACACAACTACAGATAAAATAGTTGGGTCTGGCTTCACAATTCCAATGAAGTCTTCAAGTCGTTAACCTACAGGGTTTTGGAAAAAACCTAAGGTTAAAGGAGAATCGACTCTAGTCGCAACTAGTATCACACATGAGGTGTGGGGATTAGGTTTCCCAGTTGCTAGAGTTCTCCTTTATATAGTTTTCAAATCAGGGTTTGCAATCTAAGTTACCTTGGTAACAAAGCATTCAATATTTACCGTTAGATGAAAACATGATTATATTTAAGCTAATATCTTTCAACCGTTAGATCGAACTTAGCTTGTTATACACAAATGAAATGTGCTGTCATTTAGATAAAGGTAACCGTACCTAAACATGTGCACACGGTTGGTTCAACAATAGTTAACCGAAGTTAGCCATATGAATACTTTCTTATCAACCTTGTCCATCTCAATCACAACTAGTTCAAATGACTCAAATGAAACTAGTTATGGAGTTGTTAAATTGTTTATATTCTCGTTGAAGTATACAAGACACAATTGAAGCAAAATCAATTTTGATTCACTTGAATCAATTCATGAACATTATAGCCACGGTTTGCAAAAAAATTGCATTCCTTAATATATAAATGTATTATTTCATGAATAAACCGATTTTAGAACTTAACCTACTCAGGTACGCATACCACAAACCTCAGTTGAAATTCCGGAACTTGAAACTTATGACAGTACGCATACCGGTATGCATACTTAAGTTCCCAGACTTTCACAAAACCAATCAGTACGCATACGGGTATGCATACCATGGTTCCCGGACTTTCCCCAAACCAAACAGTACGTATGCATACCATGGTTTTCGGATATGGATAACATATATGCAAGTACGCACACTATGCTATATCCAATCATGGTTAATCGCTCTAAACTCCATTTTCAATCATTGAAACATTCTCGGAAGGCGGGAATAGCTGTCTCACACAAACTATTAGCTTCAAAGCAATTTTCAAGTGATCGAATGATCAATACATAACATTCCGAGTCTACATCAAATGACTGTCTCACACAAATCATGTAAGATGTTACAAGGCGATTTCCACATGATCATCTTTTGACCTGTGTCAAGAACATAAGATGAACTTGGTTAAAGCAAAAGCTTACGAACATATATTTCGAGAAATATGTAAGCGAGTTAAACTCAGCTCAAAATATCAAAAGTGTATAAAATAAAAACTATATCGTTATACGACTTTTGTCTCAAGAAGAAGATAGAGTAGAAATAGACTTTCTGAGTGATAGATGAGTTCAAGTCTTCACATACCTTTTGTTGATGAAGTTCCACAAGCTCTCCTTAGTAGTTCTTCGTCTTCAATCGATGAACGTCGTGAAGTGTAAAGCTCAACTACACAATCTATCCTAATCCGAGACTTAACCGTAGATAGACTAGAAATCAAGACTTATAGTTTTGGCAACTAAACTTGACAAACAAGCTTGAGATAGCAACGTTTTCGAGTTCGACCGAGCAATGCTCTAACAATCTCCCCCTTTGTCAATTTCAGTGACAAAACTATCAATACATATGGATTACAAAATAAATAAACTTTGTAGCTTCTCATCCAAATGCTTGATCTCCTTGGTTCTTCAACATTACTCGAAATCTTCGTAACTTCCAAGTACTCCATGATATGAAAGGTGTTCAACTCAGCATCATAGCTGTTGAAGATCTGTAGCTATAACAATATATAAAAACAAGATGTTTTCATATTGTTATACAGTGTCATAGTATTATTACACAGCATCAAAGTTCAATTGTATCACAACTTTGACAATAACACTATGGTGATATGTATCACTCCCCCTTAGACAATACTTCATCTCACATGAAAACCACTCCCCCTTACATAATGATCCGTAAACCATATGTATTTGTAGTGTGAACTACACATTAATTCTCCTCCTTTTTGTCAATAAAAATTGGCAAAGGTACGAAAACTAGTGGGATCCTAATGAAATTTTCATAGAGATACTTCATGACCAAAAAACAACATATCAACTTTGTTTAGATGCAATCATATAGCCGAAACTAAATGCTTTCATCAAGGATTTTATAAAGATACAAGATAACCCCTATTATATTCCGCAGCCACACTCCCCACAAAGATTTGGCAATTAAGCACAAGTTCAATTAAGAACTCTCCCCCATAAAATGTCATTCCCGAAAGAACAACAAGAGCGACCTTACTTTTACGAGAAAAAAAGGATTTCTTTAGACACTACAAATAACATGAAAACATGAATTTGTAATCCAAAATACTCAATTAAATTAACCACAAAAAACCCATGATTAATTTAATCGGAAATGCTCAACATAAGAGAACTTACGGAGCCACACAGTATATCACAAAAAGTGGATCAGGAAAGGACCAATATTGTGGAATATACAAAGATTCATTCTATTTTTCATCAATATTTTCATAAAGATATATAATAGACTTAATCTTAGCAATCAAAAGTTCATCCTATCTTCATCATCAATATTTGCACAATGACATAATAGGATTAAA
This sequence comes from Papaver atlanticum, assembly GCA_023531105.1. Lineage (NCBI taxonomy): Eukaryota > Viridiplantae > Streptophyta > Magnoliopsida > Ranunculales > Papaveraceae > Papaver > Papaver atlanticum. The sequence continues at coordinate 969,006 of JAJJMB010010308.1, read as the reverse complement.
TTTTGTTGTCAAAAGTTCATTCTATCTTTTATCAATAAAGACATATGAAAGACTTAAATTTTAAGCAAGATATGGGACAAGCACAGTTCACGGACGCAAACACACATATCCCATAACAATTTGCAATATAAAAAACCATAAAGATTAATATTGCAAAATCATCTTCCAAATAAACTTTAGAATTTAAATAAACTAGATGACCGCTACCACGATGGAACAGCCGACCGAAGAAATCGATGCAAAAATATCATTTTTCTTCACACGGTGCGCGAAAGTATCATTTTTCCTGACACGGGGTGAAAGTGTTACTTTTTCCTGAAACGGGAAAGTACCCGATGCATAAACCAAAATATGGTTGCATAATGTGTTATTCATCCTTTGTGGTGGTTTGCATAATGGCTATGCATTCAATTTTCGAAAATTGTGCCTAAAGTGAAAGTATCACTTTTCTTGAAACAGAGGGAGTACATCGTTTTATTAGTTGCAATGGAAAATAAGTTGATGCATAAACCAAAATATGGCTACATAAAGTATCATGTATCCTTTGTGGTGGTTTGCATAATGGATATACATTTAATTTTCTAAAATTGTGCCTAAAATGATAAACACCTCCGAATTCTTCGTTAAAACTCTAAATTTGATATTGTTGTTTGAACTCATTGTGAAGATTTTTTTAAATCCATTCTAACGAGATAAAATTTGTAATATTCCAAGGCACGGATTTTTAGATATGTTATATTAAAGTTTGGTTACCAATTGTACCCCTAAAAGAATAGGATACATAAGGAGTTATAATAATTGGACTAAAAGGGAGGGACAATTTGGAAATTTTCAGGGTATGCACCAAATCCAATCTTTTTTGTCAAATTGGAAAAAAAAGTCATGTCCCATATTGACACAAAGTCACCATATATAGAGTCCTCCCTCGCTTCGCTCGGTCGTCCTAATAAATCTAAAAACATTGCAAGATGAAAATTGTTGGCAATAGCTATGTGTACTCACAATAATTGCTATTCCAAACCCTAGTTATCCTTCTTAAAAACACAAGAATAAAATTCTCATAAGAAGTTTCCTAGACAATAAGAAAAATAACAAGCAAAAATCAAAAGACTCTTAAACCAACAAAACAGATCATGAACGGAAATTAACGATCACTTCCGGAACCCCCAAGAGTCTTGAGTCCTTTGAGCTTGTTATTGACAGCATCCACTGCTTCTTCAAAGAAGATATCCTCATTGAGAAGATCTTTAACATGTGTCTTCATGAGAACAAGGTCTTAATTAACCTTTTTCAACTCAGTTCTTAACACATCAAGATCCTTCATAGTATCAACGAGTTGCAGTTTTGCTTCCTCAAAGTATTTAAGAAAATCATGAACCACTTCAGCAAAAACCATATCCTCATTCTCAGCATCCTGATGAGTATAGGTATAGTAGCATAAGGCATTAGGATTTTGATCACCATCTTCTACCAGGGTTCTTTTCTTCCTCCCTTTGGACTCGAAACCAATACCTTTATTAAGAAAACCTCTTGCAAAACAAGCAGTGCGAGAAGGTGAAGACATTCTTGACAAGGAAATACAATAACCTAGAGTATGCGTATGTGACTCAATAGGTTGGGTATTTAAAAGGTTTCTTAGGGACAGTAACTCTTAGGGTTTCTAAAGGCAGTTCGTGACAAGTAAGTCATGGGTACTCATACAAACACAATCCGAACCCAAACCCAAACCAAACAGAAACATACCTTTTTGCAAGGTAAGACAAAGCAGTAATTTTTCTACAAACAAATTTTAGACTCTAAAAAATGTTATATCTCTTCAGAGAAACAATTTAGAGCATAAGAGTAGCAGGCAACTTAGTTGCAACAAAAAGAAACTTTTTTAAGACTAAAAACAACAAGAAGGAACGAAGAAAATCTTGAGACTCAAGAAATACTTAGACAGTGCTGTCTGTTGACAATAGTTTAGCTATGGACGATAAGAAGGTAGCTCAACTAAACAGAAAGCGTTTTGCCTAAAGTATACCTGATTATTAGCCATCCTTACTCAACAGGATTTTTATGAGTAAGTATTCAACCCTTGTGATTAATTAGCACAAGTATGAGCTATAAGCTCACTAAATGAATGGTATCCACGATTGAGTCTTTTCTTTCTTCCACTTCTAGGAAAGAATCCTCTTTGATGTGAAAAATTATCGAAAAACTTGATGTCATCAAAATATGAGACTAAGATAGAGTCCTTACCAGATAAGTTTGTATGGAAGAATTTGACAGCCTATTGATAAGATCCTTGTAACCTTCAATTATCAAGTTAAGGTTGTCCTTCATATCTCCACTGTTGCTTCCACATGTAGGAACCTTTTTCACATCCTGAACATCATTCTTGTCAAAAGATTGAGAGGGACCTTTCTGAAATCTCATTGACCAAATTGTATGAGAGATACAATTTGTCCGAACATTTGATGAGCAAATTGAACTGACCTTCCCGGAATAATTCACAGGGTGAGTACTGAAACCAATTGGTTTAGACATCCGAATGTCAGTTACACCTTTGAGTTTTAAATTTAAGGTGTGTTTAAGTTGAACAATAGAATTGTCATTCAACCTAAATTTTCTTTTTCATTCAGTATGTTTTTTTGAATCACAAAAGAGACATACTTTCTGATCACCTGAGTGATTATAACGAACAGGCTCATCACCATAGTTAGGAGATTTCTTCCTTCCGAGCGATGTGGAGTTTCCTTGATTAGAGGAATATACAAGCACAGTTTTTCTAATCGGAAGGGATTGATATTTAGCTTCTGGAACTGACTTTAAAGTTAAGTCAGAAGTGATTAGTATAGTGGACTCTTTATAAAATCTTTGAATAGAGAGTTTACTCGAAAGATGTTCAATATCCAAGGCATCCTTTGAGAGTTTCGCCTCGAGTGAGGAGCAGACTTTGGCGTATCCCTCGCTAAGAGCCTTTAAATTTGAGTCACGATCTCTTACCATACCAATAAGAGCAATGACATTGTGTTTCAACCGATTGATTTCTATCATTCTAGATTCTAACAAGATTTAGATTCAATTCACTTTCTTTAACAGAGTCAGACTCGTTCGAAAGATAATCAGTCTAACACTTGTCAGTGCAGTCCTGTTTCATTGGAACATAATGTTCATCTTTATTTGAGATAGACGAATCTTTCTCTTTAATAGATTTCATGGAAACATAACCTTTATTTCTGATGATGCATTTTTCTGAGATAGCACTACTGTCCATAGAGTCAGATCGCTACAAACACAGACTTGTAAGCTCTTGAACGTGTTTGCCTGATCTGATACCAATTGAAAAACCGGGGGTATAACAACCACGCCCAATAATTTGCTTAGCAATCTGTATGGGCAAACTCCAATATACTTTCAAGAGAATCAACTAGACAGTCAGACTCAATCTTAAGAAAAGTATATCAAAGAGTTATATCTTAATTTCTCAATTCAATCCGCAATCAAACAAATATGAATTTCCGAGCCCGATTGAATATTGAGAAATAACTTGAACAGTACCAAAGACCAATGTTCAAGTGTCAATCAATTTATATCAACAACCAAAGGTTGGATTATCTAATTGATTTAACTTACGCACAACCTGTGATATTTTAATTATATAAACAAATATAATGCGGAAAAGAAATAACACAGACACCAGAAATTATGTTAACGAGGAAACCGCAAATGCAGAAACCCCCCGGGACCTACTCCAGATTTGAACACCACACTGTATTAAGCCGCTACAGACACTAGCCTACTCCAAGTTAACTTCGGACTGGAATGTAGTTGATCCCTAATCAATCTCACACTGATCAAGGTACAGTTGCGCTCCTTACGCCTCTGAATCCCAACAGGACTCTACGCACTTGATTCTCTTAGATGATTTCACCCACAACTAAGAGTAGCTATGACCCAAAGTCGAAGACTTTAATAAAAAAATATGTCTCACATAGAAAAGTCTATTTAATAGATAAATCTGTCTCCCACAGAAATACCTATGAGTTTTGTTCCGTCTTTTGATAAATCAAGGTGAACAGGAACCAATTGATATACCGGACTTATATTCCCGAAGAACAGCCTAGTAATATCAATCACCTCATAATAATCTTAATCGTATGGTAGCGAAACAAGATATTCTGGAATCACAAACGATGAGACGAAGATGTTTGTGACTACTTTTATCTTTCCCATCGGAGAATAAATCTCGAGCAAATCTTAGAGAAGATAGCACTAAATCACGATAGAAAACAGAAAGATCAAAACACGCAACTACAGATAAAATAGTTGGGTTTGGCTTCACAATCCCAATGAAGTCTTCAAGTCGTTAACCTACAAGGTTTTGGAAAAAACCTAAGGTTAAAGGAAAATCGACTCTAGTCGCAACTAGTATCACACATGAGGTGTGGGGATTAGGTTTCCCAGTTGCTAGAGTTCTCCTTTATATAGTTTTCAAATCAGGGTTTGCAATCTAAGTTACCTTTATAACAAAGCATTCAATATTCACCGTTAGATGAAAACCTGATTATATTCAAACCAATATCTTTCAACCGTTAGATCGAACTTAGCTTGTTATACACAAATGAAATGTGCTATCATTTAGATAAGGGTAACCGTACCTAAACATGTGCACACGGTTGGTTCAACAATAGTTAACCGAAGTTAGCCATATGAATACTTTCTTATCAATCTTGTCCATCTCAATCACAACTAGTTCAAATGACTCAAATGAACCTAGTTATGGATTTGTTCAATTGTTTATATTCTCGTAGAAGTATACATGACACAATTGAAGCAAAATCAATTTTGATTCACTTGAATCAATTCATGAACATTATAGCTACGGTTTGCAAAAGATTGCATTCCTTAATATATAAATGTATTAGTTCATGAATAAACCGATTTTAGAACTTAACCTACTTAGGTACGCATACCGGTACTCATACCTAAGTAGCCGGACTGAGTTTGGGTTCGCCAGTACGCATACCACCAACCTCAGTTGAAATTCCGGAACTTGAAACTTTCGACAGTACGCATACCGGTATGCATACTTAAGTTCTCGGACTTTCACAAAACCAATCAGTACGCATACAGGTATGCATACCATGGTTCCCATACTTTTACCAAACCAAACAATACGCATGCAGGTATACATACCATGGTTTTCGGATATGGATAACATATATGCAAGTACGCACACTATGGTATATCCAATCATGGTTAATCGTTTTAAACTCCATTTTCAATCATTGAAACATTCTATGAAGCCGGGAATAGCTGTCTCACACAAACTATTAGCTTCAAAGCAATTTTCAAGTGATCGAATGATCAATACGAAATATTCCGAGTCTACATCAAATGACTGTCTCACATAAATCATGTAAGATGTTACCAGGCAATTTCCACATGATCATATTTTGACTTGCGTTAAGAACATAAGATGAACTTGGTTAAAGCAAAAGCTTACGAACACATATTTCGAGAAATATGTAAGCGAGTTAAACTTAGCTCGAAATATCAAAAGTGTACAAACTGAAAACTATATCGTTATACGACTTTTGTCTCAAGAAGGAGATAGAGTAGAAATAGACTTTCTGAGTGATAGATGAGTTCAAGTTTTCACATACCTTTTGTTGATGAAGTTCCATAAGCTCTCCTTAGTAGTTCTTCGTCTTCAATCAATGAACGCCGTGAAATCTAAAGCTCAACTACACAATCTATCCTAATCCGAGACTTAACCGTAGATAGACTAGAAATCAAGACTTATATTTTTGGCAACTAAACTTGACAAACAAGCTTGAGATAGCAACGCTTGCGAGTTCGACCAAGCAATGCTCTAACAATTATATAAGGACTTAACACGTCATCCTAACTCAGAATCAAGGAACCAATCTGGAAAATCTGTTGAACAATGCCTGGGAGCATTTGCACTTAAAACTACTTCTCCATTTCAATGGTTTCTTGATAGTGGATGTAGCAGACATATTACTGGTGATCTATCTTGGTTCACTAAGACTGAAGACTACAAGGGAGGATCTGGAACTTTCGGAGATGGGAGTAGCTGTCTTATTAGCAAAAATGGGAATATCAAACTTCCAGGTATTCCTGAAATTCATGATGTAGTTTATGTCAAAGGAATGAAAGCCAATCTTCTTTCAGTCAATCAAATTTCTGATAAGGGTCATAAATTTATCTTCAATATGGGAGATTGAGATATTGAAGATAAGTCTGGAAAAATAATTTTTCGTGGACGGAGAAGTATGAATAACTGTTATCTTCTTGATATACAGTCTAATTTATACTATAATTTGACCAAGGTAGAGTCAACTCATTTGTGGCATGAACAGTTATGTCATATCAACTACCGAATGCTGGGTAAGCTCATTAATCGTGAACTTGTAAGAGGCGTTCCCGAAATAAATACTAAAGTATAAGGTGTGTGTGGTGCTTGTCAAAAAGGTAAGCAAGGAAAAATTCCACACAAACTTTCTCGAGACATAGCCACTCGTGCTCCTCTCGATCTTATTCATATGGATCTATTTGGTCCAATCCAACAAGCAACTGTTGGAGAAAAGAAATATGCTTTAGTAATGATAGATGATTACATACGGTTCACATGGGTTGCTTTCCTAAAGCACAAAAATGACACGCTTGAGGAATTTAAGATTATTGTGAATAGAATCCAAAATGAACAAGGTCGCAAACTTAAGAAAGTAAGAAGCGATCGTGGTACAAAATTTAAGGATACGAAAGTATATGAATACTGTAATCAACTTGGAATTAATCATCAATTTTATGCTCCCGTTACACCTCAGGCAAATGGTGTGACTGAAAGAAAGAATAAAAATATTCAAGAAATGGCAAGAGTAATGCTTCACAATAAAAATTTACCATTAACCTTTTGGGGGGAAGCTGTGTTCACAGCCTGCTATCTTATAAATGGAGTTTATCTAAGGTCAAAAACTCTAAATACCCCTTATGAATTATGGTATGGAAGAAAGCCCAATCTGAGCTATTTAAGGGTTTTCGGAAGCAAATGCTATATACTTAAGGATAGATAACATAGAGGAAAAGTTGATTCCAAAAGTGATGAAGGAATTTTTCTTGGGTATGCTTCTGATAGTCGTGTCTTTCGAGTATATAATCTCAGAACCAAAGTCATGATGGAATCAATTAATGTTGTCATTGATGACATTAGTGATTTTCATCAAGACAATCATATTGTTGCAGAGCTTTCTCCTTCAGAAACTGTTAATAAAGAAAAACAGATTAAAGAAGTTCTAGCAATTGTTCCTCTTATTAGTGACATTGATGATAAAGATGATAATGATAGTATTGTTGAACAACCCAATAATATTGAAAACATTGTCCACAAACCTGCTAAGTGGGTTCATCAAAGACATTTTACTGAAGATATCATAGGAGATACCAATGCTAGAGTCATGACTCGAAGAGAACTCCAGAATGTCTGTCACCACACTTGCTTTCTCTCCTCAATAGAACCAAAAAATGTTGAGGAAGCCCTCAGTGATCCTGCTTGGGTAAGCTCAATGCATGAGGAACTTAATCAATTCGAAAGACAAGGAGTATGGGAGCGAGTTCCTAAACCGAAAGGTGTAAATATTGTTGGAACAAAATGGATTTTCAAGAAAAAATCAGACGAATTCGGAACAATTGTCCGAAACAAAGCTAGACTGGTTGCACAAGGGTATTCTCAAATTGAAGGTATTGACTTTGATGAAACTTTTGCTCCTGTTGCTCGTTTAGAATCAATTAGACTTTTACTTGCTTATGCCTGTAATCTTAAGATAAAACTTTTTCAAATGGACATTAAATATGCATTTCTCAATGGGGATTTAAAGGAAGAAATTTTCGTTGCTCAGCCCAAAGGATTTGAAGATCCATTATTTCCAGATCATGTCCTTAAACTCAAAAAGGCTTTATATGGCCTAAAACAGGCTCCGAGAGCTTGGTATGATAAGTTATCCTTTTTGCTTCAAAAGGGTTTTTCCAGAGGTGGTGCTGATAAGACACTTTTCACCAAATGGAATGGAAAGAATGTACTTGTAGCACAAATTTATGTAGATGATATCATCTATGGTTCCACTTCAAAATCTCTAACAGATGAATTCCTAAATCTTATGAGTGGGGAATTCGAAATGAGTAATGTTGGAGAACTATCATATTTTCTTGGATTGCAAATATAACAACAAAAGGATAATATTTTTCTTTCTTAAGAAAAATATGCCAGGAATTTGGTTGAAAAATTTGAGCTAAAAGATGCAACACCTATGGCAACTCCAATGCCAACTACTGGAAAACTTTAGTCTAGTCCAAGTGAAAAATCGGTTGATCAAAAATTATATCGATCTATGATAGGTAGTTTTTTATACTTGACTGCAAAAAGACCAGACATTGCCTTCAGTGTGGGGTGTTGCACCAGATTTCAAGAAAATCCTAAGGAATCACATCTTAAAGCTGTAAAACGAATCATAAGATATGTTAATAGTACCCTAGATTATAGTCTGTCATATTCTACGGATACAAACAACAGTCTTGTTGCCTAATCAGATGCTGATTGGGTAGGATGTGTAGAAGATCGTAAAAGCACCTCTAGTGGTTGTTTCTATGTTGGTCAAAACCTCGTATCCTGGCACAGCAAGAAACAAAACTCACAGTCTTTATCAACCTGTGAAGCAGAATATATTGCTGTTGATACCTGATGTACTCAACTTCTATGGATGAAGCAAATGCTCATTGACTATGGCATAAATATTCCAACTATGAGTATTCTTTGTGATAACTCAAGTGCTATTCGTCTAACAAAAATTCATGTTGAACATTCTCGTACTAAACATATAGATATTAGATATCATTTTATTAAAGAATTATACGAGAATGGTGTTATCAAACTAGAATATGTTCCTTCTGAACGTCAACTAGCTGATATTCTCACTAAGCCATTAGACAGGGCAACCTTTGAAAATCTAAGGAAATCTATTGGCATTTTTAAGGTACATTAGTACCTTATAAATCCGGTTTTCAACTTTTGCTATTGGCACGCATTATTTAAAACTTATTTAATTTTTCTCTGGTAAAGGTTGCTCTTTGTTGTTGTTCATTTGTTCTTGCGAGAGGATGACAACATACTGGGGGAGAGTTCTAACTTGAACTTGCGCTTAATGATATATCTTTCTGGGGAGAAGAGGATGCGGAATCTGAGATAACGAATTTGTTAGTTAATTGTTTTCCTGTTTAAGAAAAGCCTTCTTATATTGCATATATTTTGCTTTTGCTTAAAAAAAATTCGGTACAATTGATACGTATTCCATTATGTGTGTATGGATGTGTGTGTGTGTGTGATTCAATTGTTTCCGGCTAAGAAAAACTGTGTCAATTTATTTGGCTTGTTGTTTGATATCTTCTTTATTGTTTGGTATCAAGTGTTTTTGCTTAACGAAATTTTGGTGCAATTGTAGTGCTATAATGTCTATGTTTGTTTCAATTGCTTCCGGTTAAGAAAATAATTGTGCAAGTCAATTTATTTTGGTTTGAATGTATTTTTTATGGCTTAACGAAATACGGGATCATTTATTTAGTCCAATTCGATTCCGGATAAGAGAAACTAAGTTAATTCTGATCTTAGTTAGACTTATCAAATTAAAGGATTCGGTTATTCAAGTCTAATCGAATGCATTGGCAAGAAATACTAGTTAACTAACCTAGTACTTGTCTTGTCTAAAGTGAAAGGTCTAAGTTATTGTCTGAATAATTAGAACCTGATGAGAAAAATAAAGTTAATTCTGATCTTTATTTTGGTCTTATCGAAATAAGTGATTGTATGTTTACAATCGGTTTAGTAAGAGAACTAAGTTTATTAGTCAATTTGTTAAACTATTACGGAAAATTGCTTCGGGAAATTGTTTCCTTGTTAACATATTAAAATCAAATTACTTGTAGTTTCGGTTTTTATATTGGTTATCTAAAGTGGTATGTGAAACCTTCGTGCTTAACTCTTATAGATTGTACAAGTCTTTTAGATTTGTAAGATCCTTTCGGTTTGACCTTTATTTGCTCGAACCTTTGTCATTTTGTGACAAAAAGGGGGAGAAATATATGGAGTAAACAAGTGATTTGTAATCACTAACGAAAGGACAATTGTGCTTAAACGTTATATCTAACGAAAGAGTAAAGCATTGACTAAGGGGGAGCAACATATCATATTGTTGTTGTAGTTATCTTGACTACAAAATGGGAATAACAAAGATGTTCGGATTGAAAATCTACCTATCTTACCTTTAGGGGGAGTATTAGCTTTGTTATTCAAATGTCAACATCGGCATTTATTAATTGAATATATACAGGTTATTGTGTTGTTGAAACTTGGAATCAAGCGTATGTTTAATGAATTCTTGTAATTTGTTTATCCATATGTATTAAGAGTTTTGTCACTAAAATTGACAAAGGGGGAGATTGTTAGAGCATAGATCGGTTGAACTCACCAAGCGTTGGTATGTCAAGTTTGGTTGTCATATTTTAGTGAATCAAAACTCATCTAAGAGTCGCTTGATTATGTACTAGAGACAACTTCGTATAGGTTAGACTAGAAAGTCTAGGATTATGAGACATATAAGTATTACTCGAAGACCTGAAGAATGTGAAGAAGTAACAAGCTACAACGACGACATCATCCTTCCTCTTGAGGTTAGTAATATTGACTTGAACTGTTTCATTCCTAACGTATCTTTCAAGTCGTGCTATATTGAAAACATAACTGCGAAGCTGTGAATGATTATACTCTAGTAGTGAGACATGATAACATGATCATAGTATTAAGGAATTAGAATACGAAGTATAACGCTTATCTTTTGAACTTCGTATATATGACATCGAGATAATCGTATGAATGCTATTGTGATTATGTGTATGGGTAAAGGTGAAGATTTAATCCTAGGAAACAATGTTTACATTTGTTTAAAGGAAGTACATTCATGAACTTGTTTTATGAATCGAAAGGGAAATCGCTAGGCTTATTGGTATTGTTATTCATTGCATATCTTTGGATTACCAATATGTGTGAGTTAGTAGAACTGATCAAAACTTGTTATGTATCTTGGTATAACTAATCACAGTGCCTGACTTATGATTTGGTATGACTGGTTTTTATTAATTAGTGTAACCGATCCTAAGTAATAACCTAAGATGGTATGATCGATATTTGTAATTGGTGTGATCGATCCTAGTAATTGGTGTGACCGATCACAAAAGAATTGTGTAATCGATCCTTGTAATTGGTGTAACCGGTCCTAGTAATTGGTGTAACCAATCCTAGTGACTTGTGTAATCGATCACAAGCAATACCATGAGTAAATGGTAACCAGTCCTGGTAATTGACGTAACCGATCCTGATAACTGATGTAACTGGTCTTGGTAACTTGTGTGTTCGATCACAAGTAATCCATATTGTGGTAGAACCGATTCTTGTGATTGGTAGAACCGATTGAACCCATGATTGTGATTTGATAATTGATCAATTACATAATTGTCTTGGAATACAAATGAACCAATTTTATACTTGTTTGGAAATGTGGTATAATCGATTCCAAAATTTTAAATATGAAAGAGGATTTACAAAGAAAAGATGTCAACATACTTTGAACACGAACAATAACTCTTATCTTTTATTGTTCAAAGATATTCCTCAATTACTCAAGGAGATCCCGGTCCGAAATAAATTAAGAATCTTTTAATTAAGGTTGAATACCGATTTGTCGTATTGTCTCGACTTTGTCCATAGACAATCACTTTCGGTAAGAGGACTTATAGGTGGATATTTTAAAGATTATGGTGTAGTTGGGTACCCTCGTCTTTTCAACTAGGACCTTTTACAGTACTTGTAATGAGTCATACCAATCACCAGGATCGGTTCCAGTGATTACTTGTGATGGATCACAACACTAAACTTTTTTAGACATAACTTTTGCATACAATGTCCGAATTCAGTGGTTTCTGACTCGTTTTAACCGTAAAAACAAGAGATGCACATATATGATCAGTAGATATCAACATTATAAACTCAAAATTACCGTTTCTATCAAAAGCTCAAAATAGATAGAGAAGGTATGAGTATAGAAGAAAAGAAATCTCCCTAAAGTTGTTAATTAGTCATACAATAACTGAGAGGTCATGTGCTTAGTTTTCATGTACTTCCTCACCTTTCAAAAGATTGAGCACAAAGGTGAGCATGCACATTCTAACACAACTAGGTTGTGTTGAGTTGGGCCTTGTTTTGTTCGTCACGAGTGACTAATACAGAATTATCATTCTTGACCTCTTGCTTGGTTTGTTTTCTCTTGTTCCATCTCTTGTTTTTCTTCTTTGACTTGTGATGAAGAGTGTCAATATCACAACATTCATTCGTACAAGAGACTGTAGACAACAAGATGTCTTTCCTTAGTCTTTCAAGAAAACACTCAAAAACATTGTTACCAACATTTATCAATTGAGTGTCATTCTTATGACTAACTTTTGGTCCCTTCTTGGCTATGGAGGACTTCGGGACCCATTTATGGATGGGTTTCGCAGGAGCGGCTTTCTCCTTCATACCATTAGGACCATTTCCCTTTTGAATACTTTGCGAAACATCCTTTCTCCAATTTGGAACATCAGATCGTGTCTTCTCATTTACAAAGTCATCTCTCTTTCTATAACTTGGTCTTTTATGAGATGACCTTGTTGAGCGATAAACAAAATTTGAATTATCATTATAATAATTCTTTTTCCTAAACATAGGACAATAACGATCTGAGTTCTTTCGGGGAGTAAACTTAGCCAATTCGTTTGATACAAAAGAAAGTGCATCTTGCATCTTACGAACTTTGCATCCCCATTGCAGGTGCCCTTCATTACCACAATAATAACAATGCTTAGTAACATACGAAGTTTGAGTTTTAATGTTACCTATTTGTGGATCCGCTTACATTGGAGCTCGACGAGTTTTCTTATTATTCTTATCTTTGTTCAACAATTTTGGTTTCTTGACATTAGCAGAAGTGCTCTCTTTGATGGCCGTATTTGAAGAGTCTGCTTGAACATGATTCTTAGGCTTGACTGGATTTACTTTTTTTACAAGAAATAATATCATTTTTGACATCAGTGGAAGCCTATGGTTGAGAAGAATTTGTAGCTTTAACAAATTTTATCTCATTGTTATTGTTGGAAGCACTTGATTCCTTATAGCCTAATCCTAGTGTATCACCATGATATCTTCCTGCTTCTAACAATGAGGATAGATTGTTTGTGCTATCATTGGACTTTTTCAAGAACAAATTTTCTTCTTCCAACGTCTTGATTTTATCAAGAGCACCAGCTAGATCAACCTCAAGGCATTTTTCTCGTGAGAAATATTCACATTCTTTCTCTTCAAAACTCTTTTGTTGAGAATTAACCCTTGCTTCAGATTCAACAAGTTTCTTTGCTGACAAAAAGAGATATCTTCGGATATTTTCACATTCTAATTTCTTAGAATTTAGCTCGTCTGTATGATCTTTAAGAAGAGAATCATTTGTGCGGTAACCAATATATTATCCTTGAAAGACCCTCTTCAGTTTCTTGTTCTCACGACAAAGAGGAGTCATAACACCAAGAAAATCCGAAGTTCTTAGTTTTTTATTTTTTAAAGGATCCAGTAGTTTAGAGTATTCTGAGAAATCCTCTTCTACATCTCTTTCAAAATATAAGTCATCATCATCGGAAATTTAATCCAACCCTTCTTGTAGACGTATTTTCCAGTCGTCATCAGTTTCTACATTATTAAAAAGATTAACTTGTCTAGTAGATTCTCTCGAGATGATTTCATGAAGGTTTTCAGATATTGTTTCGTAAATGCCATTATCAAGTGTTAATTCAAAACTCTTGATACCTTGCTTTACGTTAACTGAATCATTCTCAGGTTCTATAAAAACCATTTTTAGATTCTAGTATTATAGGTTGGATCGCACCAAACACAGATTGTTAGATCTTTTCGTGTTGGCTTGCCCTGATACCAATTGAAAAGACGAGGGTACCCAAATACACCACAATATTTTTGTTTCAACCTATAAGTCCTCTTATCAAGTGTGATCATCTATGCACAAAGTCGAGACAATACAACAACTTCGGTATTCACTTTGTGTGATTGTCTATGGATACAAGATCGAGGCAATAAGACAAACAAAGTGTGATACTTGATAATAGGTTCGAACTTAACCAAACTCTATAGGATCACTATCAAGTATATCGGAGTTAATGTAAAGTGCAATTTAATTTAATTATAATAAAACAATTATAATGCATAAAGATAAAGTAAATGGCACAGCAAGATTTTGTTAACAAGGAAACTGCAAATGAAGAAAAACCCCGGGACCTAGTCCAGAATTAAATACTCTCAGAATTAAGTCGATATATAAAATCTACACCAACTTCGTATAGTTGAGACCAAGAAACTACCCCTAGCTGACTTAGTTTCCTCAGTATCCCTGCGCTTCCGACTTCGAGAGTCATGCACTGGTACAATTCCTTTGGATCGTATTCCAAACAGTAAAGGAACAAGAAATCTGTTTGATAACAACCCTATTGATTTTTTTCAAGATAAAGATATCTCAAGTCATACGCAAAGGCTCTTCCGTTTAATCTAATAAACTCATTTGCCTGGTTAGATCAATTTATCCAATAACTACCAAAGCGGTCAAGTTTAGATTCACAATCAATCAGTATAGATCTCAACGAGAAACTATAAAGTGATGCTGATCTCACGCAACTAATCAATCGAATAAATCCGATTCTAGTTGGATCCCATCCGATCAAGGTTTGTGCACAAAAGATACGAAAACCAATAAGAAATCTTTTTCGTCTTCAAATCTTTTTTAATCTTCAATAATAACCTGCACAACACCACTTGAATCTCTTGTGATCTATCACGCGCAGAACGGAGCTGTTAACAATGGATTATCACAAGATGTCTTTAGATCTAACAACAGTTCTAACTTTGATCTAGTTTGAGTGAGCCTTATATCAGAAGAGAAGATTCTCAAGAATAAACAAACTAGGTGCAATCAAAGTTTCAACAACCGTTAGTCAATCAAATCAATCGGAAACTAATAACAATGCAATTATCTAGTTTACCACCAACGGTACTCGTATAGATTCTTGATCCCACATAAATCTTTAAACGAGCGGTCGTAAGAGATTTCACCTAATTAGGATACTTTCCTCTTCGAATAAACGACTCCACCAGAAACAACAAGAAATGAAGCTTGCCTGGCTCTTAGGATAGTTTGCTAGAAATGCAAACTTAAGTATTTATAGACCAAGGATGTTTGGACATCAAGGAATTTCCAAATCCGAAAATATTCTCAAGATATGCAATGAATGGCAAAATTCAGTTTTCCTAATTCCAATAAATGCTTGTCCAAAATTTCCGAAATCTCTCAATAGAAAATCTCCAATTAGTAAATGCACATTACTAATTTTTATTCTCTAGAGATATGCATTTAATTGCTGGTAATTAAAGCATATAAAACCAAAAACCTCAATTAAAATATTCTTAATGTATCTCGGCACAGGATCTCCTTGAGTACTAAGGAATATCTTTGAACAATAAATGATAAGAGTTACTGTACGTGTTCAAAGTATGTTGACATCTCTTCACTGTAAATCCTTATTCATATTTACATGGATTCACATTCTTGGAATCGGTTATACCACACTTCCAAACAAGTTTAAAATTGGTTGACGTATATTCCAAGATAACTATGTGATTGATCAAATATCAAATCACATACATGGGTTCAATCGGTTCTACCAATCACTAGGATCAGTTATACCTCAATATGGAAATACTTGTGATCGGTCACACAAGTTACCAGGACCGGTTACATCAGTTACCAGGATCGGTTCCATATTCCCATGGTATTGCTTATGATCTGTCACACCAGTTACAAGGACCGGTTAGACCAGTTACCAGGACCGGTCACCAATTACAAGGATCGATTACACAACACTTATGATTGGTCACACCAATCATTAGGATCAGTCACACCAATTACTAGGATCGGTCACACTTGTTAGAGCACTGCTCGGTCGAACTCGAAAGCGTTGCTATCTCAAGCTTGTTTGTCAAGTTTAGTTGCCAAAACTATAAGTCTTGATTTTTAGTCTACTTATAGCTAAGTCTCGGACTAGGATCGAAAGTGTAGTTGAGCTCTAGACTCCACGACGTTCATCATACAAAGACGAATAACTACTCAAGGAACTGGTGGAACTTCATCGACTAAAAGGTATGTGGAGACTTGAACTTATCTATCACTCAAAAGTCTATCTACTCTATCTCCTATCTTGAGACAAAAGTCATATTGTTATATAGACTTCAATTATACACATTTGCTATTTCGAGCCGAGTTTATCTCGCTTATCTATTTCTCGAAATATGTGTTGGCAAGCTTTTGCTTTGGCCAAGTTCATCTTTACAAGTGACGAAAGTCATGTTGATTATTTCAATATCTTGAAAATTGCTTTGATGAAAAATAGTGTGTGAATAACCTATATTTAACATCCTCTAAGAATGTTTCAATGATTGAAATGAGAGTTTAGAATATATAACCTTGAATGGATATAAACATTGTATGTGAACTCATACTTGTGTAAGTCCAAAATCCTTGAACCAAGGAATGGGTACTTGAGTGGGTTATTTTCTAAAAACGGTTTATTCGTGAACTTAAACATATATAAACTAAGGAATGCATATTGGCAAACCGTGGCTATAAAGTTCATGAATCGATTTGAGTGAATCAAAATAGTTTTTGCTTCGATTGTGTCTTGTATACTTTTATGAGATCTAAGCAATTGAACAACTCTCTAACTAGTTCTTTTGAGTCATTTGAACTAGTTATGGTGAAGATGAATAAGGTTGATATGAAAGTGCTCATATGGCTAACCATTTGGTTAACTATTGTTGAACCAACTAGGTGTACACGTTTAGGTACGGTTACACAAACCTAAATGAACGTGCATTTCATTTGTGTATAACAAGCTAAGTTCGATCTAACGGTTGAAAGATATTAGCTTGAATCTAATCAGGTTTTCATCTAACTGTGAATATTGAATGCTTTGTTACCAAGGTAACTTAGATTGCAAACCCTGATTTGGAGACTATATAAAGGAGAACTCTAGCAACTGGGAAACCTAATCCCCACACCTCCTGTGTGATACTAGTTGTATAAGCTAGAGTCGATTCTACTTTAACCTTAGGTTTCTACCGAGACCCTGTAGGTTAACTACTTAAAGACTTCATTGGGATTGTGAACCCAGACCCAACTATTCTCTTTGTAGTTGCGTGATCTGATCTTGTTGTTTCTATCGTATTTGAGTACAATCGTAAGATTGGCTTAAGATTAATTTCTCCGATAGGCAAGATAGAAAAGTAGTCACAAAATCTTCGTCTCATCGTTTGTGATTCAGCAATATCTTGTTTCGCTAGTCGATTAAGATTATTGTGAGGTGATTGATAATTCTAGGTTGTTCTTCGGGAATATAAGTCCGGGTTATCGATTGGTTCCTGTTCACCTTGATTTATCAAAAGACGGAACAAAACTTGTAGGTATTTCTGTGGGAGACAGATTTATCTATTCCTGTAGACTTTTCTGTGTGATACAGATTTGTTTATTAAAGTCTTCGACTTTGGGTCGTGGAAACTCTTAGTTGTGGGTGAGATCAGCTAAGGGAATCAGGTATGTAGTATCCTGCTGGGATCAGAGACGTAAGGAGCGCAACTATACCTTGGATTAGTGTGAGATTGATTGGGGTTCAACTACAGTTCAGACCGAAGTTAGTTTGTAGTAGGCTAGTGTCTGTAGCGGCTTAATACAATGTGTGTTCAATATGGACTAGGTCCCAAGGTTTTTCTGCATTTGCGGTTTCCTCGTTAACAAAACTTATGGTGTCTGTGTTATTTCTTTTCCGCATTATATTTTGTTTTATAATTGAAATATCACAGGCTGTGCGTTAAATCGATCAATTGGTAAATCCAACCTTTGGTTGTTGATTGAAATTGATTGATACTTGAACATTGGTCTTTGGTACCGTTCAAGTTAATTTCTCTTGTATTCAATTAGACTCGCAGATTTCTATTTGCTTGAGTAAGTATTGAATTGAGAAATTGAGATATAACTCCTTGATATACTTTTTATTAAGATTGAGTCTGACTATCTAGTTGAATCTCTTAAAAGTATATTGGAGTTAGTCCATACAGATTGCTTAGCAAATTATTGGGTGAGGTTGTTGTACCTCCACTTTTTCAACACCAATTACAAAGATCGATCATACCATCACATGGTGATTAATTAGGATGGGTAACACCAATTAATAAAAACTAGTCATACCAAATCATAAGTCAGGCATTGTGAATAGTTATACCAAGATACATAACCAAGGTTAAAATCGGTTCTACCATCTCACACATATTGGTCATCCAAAGATTTGCAATGAATAGCCGAACCAATAAGCCTAATGATTTCCCTTTCGATTCACGAAACAAGTTCATGAATGTACTTCCTTTAAACAAATGTAAAAACATTGTTTCCTAGGATGAAATCTTCACCATAACCCATTCACATAATCATAACAGTATATACAAGATTATGTCGATGTCATATCTACGAAGTTCAAAAGATAAGCATTATACTTCGTAGTCTAATTCCCTAATACTATGATCATACAAATATGACCATGTCACATCACTAGAGTAATATACAATATGTACAGTATATACAGCTTCGCAGTTATGTTTTCAATATAGCACGACTTGAAAGATACGTTAGGAATGAAACAGTTCAAGTGAATATTACTAACCTCAAGTGGAAGGATGATGTCATCGTTGTAGTTCGTTACTTCTTCACATTCTTCAGGTCTTCAGAGTAATACTTGTATGTCTCAACATTCCTAGAATTTCTAGTCTAACCTAAACGAAGTTGACTCTAGTACATAATCAAGCAACTTTAGATGAGTTTTGACACACTAAAATATGACAACCAAACTTGACATACCAACGCTTGGTGAGTTCAACCGAGCTATGCTCTAACAACAACAACAAGATCACTTGTGTGATTGACTATGGATACAGGATCGAGACAAGACGACAACAAAGTGTGCACTTGATAATAGGTTCGGTAATAACCGAAACTCTATAGGATCAATATCAAGTGTTACGGAATTAATGTACGTGTGTAATTTACTTAATTATAATAACAATTATAATGCGGAAAACAAAGTAAATGACATAGCAAGATTTTGTTAACGGGGAAACCGCAAATGCAGAATAACCCCAGGACCTAGTCCAGTTTTGAATACTCTCAGAATTAAGCCGCTATACAAAATCTAATACCAACTTCGTATAGTTGAAACCAAGCAGACTACCACTAGCTGCTTAGGTTCATCAGTATTCGTGCGCCTTCGACTTCTAGAGTCACGCACGTGAATAGCAAGTCCTTTGAATCGTATTCCAAACAGCAAAGGAAGAATCTGTTTGGTAACCACTCTAATCAATCTTGCTAGAAGATATGTGAGTTGTTGACAAAGGATCTTATGTTTAATCTAATAAACTCCTTTGTCTGGTTAGATGAATCTATCCTTTGATTACCGAAATAATCAAACTGTATATTTGCAATCAATCAATATAGACCTCAAAGAGAAACTATAAAGCGATGTCAATCTCACGCAACTAATCAATCAAGTCTATCAAAGATAAACCGATTTTAGTTGGATCCGAACCGATCAAGGTTTGTGCATTAAATCCACAAGATACGAAAAGTAATAAGAATTCTTCTTTGTCTTCAAATATTTTATTGCCTTCAATAACCTGCACAACAACACTTGAATCCTCTTGTGATCAATTACGCACAGAACGGAGTCTGTTAACAATGGATTATCACAAGATGTCTTTAGATCTAACAACAGTTCTAAAGATCTCGTCGATACTTTGATCTAGTTTGAGTGAGCCTTATATCAGAAGAAAAGGTTCTCAAGAATAAAAAAACTAGGTGCAATCAAAGTTTCAACAACCATTAGTCAATCAAATCAATAATCAAAAACTACAATAACAATGCAATTATCTAGTTTCCCACCAACTGTACTTGTAGAGCTTCTTGATCCCACAGAAGTTTTTAAATGAGCGGTGGGAAAGAGATTTCTCCTAATTAGGATACTTTCCTCTCCGAATAGACGGCTCCATCAGAAACAACAAGAAATGAAGTTTTCTTGGCTCTTAGGATATATAGTTTGTAAGAAATGCAAACTCAAGTATTTATAGACCAAGGTTCTTTGGACAACAAGGAAATTCAAATACCGAAAATATTCTCAAGATATGCATTAAAGTACCTAAATTAGGTTTTCCTTCCAATTAATATTAACAAATATTTCCGAAAACTCTCATGGAAAAACTTCTATTATTAGTTTAGCCCATTAACTAATAATATATTCCAGAGGATATGTTTTAATTGCTGGTAATTAAAACGTATATGATGAAAATCATAATTAAATGCTTTTCACTTTTTCGGACCAGGGACCATCTTGAGTATCAAGGAATATCATTGAACAATAAATGATAAAAGTTATGTACATGTTCAAATATGTCGACATCTATAAGTTTCACATCAAACCCTAATTCCAAACTTCACACAAAACATAAAGAGATATGTGAATATTAGAAACTCTATTTTGTTCCTTGGGATCAGTTGTACCAACCTCACAATGTAAGTTGTGATCGGATATACCATGTTTCCCAAACCAGGTTGTGACTGGTTACACCTTGCTTCCCAGAGGTAGCTTGTTATTTGGTTACACCTTACATCCTGAGTTATCTTGTGATTGGTTACACCTTGCTTTCCAAAGGTAGCTTGTGATCGATTACAACTAACTTCCCAATTCATCTTGTGAACGGTTATACCTTGGTTCCCAAAGTAACTTGTGACCGGTTACAACTTGTATTCCAATATAGCTTGTGATCGATTACACCTTGATTTTCAATGTAGCTCATGACAGATTACAATATATTATATAGGTTATGACTGGTTATACCATTAATCTTAACAAGTTAAGATAGGTTTTACCTTGTCATCTTATATTGGTCATTCAAAAGATATTCAATAAAGAACCTGACCAATCATGATTTCCTTTCGATTATAAAACAAGTTCATATATGTACTTCCTTTAAACAAATGTTATAAAACATTGTTTCCTAAGGTGAAATCATTCCTATATAATGCACACATATAATAGATTATGTCGATGTCGTATTTACGAAGTTCCAAAAGATAATCGTTTATATTTCGTAATATGTTTCCCTTGATACTTTGATCATACTATTATGACCAAGTCACATTACTACAGTATTATATACAATATATACATCTTCGCATGTTATGTTTTCAATATAGCACGACTTGAAAGATACGTTAGGAATGGAAACAAGATCAAGTCAATATTACTAGCATCAAGTGGAAGGATGATGTCGTCGTTGTAGTCGTTACTTCTTCTCATTCTTCAGGTCTTCGAAGTAATACTTGTATGTCTCAACATTCCTAGAATTTCTAGTCTAACCTAAACGAAGTTGACTCCAGTATTTAATCAAGCGAATCTAGATGAGTTTTAAAATATGACAACCAAACTTGACATACCAACGCTTGGTGGGTTCAACTGAGCTATGCTCTAACAAAGATTCTGATGAACTTTTCTGTTTGCTAGACGAATTAATCACACTTGAAAGTTCAGAGGAATTTCTTGAGGTAAGTCTAGGACCTCTTGAAATCCTTCTCAAGGAATTAGAATCAGAGATCCAATTCTTTGATGGAGAACTTCTTGTTGTATCCTGTTTATCAGTAAGTCTGATATTGGTAATGTTGTGTGATATTACAGAGTGAGGATATCTAGACTTATGAAGGTTCCGAGAGGATTTCTTGCTATAAGTTTTTAGATTTTCTACCACATTAAGATCAATTGAAGACACAAACATATTTTTCACTTCTTTAATTACAAAAGTTAGCAATTTTTTAAGTTTAGTAATCTGTTTTCTTCTTCTGAAGCACTTTAATGCAAGATAACCTTCTTTACCGCAGTGTGAACAACTTCGTAAATTATCAGGAAACTTAGTCGGTTCATGATCTCTTTCGAAAGTACATACTGGACTTCTACAAATTTGTTTCTTTCCAGTTTCCTTTCTCATAGTGAAGTTCATCCATAACTGATGAATGAGTCTCAGTAAGATATTTCTCATGTATCTCATTCTCTTTGAGAGTATCCTATATTAAACTTTTCTCGGAGCATGTTAGTTTCTTGAATAAATTTTTCGTTATCGTCAGGGACGGATTTCATCATGTTAATGAGATTACGTTCTCTATCTAGAGACTTATCAAGTTTATACATATACTGAGCTTTTTGTTTTTCAAGTTCTTTTATTCTGGAGACTTGAAAATCAATCATCTCAGCAGCCTTTTTTAGGCTTCTGGTTATTTCCAATTCAGATTCTGATATGAAACCATTTGTGTGTTTGGGAGCAGTATTGTTAGATACTGATAACATAAGCTTATGTCCTCTGGATTCAGAAGAATCAACTAAGGTGTTACCCTTTGAGGTAAGTCCAGACACTTGGCGTAATCAAAATCAGCAGGAGACATGTTTGTACGTGAATACAATTCCTAGAGATTTTCAAACACAAACCTTATTAGGTCTTGAATGTGTTTGCCTGCTCTGATACCTATTGAAAACACTAGGGGTACCCAAATACACCACCAACTTTTTGTTAGGCAATCTATATGAACAAACTTAAACACAATTCTAAGAGTTCAACTTAATGAATCTCAATCAAGGAATACTATCTAGAGTTATATATATTTCTCTCACAATCAGAAAGTTCACAGAGACTAGTCCGTGAACCTAATTCTCGTGTGAGAGTACTTAGGTGATTCCAAATATCAATTTATAAGTAATCAATCAAGTTGTATCCAACAAACAATGATGGTTGTATCTACTTTGATTGATTTACGTACAACCTGTGATATTTCAATTATAAAGATAAACAATATAATGCAGAAAAGAAATAACACACACCATAAGTTTTGTTAACGAGGAAACAACAAATGCAGAAAAATCCTGAGACCTAGTCCAGATTGAACACAAAACTGTATTAAGCCGCTACAGACACTAGCCTACTACCAATTAACCTCAGACTGGAATGTAGTTGAGATCGAATTAAACCCTCGCAGCAATTCAGTTACAGTGGCGCTCCTTACGCCTCTTGAGTCCCAGCTGGACTCTGTGCAAATAATTCCCTTAGCTGAAGTCCTTTACAGTCTAAGAGTTGCTTCAACTCAATTGAAGACTTTAAACCAATCTGCCTCCCACAGATAAGCTTATATGTGTCATTTCCTTTTTGATCATAGATCAAGGTGAGATTGGATTTAGATAGCAATAGACAAAGTCTAGCTAAACTCAAAATTTGGACTTATGTTACCTGAAGTGCATCCTAGATTATTATTCACCTCACAAGTATTAAACTTGTGGAATCAACAAAGTCTGAGATGAAAAGAACTTTGATGATTTCTATCTATCTTGATTGATGGAGATAGCTCAACAATCAAACAAGATCAGGATACTCGAGCTATCAAGATAAATAATAGTTGGACTTTGTTTCATGAATCCCTATGAAGTCTTTTTAGTCGCTAAACCCTAGTAGGGTTTTAAGAAGAGGATGATTCTAGCTTTATAACTAGGACACACAAAGAAGTAGTGTCGGGATTTAAAGATCCCAGTTGTTTGAGGTTCCCCATTTATAGGCTTTCAAAGCATATGTTGTTTTAGGTTTAAGCTAAGATAGCTTTGAAACCAAGAAAACAATATCCACCGTTAGATGAATCTTTGAATCTAATTAACATAACAAGATATACACTCTGATTAGGATGAACCGTAACCGAATCGTGTACAAAGACCATGCTCATGAATGGTTAGTCGAAACTAGCCAACTGAACTATACTTGAGCATTTTCATAAACACTTAAGACTTTAACTTGAGTCACAATTATGTGATTAAATATGTCTATAACGTCTTTAAAGATTATTCAAATGCTAATTATCTCGGAGAAATAATTTATGTGCATATGAATTTAATCGACATGGTAAGTAGATGTACAAGGTACAAATACTCAACTTGTTTGTGGACAGTTAAGTCAAAGTACGTGTACTGGTATGTATACCTTATGACATGACCGAGTTCCGGAGTTCACAGAACTTTTCCGGTACGTGTATTGGTATGTATACCTTAAGACAATAACTAGTTCCGGAGTTCACAGAACTTTTCTGGTACGTGTATTGGTATAGATACCAAACCAGTTTCGGGACCAACAGTTCTTTTCTAGTACGCTAACTGGTTTGTGTACCGATCCGGTTTCACGAGTTCACAGACTTTTTAAGGTGTGCATACTAATATGCGTACCAAAAATAATTTGTCGACATATAGCTACTTTGTTACGTGTACTGAGTACATATATTACGGCTTCAAACCTATAACAATTTTCCCAATTTGTAAGACTAATATATATATACTATCTTGTAGCCGAATTTACAGTAGTTCTATATTTCTCTCTAAATCGATTCGAAACATTCCCAAATAACATCAATGACACATATCACTATTCCAGGCTATTTTCGAATGATAATTCTTAAACCACTATTTAGATTGCGAACAATAAATTGTGCTTAACCGAAATTCATCAAGTATGAACAAATGCTCATTAAGCTTAGTCATATATAGGTTAAGAAGTTTAGTTCTCGAAATTCTTGATATGCTTACAATAGTCTAATTAGTTATGCGACATCGTTTCATAGATAGAAAGATGAATATAACTTGAGATATAGGTGGTTCAGTCTTCACTTACCTTTTGTTGAAGAAGTTCTCCAAAAGTTTCGGTTGATCTTCGCCTTCAAACGGTAGAACGCAATGATGACTGCCGTGATGTCCGTTTCTCAACTACATTTTCTATCCTAATCCGAGACTTAACTAATTGTAGACTAGAAATCAAGATATAGTTTTGACAACTAAATTTGAAAACTAGCTTGAGATAGCAACACTTGTGAGTTCGACTGAGAAATGCTCTATCAGAAGAGATAAAGATATAAACTCTACATACATTTTGTCAAGGATCATTAGGTTGGTCTGCTCGCAATTGTATCAGGTTTTGTCTATACCTTCTCCTTTTCAGGATCCACAATCCGGTTTCCTATGAAAAAGCAATTCAAAAGGAATATAAAACTTAATAGTGCTAGCTGGGAACTTATTAATAAGATGATTAGCAGTAAGAAAAGCTTTTAAACAAAAAGTATTTGGTAAACCAGATTGAAAAAGAAGTGTTCTAGTAACAGCTAGCAAATGCTTATGCTTGACCTCAGCAACACCATTTTGTTCTGGTGTGTGAGGACAAAACAACTCATGAGTAATCCCTTTATAACCATAAAATTATTTTACAAAGTCATTCAAGAATTCTCAACCATTATCAGTCATAATGGTTATAACAGAATGAGATAACAAATTTTCATCCAGTGACAAAAGATTAAAAAGCAAGTTTAAAATCAGATTTTGAAGATAAAGTAAAATCCAACAGTATTTGGTGTAATCATCAAATGTATTTGCATAACAGAAAAATCCATAAGTGGAAGCTACATGACGAGGAACCCCTATGGTCCATGTGCAACAACTACAAAGGTTGTTGCACTATCACATGAAAGGCTAAAAGGGAGCTTCTGACTTCTACAAACTTTACAATCAATACATGTAAAAGGTCAATTTGAGACATTTCTAAGTTGAAGATGATAGCAAATTTTCTAGAATATTTAAAAAGAAAGATGGCCAGATCTTCTATGAAGAAGAACAATATCTGTTGTTATGAAGGAACGAACATGTATAAAAGAGTCGAAGTTGATAGGATATAACCATTCTTATGTGGACCTTGGAAGAGAGTATTCCCAGAGGTCAGGTCATTCACTTAAAAGTCATGAGAATCAAGAGTCAAAGAACAATTATTATCATTAGTCTATTTATGAACATATAGTAAGTTATAAGATGATTGAGGAACTCGGAGATTATCATTTAGAATTAAAGAATGATCAAAAATATGTTTACTAGAAGATCCTTTATTAGTAATAGCAATACCTTCACCATTTGCAGTCTTGATTACTTCAGAACTATCATAAAAAATGTCAGCAGAGCAAGCTCTACACTGAGTGATAAGAAAAATTTAGACTCTGGTTACAGTTGATAGCAATATGACCTAGAGTGTTGCATATTTGACAAGCTAGTTTTCCATTATAAGTATAATCTATACCAGATGTGTTTCTTTTAAGCATTGCAGGGTTTGGATATCTACTAGCAGGCCAAGTGAATATTGCACAATCATTGTGCAATACGCCGGAGTAAATGTTGCGCAATTATTGTACAATAGCCAGAACGAGTGTTGCGTAATCATTATGCAGTATCCCAGAGTAACTGTTGCGCAATCATTATGTAATACGCCAGAGCGAGCCGGCAGAAGAAATGTTGCACAATCATTATGCAACACTGAAGTAAACCTAACAATCATTGACGGTCATTCACAAATACATGGCAACGGTCATGAATAGTGAAGCAGGCATGTCAATCCTCTCCCCTTTCCAAAGTTGTAGAAATGTCAAGTAAACATATATAGGGAGGGGTAGTTGGTTGAAGGTGCATATGCAGACTATGTCCCAAGTAAGCTTCATAGCTTATCCGAAAGAGCATAAATGATGCGTAAGCCTCATTTATAGCTGAGTAGCCTTGTGAATATGGCATTTGATGCTTAGGCATCACTATGCCATGCCGCGAACTCAGTAATGCACAATCTTTGTGCATTTTGACGGAACGGCCTATACGGACTAGGCCATTACCATTATTACTAGGCCACGGCCTTGCAAACCAGTTGGCTTAAGTTTCTATCCATTCGAGGATGAACTATGGTCTGTGCTTGATCCCTTAAGAGTAGGGAAGGGTACGTAGGCAGCCGAAATGAGTTGCAGCATTGCCGGTCCAGCACTTTGTCGCTCATGTCGTCTAATTTAGAGATGATTGCGGCATACTAGCCTCTCATATCATCTGGATCGGCAGTTCGACGCAAGAGATGATTGTGGCCAAACTTGATGAGGCAAGTTGCATTACATTAATTGGATGCTCATACTTCCAATCAAGGCGTTCGACATAGGCATGTACCAATGACGCATTGGGCATGGCATCGAAAGTAAGATACATTGATATGCAAGTTAGTGGAGCTTGCATAATCCTAAGGAGAGTACATCATGAGCCTGATTGATGCACCCTTGGCACGAGAAAGACAAGTGCATGCTTTCAGCAATGCCTAAGCTAAGTGAAGAGGGGGTATTAAGCCTGCAATGGCCTATGCGTATCCCAAGGCATGCTTTATGCCTGGACAAGACTCGGCAGTATGACAGTTACTCAGCTAGATAGGAAATTCAATGATGAAGGCAAGGCTTTATACCCTTGTTCTATGGTAAGTTAGAACGGTGTGGAAGCTATGCTAGCTGCATCGTGCTCCAAGAGCATGCTTGCAAGGGCAAATGGACGTGCATTTGCCAAGTTTTAGGACCCGGAAAGTAGCATCATCATGGCGCATCGGGGAAGTTATGGCCTACACGCCCTGGCGAGCTAGGGGTAATTTTACGATCCATCACAAAATGACTACAGATCCATATCGAAAACAAATCCTGAAGAAAATCTTAATAATCAAGAAATATCAGAAAAAATAGATTTTGAAGTCAACAATTTTCTAGCAACTTGCATACCTTGCAGGCAACCCCGCTTATAAGGGATGTAGGGTCTTGGAACATTGTAAAATATTGTGTTTCAAAATTGGTATTGTACACAATTTTATGAGCAGTATGAGGCAGTACATACAAAGATAAGGCTAAGTCTTATGGTCTTCTAATCTAGCATGTAGATTGGAAGTCCAGTCAGCTAGAATAACCCCCTAAGTCATATGGCAGTTCTAATCTAGTATCTATATGTGGTGAACCATTCCCCGTGGCCGCGCTAAATGGAACAGCGCTGCCATCTCAGCCATCAGACAAAAAAATAAACCAATATGCGGTGAACCAAACAACGAAAAGTTGATTTCTCCGCGCTGAACCATTCAGCGAAACTATCTCGCTACTAGTTGGAATGCGAGATATATCTGGAATAAGAAGTAGTGTTAAAGAATATGCAACGTTTTTTTGTGTAATCTGCAACGCTTTTTGTCTAATCTAGCCCATAAGACTTACTCTTAAGAGCATCTACAATGCTAGGGGTAAGGGTCATCCTATGTGGAGGTGTTATTAATACCTTTTAGTTGTGGGTCATTCCTACGTGGCTAAAATAAATAGTATAAATTTGACCTTCTACCTAAAATATCATCTCCAGTGCTAAGGTCCTAGTACCTTAAGAAAAATCAAATTTGGAGTAAAAAATGATGAATGATGATGTGTCATTAGACTTGGGGTCATAGAGAAAACAAAGATATGACTTTCTGGTTTACCGTTTCTTATGAGATGGCATTCATGTCATCATTTTTTTATTAACCTCCACCCTAGTGTTGGAGATAAATATTTGGTCAAAAAGGTGTTGAATCCGTGTCATGACTTTTTAAGAC
Organism: Papaver atlanticum; assembly: GCA_023531105.1. Classification (NCBI taxonomy): domain Eukaryota; kingdom Viridiplantae; phylum Streptophyta; class Magnoliopsida; order Ranunculales; family Papaveraceae; genus Papaver; species Papaver atlanticum. The sequence goes on along the minus strand of JAJJMB010010308.1, from coordinate 940,247 downwards.
CTCCACCCCTAGTATTAGAGATGCTCTAAGGGAATGGTCCAGGCTGGACCGTGACCGTCCAGCAAATGTTTCACCCACAACCCCCACCCACCCGCTCATCTAGTTTATAGGGGTTCCACTGTATGTTGATTACTTGATTAAACCTGTTGATTACTTGATTAAACCGACTGAAGTGAACTCCAGTCTTCGAAAAAATTAAGACAACCCTCTCGATCTAAGCTATACCCAGTGAGATATCGAATGGAGAAAATGAATCAAACATGGGAGAAAATGAAGATTATGGCAGGAATTGATGTTGAAGAAGATGAAGAAGCTGCAGCGGAGGAAGAATCTTTCATGGACGAATTCAATCGTCAATGCACATTGTCGACTAAACAGGTTCTTCTTTCTTTCAATTTCTCAATTTTCCCTTTTCATCTCTTCACCTAGGGTTTAATTTTCAAGCTGTCCTCGGTTCTTTGGTTGATTGTTTGGGTTTGTTTTTCCTATGTATTTTAGGGTTTGATTTTAGTTGGTCCTTTTGTTGAAGAGATCTATAATAACGTTTCAGTCTTGGTTGCATTTGGAATTGACATGATAACGAGTTCGTAATTTGATTGCATAAATAACAAATTGGAGTACTGGAGATCCAAGTAGTGAGATTATCATTTTCTCTTGGATTTTAGAAATCCAAGGAAACTTCGGAAAGGGTTTGACATAGTCCATATCAATTTGTATTTGTTTTTCTCATGGGTATATGTTGTCCGTGGATCCTTCATGTTGTCTAGCTTTTTTTACATCTGTTGCTCTCTTCCCTATAGGTTTTTCGGCTTTTTGTCATTGTTCATGCTCGTGGTGGGATAATCTAATGGCAATTGCTGTATGTTATCTACTGTAAGCGATAAATTATGCAAAAGTTAGAATAACTTTTATCAGCCAACATGTTGATCAAGAAAAAGGACGAAAAACATCTCAAACAGTTTGGCTTGATCCTTTGACATCCTAGATTTATTTTTCTTCGAAGGCTATGATAGATATATTCCTTAAATAAAACTGAAATTTAGATATTTTTTTATAGTCAAGCTCCAAGTAACTACTTATGAATTCTCGAGCCTGACTGGCTAGTTGTTCAGCAAACAGTTACCTCAATTTGTTCTTTAGTTCGTCAAAGGGCAGTTTAGAAGGATGTACAAACTCATACACACTTTGGTTGGGGAATGGTTAGGGTTCTTTCCAACTAGATAGCTAAAATTGTCAATGCAATGAACCAACAAAAGAGTCAACCTGCTCTTCTACTATTGCTGTCTGTGATGGTTTTTTATCACTTCATTTTATTATCATATATTGCCTTTAGAATATAGCGAATAGCAATCTGTTTAAGTAAGATAAAGATGAGTTTTTAAACATTAAAAGTGGAGTGTGTTTAAATAGTTATGATTCACTGCATTTGACTTCGGCTACTATCATTTTACTGTACTCCAGAGTGATGTTTGTTGCCAATATTATCATTTTGTAAGGTATTGATTTACTGATACTTGTCTTCTACCTATTGATCAGAGATTCTATGGTTTTGCTATCTGCTTCGTAGCTGGTTTAACTTGTACCCTCCTTGTAAGTTCATCTGTTATTATGAGTTCTTATTTCCTCTCAAATCTTTCATCTCCTATAGTGATATTTCAGCACCAATTTTCCAGTCACCATCCTAGTTGTTTATTTCCTTTTCTTTGTATTTGCATATGGAATATAGGCTGTCCTAGGTTTGTGAAAAACCTTTTACAGCTACCGTTTATAATTTGTTTAGTGTTTAGTATTCTGAGTACTATCTTCAATAAAAATGGGAAAGAATTATAACGCATGGTCTATTCACCAATAGAGGAACACGGAGAATTAAAAAGCAATTCCTTAGTTTTCATGCCTACCCGACACCCTGTATTACTTTCATTTAATGCCAATCTGTTACTCTTTGTTTACATGAAACCAACGTAGCCTTACTGAACAGCAAACAGTTGTGTCTCTGACGTTTCTTGTTCAAATAGTAAGGGACTTCATTAAACCGTGCATATATTGTTATGCTTTAATTAATATGAAGTTCTTTCTCTTTGTGGATCAGTCAATGCTTGTTTTTTTCCATCCAATCAAGTTTGGGATAACATTCACCTTTGGAAATCTGCTGTCTCTTGGGAGGTAAGTTAATGGACTCGAGTTAAGGATACTGTATTATATCTGACAGGCAAAATATTTTTGTTCTGCTGTTAGGAGAGAAGGCTTATGCTAGCCGCGTGTAAATTGTTTGTGCTGTTTCATTCTTCTTTTGGCATAGTGTGCCAGTGTTTTGGCCTCCTTCTGGCATTCTTCTGTTATTTGTGGCTCTCTGTTTCTGCAGTATTATCTCTCAGATTGATTCTAAACTTGAACTTTTAATGCCAGCACAGCCTTCCTAATAGGCCCCAAACGTCAAGTGACAATGATGCTTGATCCTGTTCGAATTTACGCAACAGCCATATACCTTGCAAGTATCATAGTTGCTCTATTTTGTGCTCTTTATGTAAGTCAAAACACAGTTGTTTTGTGCTTATAAATCCTAATATTTCTTTTCCACGCTGCCCTGAACAATTTTGCATGGCGCTAAACATTCATAACTTCCTACTGTGCAGGTGCACAGCAAGCTTTTAACTCTTTTGGCAATCATGTTAGAGTTTGGGGCCCTTGTGTGGTACGTTGTTCTACCTCCACTAGGCTCTCTACTTTAATTTGCCAGTTGACGTCTGCTTCATTCTTTACAATAAATTTCTTGACTTGTATCTACTTGATTGTGGCATATTTACTTGAATTAGTGAGATACTTTTTACTTCAGCAATCACATAGGCGGCTTTGATTTGTTCTTGCCTTTTAAGCTGTACTCAATAGTTAGGTGCTACCCTTAAGTCCACCTCGCTTCATCTTTGTTTTCTTGAATGTATTCTCTCATGAAGGTTGATGTTTTTTTTCTTCCTCCAGTTGGTACCCGAATCATGGCTGGTTGTGTTCCAATTTATCTTTAAAAAATAGAGTAAACGAGAGGAATACCCTGTTCTTTTTCCAAGACAACTACCAACCGTTGTCGTAGATTTATAATGAACTTGTCTTAGAGTATTTAATGTCTGGCATTAGTCTTCTTGTGCTAGATATCATTCTTGTGCCACTTATGTAGTAGCGTCGCACTCTTTCTCTTTGCAGGTATAGCATGAGCTACATTCCTTTTGCTAGAACCATGATTTCAAAGGTCATGGTTTCTTGTTTCGACACTGAATTTTAGACTGCTTTCTGGCAAGGAGTTGTTTGGTGATGAAAGATCTGTCAAAAGATTCCATTCTGATTTTGCAACACATACTATCTCTCTCTGGAACATTGTTACTTGATGTACAAGCTGAAAGATGTAGACCAACTTAATCATATTATGTACAGGAATCATAAATGAGTGGTGAAAGGTTGAACATTTTGTTAGGCTTCACTTTGTTTTAGTTTTACATAAATATTAGAGCAGTATACATTATCTTCGTCTATGTCATTACTCCTAACCTGCCTATGACAATCATTTTTGTGTATGTGTCCAGCATGATATTAGAATGTTCAAAAACAATGGTTAATCGATTGATAAAGAAAAACAAAGCTCCTACCTACTACCGTTTCAAAAAGCTCCTACCTACTACCGTTTCAAAAAGCCTAAAACCAGTTTGAGTCGCTCAATCTTTTTAGCTTTGCATTCGCTGAGGTCCAAGACTTATCTATCATCTTGAGGAGCTGTTGTTGATGCTCTCAAGTCTCACCAAGGAGTTCTTCATCAACAGAAACCGATAGCTGCAGAAGTAGGAATAATGGCACCACAGATGATATTGTTCCCATAAAGTAGAGACCCAGAAACAGGTTCACGAGTACCATCAATGGTTAAATTCTTCGAGTCTTCCATTATTTGAATGTCAACATGTCAACATCAGCTGTCCATAACAGACTCAAACCACCGCTTTTACCCTGAGCAGGTACAGAGGAAGACGATTGTTGTCTACAAGCCTTTAAACCCTTGGGATTTAGGAACGTGCTTCCCGTTGTCGGAAACAGAGGTTATTTTGGGCCCAAAAATATCATTTTAATCCAAATGGCAAATGGAAACATATTTTTGGGCCTAGACCTAATTATTCCTATTTCTTTATTGTAAACTACGGTCATGGTATTTCACATCTCTCTCACCACACAAAGAAAATCAAAGAAATCTGAAATCCCTGGGAGGATTTCCATTCGTCTCCTAAGTTAGAAAGTACTCATTCTTGGGGGGAAACCAACAACTGATTCTCCTCCAGATTGAGTGTCTGAAAATGGCGATAAGAGCTTCTCCAGTTGCTGGTTTAAGTTTGTTGCCTACACCACCTTCTTCTTCAAATTCCTCTAACCAACTTGTTATGCTAAGAAAACCTCTCAAAGCATCATTCTTTAATGGCGGTGGTATGTATGCCCCTATTTTCTCACTCTTTTTTAATTTCACTATTGTATTTTTTTGAATTTGGTTAAATTTTGTATGTATTTCATTAGCACCATATCTACTGAACTAATTTGGACACGTTTTAATTTGGTTTTATTGGAATCACTTTTGATTACTTTCCTGTAGTTTTAGTTTATTGCTTCTTGAAATGGCATCATTATCAGCCGTTATTACTGGTGCAGAAACTCAGTTTTAGTGGCAATAGTTTCTTCTATATATATCTAATGGAAAATAAGGTGTGCAATGCCGGCTTTTGCCTGAGATAATAAGTGTGAGGTGTAGCTCGAAACAAACAGTCTGCGTGAGCTGTGGTTGTTTCATCTTGTAGAAGGATTGGAATAGATAAGTAGATGACAACATGTGCTCATAAGAGCTTAATGAAGAAAACATGGTAATCTCACTTGTCTCCATTGCGCACGATGAATCTGTATGAATCCAATACACTCATGTAGGAGAAATCGCAGATGGTTAGAAACGGTACTTCCTCTCCAGAGAGAGGGGGGCGAAACAAACAACGTGGATGAATTCAGTTAGCTAACGAACAATGAGTTAATACTGGTTATCTACTTATCTCTATATGTCTTTGGTTTATCTGAGTACATTCACTGTGTGTTGTAAATTCAGTTCATCTGTTGGGACCTTGATAAATAATTTTTATTGATAGACAGGCATTTCTTACCTGAAATTAGGGAGCCTTATACACCAAAGAGGCAGGCTTCACCAGTGTTTGTCTCATAAGAAGAAGATTAAGACCACACAGTCTGTGGCGGCCGCAGTTCCACCATCCTCCATAGGCAATGCGGAGTATAGGAAAAAGTTATCAGAAAGCTACGGATTTACTCAAATTGGAGAACCACTTCCGGATAATGTTACATTGAAGGATATTGTTGAAACCCTTCCCAAGAAGGTATAACTCCCTAAGTATGGTACAGAAGTAAATACGTGGGTACTTATGTCATGCCGTGAAAATATCGGACCTATTAATGTATAGAATTCACACACACAGTGTACTCTTAGGAGTCACAGCTATCAATTGACCTCAGAAGCAATTCCTAATAGTCATACTAGCATCGCCCACTTATACCCAATGTTCTTCTGATTTTGTTAGACAACCATATCACATCACCTGATCAGTTTTGGCCATTGAATAGTTTTCTTATGAGTGTTTCTGGAGTTTTACATCTTTCATCTATTAAATACTCTTTAAAGTTAGTGTCACTGTCCTTGTCCGAAAATAGTTCGCGTTCTTATAGGTGTCTTTTTCGTTAAGGTCTTTGAGATAGATGATGTGAAGGCTTGGAAGACAATTTTAATATCTGTCACTTCTTATGCACTGGGGATCTTCATGATCTCTAAATCTCCATGGTATCTTCTTCCTCTTGCTTGGGCATGGACAGGAACTGCAATAACTGGGGTTAGTATTATCTTATTTTATTTTATTTTTTTATCATTCAGTTTCGTAGATACTTTCTTCCAATATACTTACACCTTTATTTCCCCTTTTCTTTGCTGAAGTTCTTTGTAATAGGCCATGATTGTGCTCACAAATCTTTTTCAAAGAATAAATTAGTGGAGGACATCATTGGGACGCTTGCCTTCATGCCCCTAATATACCCATATGAACCTTGGCGCTTTAAGCATGATCGCCATCACGCAAAAACAAATATGTACGAATTCTGATTCATGTATTTTTAGTATCTGGTTTATAATTTCGTTTCACACCCCAACACCTGTCTCTTTGATTCATGTTCGTATTATTAAAATTTGTCTTCTCTTTGATTTTTCCATCAGGTTAGTTGAAGATACAGCATGGCAACCTGTTTGGAAAGAAGAATTTGATTCAGTTCCAGCTCTGCGGAAGGCAATTATATTTGGATATGGTCCATTTCGGACATGGATGTCCATAGCACACTGGTATGATGCTCAGACGCCCAAAATATGAAGTTCAAAGATTGTAACCTTTGGCACTTCATGGCTACATTCTTACTGCTGTTTTTTTTTTCCTGTACTTCTGATTATACCCATTTAATACTCTTCCATCTGTTAAATTGTTTAATTATATGATCTTGCTAGGGTGATGTGGCACTTCGATTTGAATAAGTTCAGACCAAATGAACTTAAAAGGGTCAAAATAAGCTTGAGTTGTGTGTTTGCATTCATAGCAGTTGGTTGGCCGCTGATTATCTGGAAGACGGGTCTCATTGGATGGGTTAAGTTCTGGTTGATGCCATGGTTAGGCTACCACTTTTGGGTAAACACAACTAGATCTATATATTATTTGAACTTATGTGTTTGATATCAACATGGTACAATAGTTTGTTTTAGTGTGTATTATATGGATTACTGCAAGTTATTTTTTGTGACCGTTTCTTACCATATCTCTGACTGGTAGATGAGTACTTTCACAATGGTTCATCATACGGCTCCTCACATACCCTTCAAAACCTCAGACGAGTGGAATGCAGCTCAAGCCCAATTAAATGGAACTGTACATTGCAACTATCCTAGTTGGTAAAACTTATTTCTTTTCTCTCTTTTGTTCTTCTTTAGTATTATAACTATTCAAAGATACAAAATATGTACCATCTTTTTCGTACTTTTATCTAAAATAGTAAAAATGTTTTTTTTTTTTTGCCAGGATTGAGATTCTTTGTCATGATATCAATGTGCACATTCCGCATCATATTTCTCCAAGAATACCGAGCTACAATCTACGGGCAGCTCATAAATCACTACAAGAAAATTGGGGAAAGGTGACATATGTCAGTTCTTCTCATCTTGTGTGGACTTTAAACCTCTTTTTTTTTTAAGTTACATGTTAATATATTCTTGTGTTTTGTCAATTTCTCTGCAAACAGTATCTGAATGAAGCAAATTGGAATTCGCGCTTAATGAAGACTATAATGACAGTGTGCCATGTTTACAGTGAAGAACAAAATTATGTTGGTTTTGATGAAATAGCCCCTAATGAATCTCAGCCGATCACTTTCCTAAAGAAAGTGATGCCAAATTCTGCTTGAGTAGAGGGCTGTACTTCTGGGGGGGTGGGGAATCCTTTCATATCCCTGATGTGAGGTGTTGTTGTATTCTTCTATATTTCAGCGATGTTTTCCCTTGCAACATTAGGGTGGAGCAAAAACAGCACGGAAGCTTATTGCCTTATTGTATCGGTTTTACCAACTGTAGTCTAAATTAATTTATTGATTATTTTTAATTACATATAAGTTAAAAATTGTGAGAGAAAATGAGTTTTTCTTCTTTTCGAAATTGAAAAAATTATGTACAAACTGAACAAGCTCATCACGTATGTGCTATACTAGTACAACCGTTACCACGGTGGGAGGTAACGGTTGGTAAAACCGATACCAACCGTTAGGAGCGAAAGTATCACTTTTACCGAAACATGACGAAATTATCACTTTTCCCGAAACAGAGTAAAATTATCACTTTTCCTGAAACGGAATGTGAAAGTATCACTTTTTTATCTGAAACGGAAAATTAGTCGATCCATAAACCAAAATATGGTTGCATGATGTGTTATGCATCCTTTGTGGTGGTTTGCATAATGGCTATGCATTTAATTTTCGTGAATTGTGCCTAAAATGAAAGTACCACTTTCTTGAAACGGAGGGAGTACATCGTTTTATTAGTTGCAAAGGAAAATTAGTTGATGCATAAACCAAAATATGGCTACATAAAGTATTATGTATCCTTTGTGGTGGTTTGCATAATGGATGTACATTTAATTATCTAAAATTGTGCCTAAAATGATAAATACCTCCGATTTTTTTGTAAAAACTCTAAATTTGATATTGTTGTTTATACTCATTGCGTAGCTTTTTTTATTACCTTTCCAACGAGATAAAATTTGTAAAATTCCAAGGCACGGATTTTTAGATATGTTATATTAAAGTTTGCTTTCCAATTATACCCCTAAAAAATAGGTTACATAAGGAGTTATAGTAATTGGACTAAAAGGGGAGGATAATTGTGTCAAGTGAAAAAGACCAACCATGGACACCAAATCCAATTTTTTTGTGTCAATTGATGACTTACAATTTACAAAAAAGTTGTCATATAAAGGTCCTCCCTCGCTTCGCTCGGTCGGCCCAACTACGGCCAAGCATTATGATTGGGTGTTTCGCTTGATTATAGCTTAAAATGCAGCCAAGTCAAATGAGTGTTCAATTGCACCTCACTATGGGGAGGGGCATCTCTTACCCTACTGGCACGGAGATTCAGTTTCCATTAACACAGTGCAATCTGAGTCAAAGCGTTGACCTACCTTGATCAAATGGAAAGGCAGTTTCTGTTTTTCACTTATAAACTCTCATGAACAACTCAGGTTTTCATTTTTCCTTATTCACTCCCTTTTTTTCCTCACTCCAACCCATTTTCTTGCCCCGTTTGATTTTGAAGGTGGTTTAGTTTGAATTGTTGCGCCAAATTAAAAAGGTTTGTTACATACCAATTTGTGGTTCTATTGTATCTTTCAATTTCGAGTTTCATCCACAAAATCACCATACGACAGTCATTCTACCGTTGAAGTTTGAGAATAAGACAGTCATACCAATAAGACAGTTCTTTGATGGTCTTATTGTATTTGCTTTGTTTATTGGTTTGCTTTCAGTAAGGCCGTGTGTTTTCCAATGGTGTAAATGGGAAGGAGTCCCTAAGTCTCTTATGTAAAGTTAATGCAATGAAGGAAGGTGGTGTTTAAGCCAAAACCTTGTCTCTTTTTTCTTAATGTAAAGCTAGTTTATTGGGGAAGCACTACAAGTATACTACGCCAAAGTATACAATAAGAGACGCTGAAAGTAAAAACAAAGAAAGAGAAGTTGGTGCCATAGGCGAGTTTGTTGTTGGGAGAGTTAGGTAGAAGTGCGACAGTATTTGGCAGCGATAGCATGGAGTAACACATCAAGAATGAAGATGTAAGTCCATCAAGTATATGAGTTAAGAGTAACTCATAGTCGGGAAGAACATGATGTTATTTTTCCATTACATTAATGAGGAGCAGTTTGAAAGAACAAGTGAGGTCTTGTTAGTTTCAAAGGCGCGTGAAGTGGATGCCTTGTCCAAAGGGACGGTGGGATGTCCCGGGTGTCCTAAGTCATGGCTAAATTCATGTATTTCAGTCGAATTTGCATTGCAAAGTGATTGAAGAATACTTAGTCTACAGTAAGGCTTGCTGAGTTGCGATATTGCAACATGAGTCAGAGTTAGGGGCAGTAAGCTAAGTTAGGCATATCAGCGGTGATATGTTGGTCATTTGGCGTGTATACTTAGGCACAGAATGGTTTAGAAGAGATTTGTGTATTGATGCAGGGCATAGCAACATATTTGGAATAAATTTTGGGTGTTGAGATATGAATGAAGTGAAATTTAAGCATAGTCGACGACGCGACAGTGAAGATGGAATTCATAGGCTTAATGGCAAGGCACATAATATAAGTGATGGCATTTGGTACTAGGAAGAAATCTTTGGCAAGAATATAAGCCAAACAAGTGTGTTGATTCTGAGAGTGGCTCAAATGCGTACAAAGCCGAGTAGTTCAGCAGATCCTGAACTGATATTGCATTCAACGAGGACGTTGAATGGATTGGGTGGGGGAGGTCTACGACTGGTCCCAACAGTGAAGAACGAAGATGGCGCATTACTGAAGTTAGTGGCCTGGCCGATGGAGCTGCATAATCCGTCAATGAAGCGCCAACATGGCTGAGATAAGAAAGTCTACTTAACACAACGATAATGTTGCCTATCCTTGATTCAGAGTTATCCCATCTCAAGGAAGGAATGAAGGATGATATGCAAGTCATGGAATGACTTAGGCATTGACCCAAGCATTGGCCAAAGCTTGGACAATGCATATGAAACCATGGCAAATGCGACATTGTTGTCTATTGCTCGACAAAAAGAATGCAAGTGATGCACCTAAAGTATGAAGCTGAACCAAGCAGCAAAGCAAGACTCAATTGGCATGACTTTATACGGATGATGGCGTCCATATGAGCTAAGTACATGGTCGGGATAAATGTAGCATAATCATAGATGAATTGGCAGAGGCTAAGTTTATTGTACCGCTAAGATGGTTGTACTTTGGCTTAGGCCGAGAAAAATGTTGGGCTATGATGGTTGTACATTGGCTCGGGCCAAAACAGGTACATCGCAATGTTAGCTGATTATCAATTCTGAAAACGCGGGGGTACCAAAATACACCACCACTTTTATCTTAGGCAATCTATATGGACAAACTCAATACAACTCCGAGAGTTAAACTCAATCAAGGAATAATATATAAAGTTATATCTCTCTCTCTCTTGCGATTAAAACGTTTACAGAATCGAATTCGTGAACCTAATGACAAAATGATAACTTGGACAGTACCAAAGACCAATATCTAAGAATCAATCAAGTCGTATCCAAGAAACTAGGTCGGATGTATCTACTATTATTGATCAACGCACAACCTGTACTTGGTTTCAGGAAGAAAAGGTTTTCTATCATTTATTCATTGATAATTCAGTAGAACAAGCCTAAACATTAAATAGATAACAAGAGACCTGACACATCAGAACTACTTCCTAAAACTAAGCAAATAGCTAACAAACTTAGACTAAATTTAAAAGACTAGGTCCTACAGAATCCTACACTCCCCCTCAAGTTGGTGCATAGATATCAATCATGCCCAACTTTCTTACTAGGAACTCAAAAACAGGTTTATATAAACCCTTTGTAAGTATGTCTGCAGTTTGCTGGGAAGTGGGCATGAATGGCATACAAATTGTTCCTTCCTCAAGCATCTCCTTTATGAAATGCCTATCAATTTCTATGTGCTTGGTTCTATCATGTTGCACTGGATTTTGCGCAATGCTTATAGCTGCCTTGTTGTAGTAATACAACTTCATTGGTTTACACATAGGTATAGATAGTTCTTCAATGATTCTCTTAATCCAAAATAGCTCACATATTCCAGTAACCATAGCCCTGAATCCAGCTTCAGCAGTGCTTATTGCTACCACGTTCTTTTTCTTGCTTCTCCAGGTGACTAAATTTCCCCAAACATACGTACAATAACCATAGGTTGACTTCCGATCTTTAATTGAACCATCCCAATCTGCATCGGTAAAAGCTTCAATTCCTCTTTGCTCATTCTTTTTAAAGAACAATCCTCGTCCGGGTGACCCCTTTAAATACCTCACTATTCTGTAGACATCATCCAAATGTTCTCTTCGAGGAGAATGCATAAATTGGCTTACCAAACTAACAGCGAAAGCGATGTCAGGGCGAGTATGGGAAAGATAGATTAATTTCCTAACTAGCCTTTGGTATCTGGTTATATCAACTTGTCTTATCTTCTCCATGATCTCCAAGCTTAACATTAGCATCAATCAGTGTATCAACTGGTTTACAACCACTGAAACCAGTCTCATGAAGAAGATCCACCATATACTTGCGTTGACTAACGACAATACCTTCTTTTGATCTTGCAACTTCCATACCCAGAAAGTATTTCAGGGATCCTAAGTCCTTCATCTCGAACTCCTTATCCAGTCCAAACTTTAGTCGATCAAGCTCATCTATATCATCACCAGTAACTATTATGTCATTAACATACACGATTAATACTGCCACTTTTCCAATTTTTGAGTGTCATATGAACATAGTGTGATCTTCTTGAGCTTGAGTATATCCTTGACTTTTAACAGCTTGAGTAAATCTTTCGAACCAGGCCCGAGGTGACTGTTTTAGGCCATAAAGAGCTTTTTTCAGTTTGCACACCTTCGAACCAAATTCCCTCAAAAATCCTGCTGGTGGTGTCATGAAAACTTCTTCTTCTAGGTCACCATTCAAGAATGTATTCTTGATATCTAGTTGATGTAGAGGCCAATCAAGGTTAACTGCAATTGATGATATGACTCGAACAATATTCAATTTCGCCACAGGAGCAAATGTCTCAGTATAGTCTATACCATATGTTTGAGTAAAACCCTTTGCAACCAGTCGAGCCTTATACCTCTCTATGGCTCCGTCATCCTTGTATTTCGCTGTAAACACCCATTTGCATCCAACAAGAAACTCTCCTTCTGTTAAATCAATCTTCTCCCACGTTCCATTCTTCTTCAGTACAGTCATTTCTTCAAAGATTTCCTCCCTCCACTCCGGAATTTCTAGAGCATCATGAACATTTTTTGGAATCTTCACAGAAGACACATGAGTTGAAAAAGGAGAGAAAGATGATGACAGATTTTTAAAGGAAACAAACTTTGACATGGGATATAAAGGATGATTTATACATGACCTGGTACCCTTTCGAGTGGCAATAGGAAGACTCAAATCATCTTGAGGTAACAGACTTGATAGAGGTGGAGAAGTACTTACATCAGTTGGAGGTTTCCTTGGTTCAGATTCATGGAAAGGTGGGAGATTCGTGGAGCCTTCTTTCATTTTGTGAGGAATTCTTCTTGAATACACCTGCCCCATCATAAGATCTCTAGGCTCTATTTCTATTTCTACTGAGGGTTTATTCAAAGAGTTAAAAAAATCTTTTGAAATGGACGATTGAGTATTTTGATCTCTATTTAAATCAATTACTTGATCTAAATCTTGAATACAATTATCTATAGTTTCGGAAGGTGGACTAGATAAGTTTGAAGAAGTTTCTTGAGGTGGACTGGAAGATGAGTTCGAAAGATTTTTTCCTGATTTGGTGGGTGGTTGTTAACTAAAACAGAATCGTTATCAAATATCTGCAGATTTAAAATTCGTGCCATATCACCCCTATTTTCTTGCTTATCCAAATTTCTCAAAGATAGAACAGAATCTACATTGAATTCTAGTATAGTTGGATTTGAAATTGAATTCAAATTATCTAGATATTTTGAATTCAAAACTTCCTCAAAAATTGAATCTTCTGATGAATTCCCCCCTGAAGATGAGACTTGAAATATGGATGAGTTTCGAAAAACTTGACATCCATCGTTACAAATGTTTTGCGTGAAACAGGATCATAACATTTGTAACCCTTTTGGGTGTATGCATAACCTAAGAAAACACATTTGATGGCTTTTGGATCAAGTTTGTAGCTTTTTTATCCAATACAAACACAGTACAACCGAAGACTTTAATTGGTAAGGAAGGAGACAATCTATTATCTGGAAAATGGTGGTCGAAAACTTGGAAGGGTGTTTGGAAATTTAGGATTTTTGAAGGCATGCGATTGATTAAATAGATGGTTGTGAGTATTGAATCCCCCCAAAGATATTTTGGAACATGGGTGTTGATGGTGGATTTTCGACAAAGGCTAAAATTGTAAAATCATAATACTGCATGTTTCTGACCCGGCTTCAGAAATGTATTTGAAACTCATATTTTATGATCCGTGAACCATTTCACGATCTCTGACTGCACGAGCATCCTCTCAGAGCTATGTTCCTCGAAAATCCTCTCAGCTGAGCTTTCGACACTTTACACATTTCATCATCACCTCTACGTAGAATCAAAATGATTGGACGACTTCTAGACATACTGCATGTTAGTATAGAGCGCTAACGTCTTCAGGACGTCACACTGTTTGTTGTTCGCTGACTATGTAGAGAGAATGTGTATAAAATCTCTTAATGATTGGACGGATCCTAGACATATTGCATGCTAGTATAGAGCGCTAACGTCTTCAGGACGTCACACTATTTGTTGTTCCTTGACTATACACGCATAATATTCAGAACGAGTATGATGCTTCCATTATCTCATACATCGATTCTAGAATAAACCCGTTCCTAGACATATCGCATGCTAGTATAGAGCAATTCATAGATTAATTCTAGCATGTCATTCATCAATTGAATTCCTAGAAAATAATTTATTTATCTCATTACTCCGTTCCATGGATGATCCTCAGATGGATTCCATGGATTAGTAATAGATAATCATTCCATCCCATTACTCCGTTTCGTGGCTGATTCCCAGCTGAATTCCATGGATTAGTAATAGATACTCAATTTATTTCATTACTCTGTTTCATGGCTGATTCTCAGCTGAATTCCATGAATTAGTAATAAATATTCACTGATCGGGCATCTGGGCCATCACCAAGTAAGCCCCGAGAAAATGGTATGAGTGTACTTATTAGCAATAATGCACGAACGAGCATTCAAAAATATGGACAAATGAGGAAACCTATGCAAAATAGGGAAGAAAAATAATATCAATAAAATAATAAAGAGGCGCCTAGGGGACCGGGCCCACCGGACGGCCGGTCATGCCGCCGTGTCCGTCCCCACGCCTCTTCCTTTTATTTTATTATTTTTCCTAATCTCATGAAAACTCCTTCATTCTAGCAAACTTCCTTGTTTGAGCAAAACTCTCAGTTTCTCCAAATTTTCCTTCAGACGATGAAAAAAAAAATTAAAAAAAATAGGGAAGGGTGTCACGTGACCGGGCTTGCTAGCTGGCCAGCCATGCCCTATCCGTGGCTGGTCTCACACCCTATAATTCTTTATTTTATTATTATTATTTCCTTCATCTCATGAAACTCCTTCGTTTGAGCAAAAACCCTGGTTTTTCCATATTTTCTTAAATATTGCTCAAACTATCAAAAGGCCAAAAAGTCAAATTGTCACATGACCGACTAGGCTACTCACGACAAATACTAAAATATTATTATTTTAATATTTTCAAAATATTGATCGCACGAGCTCATTCGAGCAAAATCGAGAGTTTCAGTTAAGATCAAACTCTTCTGAAAATCCAAGATATCGCTCGAACGCGCGTCAGAAAATATCAAAATTCTCAGAATTGAGACACGGACAATATGGTGACACGGGCATGCCACCTTGACCGACCAAGGTCGGCCTTAGGCTTGCAAGGAGCCGGTCCCACATACTTTCACAATTTTGACCTAATTAATCTTCTACAGTTCATATTGGGTTCAAATTCTTTCCAAACAACTTGAAACTTGTTCAATTGACCACCAGCTGGTCCCACGACCACCAAGGGACGGTTTCATACCCCTTGATCGGTCCCTCATCTCTCCATAATTAGGTTAACTTTCCTAATGCTCAGACGAGCACTATCCTAATAAATGATTAAACCAACATTTAATCATCTTTCCACCAACTTGTCTACAAAGGACTTTGGTGCATGCTCACTCGAGCACCTGGGAGATACATGGTCGACCATCATCCATTAGCCGGTCCCTCTCTCACTCAGTGATTGATTTTCAGTAAATCATTAATTGATCAGCAATCGATCAAAATTAGGGTTTTGAACTGGTCGCTCTGCAAATCATAATTCTGAGCAAGTTCAAGCACTAATAATTTTATGTTGATCCAACAATCAACATCTTGATTAATTATATAATATTCGGCCCAGCTGCCAATATTTTAAATCAATATTTTATTTGGTCATGCTACCAATAATTGTTCAAACGAGCAATATTTGCTCAGACTATCAATATTGATTCAACTATCAATATTCAATAATCCATCAAATGAGCAATATTTGCTCAGATGGGACTAGTAATATTATTCAACTGTCAATGTTTAATAATTCATTAATCGAGCAATATTCGCCCAGATGAGCAATACTTGCTCAGGCTATCAATATTCATCATGTTGATTTAACTATCAACATGCGTTCAAGAACTATACATATGTCCCAGCAGACATGTTCAATCCATGAATCATAGAGCATTCGTCAATCATGCTCGACTCAACAATACTTAGACTCATCGTCTAAATCAAGTCAACAACTGACTAATTAAATATACGTCTACCTTGCAGACTCCACAATCATGAGACATCAATCATGTCACATGGGGGGATATTAATTAGGGTTTTGGTCTGGCGTCCTACGGCACGTGTGTTCATCTACTATGATAAATGTGATTAAGTCGTGCAAACAGTTGAGGGAGTTAGCAAAGTAGTGGATGGACAATCAACTAAGTCTCCGCACGACCTGGAACTGGTTTAACCACGATTTCCAATTTCCAACTCTTTCACTCGAGCAACCGCCACACTTACTGGAGATCAATGTGTTTACGTGTATGACATTAGTAAATTTGATGCTGGAAGTGAACCAACAGTAAATATACCATCTTACCCTAAAAGTATGGATGCGCGATACGAAATCCTAGTTAGAAGTTTCAGCACAACCCAGTTATATGCTGATTTCCATTTCTATCAACGACTTATTATTGTCCAGTTTTTGTCGTGTGCTTACAGCTAATCCATCAACATTTAAACCTTAAAAACAAAAACAAAAAATCAGAATTCAGTAACACTTACAGCTAATTCAATATGCTTGTTGTAACAACATCCGTACTTTAATTCTTTAATAAGCCTCATGGAAATCAACACCACATCCAGTTGCAATATCCCTAATCAAATTAGAAGCAAAAAAAAAAAAAGCGAAATAATCAAATCATGTGCAGTATATACGAATTCCAACTATCGAACCGTACACAAAATCATTTACCCGAGATTACCCAAAATAAATTACCCACTAATCAAATCATAGGTTATTTCATAAAAGGTGATCAAGTGACCACAGTCCACAGATCCAAAAAGTGGGGAAAGAAACACATATGAATCTACCGCTTAGATTCATAAGCAAAGTGAGAAAAGAAACCCAAGTTTGGATCTATAAACAACCTTGCCTGATAGATAAGAGATGCCTTGGGAGTTGGCGGACAGAAGAGATTTTGTTATTCCTTGATAAGCAATAAGGTTCTCCAATACTGAAAAAGAATAAAAATAAGATCACACCCAAGCTTCCCACTACTTCACATACTCAAAATCATGCACTAATCTTCTGATTTCACGACCTGACAGCATATATAATCATACATACAAAAAATAGAAAATCAAAAGCACACAAAACATAGAGAAATAGAATTCATACCTGATCAGGAGAAGAAAGGAGTAGGTTGTGGAGATGCAGGAGTTAATTAGGTTTATGCGAGCAAAGATAACAATGGAAGAGAAACGACTTGAAAAATGGAAGAGAGGAGATTAGGGTTTTCTTTTTGTTTCCTCACGGAAGCTTTTTTTTTTCCTATTGAAAACCATGATTTCTGAATTGAAAACCGTAAAAAATAAGAACCCTAAAGGTAATTGCCGAACAGAGAGAAGATGAAGATGGTATGAACAGAGAGACGGAACGGTGATTTTTTTACTCACGGGAAGTTTTTGTTTTTGTTTTTATTTTTGCGGATTTTTTTTTATTCTCCCGTTTGAATTTGTTAATTTTATAAGAAAAAAAAGGGTTTGCTCTTTTTTGAGGATTTGGGTTTTGGAGCAATATTAGAGGAGAGAGAAATTTTGGAGCAATTCTAAGGGGTGGGTGATGCTTACCGAAAGTGGGTATTCTCACCGTGCGACGTGGGGGATCACATGACTTAGGATTTTAAAGGTTTTGATACTGGTAGCTGGACTGAATATTGTATCACAATTAATTAAAATGTTGACTGCTGGATCAAGATAAAAATAGTGGTGTTTGAACCTGTTCGGAATTATGCTTTGCAGAGCATTTGGTTCAAAACCCTAATTTTGATTAATCATTAATCGAGGGATGATTTATAAAAATCAACTAATGAATGAGAGAGGGTCCGGATACATGGGATGATGGGCCGACCATGTAGCGTCCAGGTGCTCGAATGAGCAAGCACCAAATTCCTTTGCAGACCAGTAAGTGAAAGAATGATTAAATGCTGGTTTGATCATTTATTAAAATAATGCTCGTTTGAGCATTAGGTGATAAAACCTAATTATGAAGAGAGGAGGGACCGACCAAGGGGTATGGAACCGACCCTTGGTGGTCATGGGACTAATTGATGGTCGCTCGATCAAATTCTAAGTTGTTTGGAAACAGTTTGAACCCAATATGAATTAATAAGGTCAAAATCATAAAAGAATGTGGGACCCGCTTTTTGCAAGCCAAAGGGCCGGCGTTGGTCGGTCAAGGTGGCATGCCCATGTCACCATATTACCCGTGACTCAATATTCTGAATTTTCAGAAGAGTTTTATCTTGACTGAAACTCTCAATTTTTCTTGAATGTGCAAGTAGAACTTTGGTCGTGCGACCAATATTTTGAAATATTAAAAATATGATATTTTAATTTTTCCCGTGAGAAGCCCGGATGGTCGTGTGACAATTTGGCTTTTGGTAGTTTGAGCAATATTTGAGAAATATGGAAAAACCACGTTTTTTGCTCAAACGAGGAAATTTCATGAAACGGGGGAAGAAATAATTAATAAAATAAGGGATTAAGGAGGCGTTGGCCCGGCCACGGCCAACGGGCCCGGTCCCGTGCTCTTTCCTATTTTATATTATTATTTTTCATCGTGTGAGGAAATATGGAGAAACTAGGAGTTTTGCTCAAACGAGGAAGTTTGCTCAAACAATGGAGTTTTCATAAGATTAGGAAAACAATAAAATAAGATAAAAAAATAAAAGGGAGAGGCGTGGGACCGGCCACGACGGCATGACCGGCCGGCCGGTGGGCCTGGTCTCGTGTGCGCTTCTATATTATTTTTTATTATTTCCCTTTCCTATTTTGCATAGGTTTCCTCGTTCGTCCATATTTTTGAATGCTCGTTTATGCATTTGGGTGCTCGTTCGTGCATTATTACTAAGTACACTCGCACCATTTTCTCGGGGCTTATTCGGTGGTGGCCCAGATGCCCGTATGTTGAATATTTATTGGTAACCCATGGAATTCTGCTGGGAAAAGCCATAAATTGAAGTAACGAAATATTATGATGAACGTAGAATATTTTCTAGGAATTCAATTGATGAATCTTGCGACTAGAAATAATTAATTGATAGCTTTATACTAGCAGGAAAACTGTCTAGGAGCATATTATGATTATTCGAAACTCGAGGTATGAGCTAGTAGAAGCGTCATACTCGTTCTGAATGTTTATTCTGTATAGTCAGGGAACATTGCAACATCCTGAAGATGTTATTGCTCTATACTAGTGGTTAATTCATCTAGGAGCCGTCCAATTATTTCAATTATATACAGAAGTGATTACTGAAATTGCCCATCATTAATGAAATATACAAAATATTAAAAGCTCAACTGAGAGACTTTAATAATCTCATATTCATGTATGCTTTGAGAGGCAGTACACTCAGTCAGAGATTGTCACGACATGAGCTTTCATGCTTTAATGTGAGACATGAATTTTGCATACTCGTCTGATTGCTGGATCAGGAATATGCAAGGTTAAAACTTTTCCCTTTGTCAAAAATCCACCATTAACATTAAGTCCCCTGCTTAGTGAGGGACAGTCATGTTCCGCAGTAAGCACTAGATGGTTTTCTAGTCACAAACAAAATAAGTAATTGAACTTAGTCGTAAAAGATGTTACTAGAATTCTTGCTCCAATGATGTCACGTACGAGCAATAGCTTGAATGAGGATCTTGGCAGTATGATAGAGCATCGTCCAGCGAGCGTAAATTTATGAGGCACTGCTGAGTCAGGTGATGAAACATCCAATTTGATGGGTTGAGCACTTGCGGGCCCGCGACCCAAGAAAATGAATCCTTATCTAGTAAGGTTTAGGAAATAAGAATTGTTATAAAAGGGATGAGACACCTTTTTTTTTTTTTTTAATTTCTCCCACAACCGACCAAGCACCTTCATCTTCCTCCGTTTCTCTCACGTTCGAGCATCAGAGAGATTTTTTTTTTTGATGCGTCCAATGATAGTAAAAGGAAAAATTTTGTCTGTGAGCTTTCACAATTTTTTTTTTATTTTCAATATGTGAGCTTTCACAAATTTTCGAGAATGGACTCCCGTTTCAGAAGACGAGCGTTCGTCCAAATTTTTTTTTTTTTTTACTCACGTGAGTTGTTCACGTTTTAGAAATTTTTGTAAAAATCGAGTTTTGATTTTGAATTGTTGTTAAAAGTAGACAATTATCCATGGTGAAATAATGTCTTTATGTGAGCTTTCACAATTTTAGAATGGACGTCTGCCCAATTTTGAAATACTGGTGGATGTTCACACAGTAAACATTTACGTGAGTTGTTCACGATTTTATGAAAAATCAAGTTTTAATTTTTGAACAATAAGCTTTGCTCGTTTGTGCAGGTATTTTAATAACCTCTGTGAAGAAACAAGCAAGTGCTAAAGTCACCAATTGCTAGTTAAATTGTAAATAGGTAAAGGTTGGACTGTTACCGTTTAGCGCGCATTATTACCAACGTGTTTTGACTACACACTTCTCGTAACAGATAATGGTGGCTCCTAGTTATAGTCATTTCTTCGTTTATTCTGAGAAACAATCTGTAAACACCAAATCAGAGATGAGGTCTTCTGCAGATGTTCATGCCAAGGTTGAAAAGACGAGGGTACCCAAATACACCACAATCTTTAAAATATCCACCTATAAGTCCTCTTTACCGAAAGTGATTGTCTATGGACAAAGTCGAGACAATACGACAAATCGGTATTCACACTTAGCATGATCGTCTATGGATACGAGATCGAGACAATACAACAATCAAAGTGTGATTACTTGATAATAGGTTCGGGCTTAACCAAACTCTATAGGATCACTATCAAGTAATACGGAGTTAACGTTTGTGTATTTTACTTTTAATTATAATAAACAATTATAATTGCGGAAATAGAAAAGTAAAAGACACATCAAGATTTTGTTAACGAGGAAACCACAAATGCAGAAAAACCCCGGGACCAAGTCCAGAATTGAACACTCTCATAATTAAGCCGCTATACAAAATCTAAACCAACTTCGTATAGTTGAGACCAAGCAACTAAACCTAGTTCACTTAGTTTCTTCAGTGTCTCTGCGCTTCCGACATTAAATAAGTGCACACACTGGAACAATTCCTTTGGATCGTATTCCAAACAGTAAAGGAACAACAAATCTATTTGGTAATGTTGATGGTGGATTTTCGACAAAGGTCAAAATCGTAAAATCATGATACTGCATGTTTCTGACCCGGTTTCAGGAATGTATGTGATGATTCATATTTTATGATCCGTGAACCATTTCACGATCTCTGACTGAGCGAACATTCCTATCAGAGCTATGATGAATATGTTTCTCGAAAGGCCTCTCAGCTGAGCGTTCGATTCTTCACACATTTCATCATCACCTCTACATAGAATCAAAATGATTGGGTGGCTCCTAGATATATTGCATGCTAGGATAGAGCCTAACGTCTTCAGGACGTCACACTGCTTGTTATTCCCTAACTACGTAGAGAGACCGTGTATAGAATCTTTTGATGATTGGGCGGTTCCTAGACATAATGTTTGTTAGAGAGCTTAACGCCTTCAGTACGTCACGCTGCTCGTTGTTCCCTGACTATACAACCCCTCAGAACGAGTATGATGCTTCAATTATCTCATATCTCGATTCTGCAAATAGATTAATTCTAGCGTGTCATTCATCAACTGAATTCCTAGAAAATAATTTATTTTATCTCATTACTCCGTTCCATGAATTCTCAGCTGAATTCTATGGATTAGTTATAGATACTCAATTAATTTTATTACTCCGTTTCATGAATTATTCATAGCTGAATTTCATGAATTAGTAATAAATACTCACCGAGCATCTGTGCCACCACTGAGTAAGCCCCGAGAAAATGGTGCAAGTGTATTTATCAATAATGCACAAACTAGCATCCGAATACACGAACGAGTATTCGAAAATATGGACAAACGAGGAAACCTGTGCAAAATAGGGAGGAAAATAATATCAATAAAATAATAAAGAGGCGCCTAAGGGGACCGGGCCCACCGGCCAGCCGGTCATGCCGCCGTGGCCGGTCCCGCACCTCTTTCCAATATTTTATATTATTTTGTTATTTTTCCTCATCTCATGAAGACTCCTTCATTTGAGCAAACTCCCCCGTTTGAGCAAAACTCTTAGTTTCTCCATATTTTCCTTCAAACGATGAAAAAATAGGGAAAGGTGTCACGAGACCGGACCACCTATCCGGCCGGCCATTCCCTAGCCGTGACCGGTCCCACACCTTACAATTCCCTATTTTCTCATATTATTATTTCCTTCATCTTATGAAACTCCATCGTTTGAGCAAAAACCCTAGTTTTTCAATTTTCTCAAATATTGCTCAAACCATGAAAAAGCCAAAAATTCAAATGGTCACATGACCGAATAGGATACTCACGATAAATATTAAAATATTATTATTTTAATATTCTCAAAATATTGGTTGCACGAGCAAAGTTCTACTTGCTCATTCGTTCAAAATTGAGAGTTTCAGTCAAGATCAAACTCTTTTGAAAATCCAAAATATTGCTCAAACGCGCACCAGAAAAACCAAAACTCCCAGGACTGAGACACGGGCAGTATGGTGACACGGGCATGCCACCTTGACCGACCAAGGTCGGCCCTTAGGCTTGCAAAGAGCCGGTCCACACTCTTTCATAATTTTGACCTAATTAGCTCTCAACAGATCATATTGGGTCCAAACTCTCTCCCACCAACTTGGAATTTGCTCAATCGACCACCAGATGGTCCCACAACCACCAAGGGACTGTCCCATGACCCCTTGGACAGTCCTCATCTCTCCGTAATTAGGTTTTATTACCTAACGCTCAGACGAGCACTATTTTAATAAATGATTAAACCAGCATTTGATCATCCTTTCACCAACTGGTCAACAAAGGACTTTGGTGCATGCTCACTCGAGCACCTGGGCGCTACATGGTCGGCCATCATCCCATGTAGCCGGTCCCTCCTTCACTCAGTGACTTATTTTTCAGTAAATCATCAATTGGTCAGCAATCGATCAAAAATTAGGGTTTCAAACTGAAAGCTCCGCAAATCATAATTCTGAGCAAGTTCAAACACTAATAATTTTATGTTGATCCAGCAATCAACATCTTGATTAATTATGTAATATTCGGTCCAGCTACCAATATTTTAATTAATATTTTATTTGGTCATGCTACCAATAATTCATCAAATGAGCAATATTTTCTCATACGAGCAATATTTGCTCAGACGAGGAATATTGATTCAACTATCAATATTCAGTAATTCATCAAATGAGCAATATTTGCTCATACGAGCAATATTTGCTCAGACGAGGAATATTGATTCAACTATCAATATTCAGTAATTCATTAAATGAGCAATATTTTCTCAGACGAGGAATATTGATTCAACTATCAATATTTAGTAATTCATCAAATGAGCAATATTTGCTCAGATGAGGAATATTGATTCAACTATCAATATTCAGTAATTCAACAATTCATCAGACGAGCAATATTTGCTCAGATTATCAATATTCATCACGATGATCCAGTTATCAATATTCATTCGAGAACTATACGTCCCAGCATACATGTTCAATCCATGAATCCTAGAGCATTCGGCAATCATGCTCGACTGAACAATACTTAGACTCATCGTATAATCAAGTCAACGACTTACTAATCAAATACACGTCTGCCTTGCATACTCCACGTTCGTGAGACATCAATCACGTCACATGGGGGATATTAATTAGGGTTTTGGTCTGGCAGCCTACTACACGTGTGTTCATCCACGATGAGAAATGTGAGTAAGTCATGCAAGCGGTTGAGGAAGTTAGCAAAGTAGTGGGTGGACGATCAACCCAGTCTCTGCACGACATGGAACTGGTTAAACCATGATCTCCCACTTTCCCACTCTTTCACTCAAACAACCGTCACACTTACTGGAGATCAATGTGTCCACGTTATAGCAATATAAATAAGTTCTCTGAATTTATGATTAATAAGAACATATATACGGGAATTACAAAACAATTCTCATCTGAACAATCACTCTCAACATAGCAGAATTCAAACTTATTCGAACCTAGCAGTTTATTTACAGAAACCCACAACACATTCACAATCCTTGATCACCATTGATCTCACACACTTCTCAGTTTCCCTCCTACAGATCAACCCTCTTCCCTCTTTGTGACCAAATTGACTCTGGAACGGTCATTTCTTGGTTTAGGCCAGAGTCCTACAGATTGATCTCTCGAACTCAAAGCACTCCAGTGCAGTGCATCTATTTGAGGTTAGGAAGTTTGCTCGGTTGAGGAGCCTCCGTCCGCATGGTCGTCTCTCCACTTCTTGGAAAACCAGCAAATCGTTTCTCCCCATCAACAGATTGGCGACCACAGTGGGAGATTAATCTCTCGGTTGCAATCTCAAACTTTCACAAAATGGTTGATCTTAGGTTAGGTTCAGTTACAAATCCTAACCCAAACAATGCTAGCACTAGCAATAGTGGTGGTACTCCAGAAACTACTCCCGCTTCCAACAACGGTGCTGATGATAACACACCTCCTCAAACCAATATCGGAAGCAATCCTCTCTTCCGCCTACCATAGATGATCTTATAAAGGTGCAAGAGACTCTCGCCAAAAATCAGATTGACATGGCTACCACTCAGAAGGAGTTATGCACTTATCTCAAAACTCTCACAGACAAGATGTCAGAGAAAGCTCAGGAGAAAGGAAAAGCCAAAGAAACATCTCCTGCTGCTGATCCCGAAATCTCTCCAATCCACGTGGTAGATGATGAAGTCCGCAAAGTTGCAGATGACTCACCAGCAAAGGAATCTACAGGTTTCATTACTCGTGAATACCTGGAACGCTTTCTAGAGGCTCGAGGAAATGACAAGACATCATATATCCACCATCACCAACCTCCATATCCTGCTGCTACACAGAGGATCCCTCTCCCGAAAATCTATACTTCTCCAACGCTCACACTTTACAATAGAACGGGGTATGCCCGAGAACATGTTTCTCAATTCTTGGAAGCATTAGGAGAACATGAACACAACCATGTCATCCATTTGAAGGAGTTCTCAAAGTCTCTGACGGGTCAAGAATATACATGGTACAAGAACATCGCACCAGGAAACATCACTAGTTGGATAGAAATGGTTAATGCATTTTACCGGAAATACTTCTTCGTATCAGAGCAGATTACTCTCTCTGATTTAGGAAGAATGTCTCAGAAGAACAATGAACATCCGAACGACTATGTGAAAAGGTTCAGAGTCCAAGCTTTGGATTATCATGACCCGAATGTCACTGAACAACAACTGGTGGACTAGTGCATCAACGGAATGATCCCGTTCTACAGAGCCTTGCTGGAAAATCTCCGGTTCCAAACTTTCTCAGAACTTCATGAAGCAGCCAAGCGATCAGCAACTACTGCTCCGGCCTTACTGGAAAGAACAAGAGCTACAAAAGTCGAGGAACCACGAGAAACTCGAGGCAGTTCTAGGCGCCTGATCAACAAACAGTATAATCTCCAACCTTCCATGAATGTTGTTGAAGGAAGTAAGAGGAAAGCTGAGGCGCAGCAGCATAAGAACGTCCCTCCAGCATCCCATCCTACAAAAGCATTAAGGAAGGACAACCAAACTCTAAATGCACAAGCACCAACTCAGCATCAGCATAACAACCAGGCAGAACAAGACTTTTCTTTTCCCATTGAAGAGGTGATCGAGCTGTTGGAAGTCTGGATCCAAGATGGTGCGATCGAACTACCTCCTATTAGGAGAGAGCCAACAGAGGAGGAAATGAAGAATCCGCGCTGCTGCCGCTTTCATAGGTTTGTTAATCATCAAACAAGTGACTGCAGAATTTTGAAACGCATATTCAAAGAGAAGACCGATTCAGGAGAACTGGGGACTGAAGAAGTACACAAGAATCCTCTCCCAATCAGAACCTTTACACTCTCAGAACAACCAGTCAAAGAAGCAGTTCAATCGTTGATCGAGCACATCTGTGAATTGCTTTATTTGTCAAAGGCTCAAAGGAAGGACATGTTCATGGATTTGAATCACATAGTGTCAGGGAAGCGCCTACGTATTCCAGAAATACTCCCTGAACCTCTAGCAACCGACGAGGAGATGTACGACTGAGGACTTCTCACCACAGTCAATCTCAAAGGAAATAAATTCAATAAAGCTTTGGTTGATGTTGGTACTGATGTCAATACCATCCCTTTGAAGACTCTAAGGGCTACAGGCATCACTCGTCAAGAAGCCACTCATGCTCCTATCTCAGTCAGAGATCATGAAGGAATACCCAGGGATGCGTATGGATACATCATTCTCAAGATGAAAATTGATTCAACCTGGACAGAAACCAAGTTTCACATAGTCAAGGAAGATCCAGGATATGATATGATCCTCGGACGGACGTGGATCCATGCTAAAAAGGTAACTACAACACCTTCAATTGCACATTTCTCTGTTGAAGAAAGCTCTGATTCAGAAGAAATAGAGGATACTCCATCATTCGAGCATCTGGAGAAAGTTAAAGCCTTGATGGATCTAACACAAAAACCTGAATAAAATGTGCATGCATTCGTCAAAAGGTTCCGCACTCAAGCAAGTCTTATTCCCCCTCATGCGTTCATATTATCAACTTTCAAACATGTTTCCCAGGTCCAGGGACTCAA
Organism: Papaver atlanticum; assembly: GCA_023531105.1. Lineage (NCBI taxonomy): Eukaryota > Viridiplantae > Streptophyta > Magnoliopsida > Ranunculales > Papaveraceae > Papaver > Papaver atlanticum. The sequence goes on along the minus strand of JAJJMB010010308.1, from coordinate 913,278 downwards.
TCTTGCTCACAACCTAGCTATTATCAAATGTTATGAGTGGGTAGTCTCGTCTCAGCAATATTTACTAAATGGTTGAATGTGGAACCTCTTCAAATTGAGCACCTCACCGAAAAACTTGTTGCTGAAATGATGAACAAATGCAACAAAGAGTACCGTAGAGTCCACGGCCAACAAGTGTAACAAAGGTAAGTTTTTTATGATCAACATTATGAATATTTGCATAGAAAATTCTTACCATATCAGGTGAATATTTTTGCAAAATCAAAAAGCTTTCCATAGTTCCGATCTTGAACAAACTTCACATAATCCTTATCTTGGACTTCTGGATCAAATCTCTTTTCAGCAGTAAACTCTATTCTCTTGAGAGTATTGTATTTCTCAAAACATGATTTATCAACAAACTAGGTGAATTCATGTTCATCTTATACTTGGTAAGGAAATCTGATACTTTCGATATCATCGTATCTGACACGATCATCTGAAAATTCATTAATTCTTGATTTCCTTTTTCTCATACTTCAAAAATCAGTGAAATATGAAATAACCTAGTTTCGGTTCCGGATAATTTCTCCCAGGATGTTTGTAAAAACAACACAAAATAATCTTCTTTTATAAGGAGTGAAGATATCAAATTCCGAAAATAACTAGTTTTAGGAAAATCTTCCAAAATCGGAAACCTTGACTTTTGGAGAAACAAATTATCCGATTTTGTAACTAGGTCTTTCTTTTGGAAAACAGATTTTTCATGGACTGGATCTATATTACTAATTAATCCTATATTCATGTCCAAAGATTTGTTTACTCTATAATTACCAAAATCTGATAATATCTTTTGAAATTCACTCAAAAAAATTCCAATAGAGTATACAAGAACAAATTTGAACATAACAAGATATTTGTAAATAATATCTTTAGAATCATATTTCCAGTAATATTTTAAAAGATCACTAGCTTCATTAAAACAGTTGTGGGGTGTATGAAGCAATCCACTGTTAATAGAATAATTAACTAAAAAATCATTCTTTGTGACATTACAAAGGTTCCAAAATCGTAACCTAATCAGCGATACATTGACAGTCTTTGATCTAAAAATGTACATACATATATTTGGGTAGTAAATCCAAAATATGTTTAAGATCCCAGATTTTTCAAAAACAAAATAGTCATGGTTCATATAATGAAAAATCTTTGGTGGAATCTTATGCATTTTCAAGATACAACATGTCGCATAGAGTATTGTACCATAGTTACTAACTTTAGTAGTAATCAATACCATGAGATACAATTCTATGATATCTGAGAGATTATGTAGGTCAACCATAATCTCAATTCCTAACAAATTTAGGAACAACAGTATTATATACTTCATTCGTGTCTTCCACCACGAGTCTTTGAAGTAGTTAAATCCTGCTACTACGTTAACCGAATCATTCATTGGATTCAATTCTTATAGGTTGCATCGCACCAAACACAGATTGTTAGATCTTTTCGTGTTTGCCTGCTCTGATACCAATTGAAAAGACAAGGGTACCCAAATAAACCATAATCTTTAAAATATCCACTTATAAGTCCTCTTTACCGAAAATGATTGTCTATGGACAAAGTCGAGGCAATACGACAAATCGGTATTCACACTTAGCATGATCGTCTATGGATACGAGATCGAGACAATACAACAATCAAAGTGTAATTACTTGATAATAGGTTCGGACTTAACCAAACTCTATAGGATCAATATCAAGTAATACGGAGTTAACGTTTGTGTATTTTACTTTTAATTATAATAAACAATTATAATTGCGGAAATAGAAAAGTAAAAGACACAGCAAGATTTTGTTAACGAGGAAACCGCTAATGCAGAAAAACCCCGGGACCAAGTCCAGAATTGAATACTCTCAGAATTAAGCCGCTATACAAAATCTAAACCAACTTCGTATAGTTGAGACCAAGCAACTAAACCTAGTTCACTTAGTTTTTTCAGTATCCCCGCGCTTCCGACATTCAATAAGTGCATGCACTGGAACAATTCCTTTGGATCGTATTCCAAACAGTAAAGGAACAACAAATCTGTTTGGTAACAACTCTATTGATTCTTTCAAGATAAAGATATCTCAAGTCATATGCAACGGCTCTTCCGTTTAAACTAATAAAATCCTTTGTCGGGTTAGATCAATCCAATCTCTATTACCTAAGTAATAAGATTCGGATTTGTAACAATCGAAATAAAACTCAAGAGAACTATTAGGTGTTACCGATCTCACGCAACTAATCAATCGAATAAATCCGATTCTAGTGGGATCCCAGCCGATCAAGGTTTATGCTACACAAATATATGAGAAATCAATCAGAAATCTTCTTCGTCTTCAAATCTTCTTTAATCTTCAATTAAACCTGCACAACACCACTTGAATCTCTTGTGATCAATCACGCATAGAAAGGAGTTTGTTAACAATGGATTATCACAAGATGTCTTTAGATCTACAAACAGTTCTAAAGATCCCGTCAACACTTCGATCTAGTTTGAGTGAATCTTATATCAGAAGAGAATATTCTCAAGAATAAACAAACTAGGTGCAATCAAAGTTCAACAACCGTTAGTCAATCAAATCAATCGAAAACTAATAAACTGCAATTATCTAGTTTCCCACCAACTGTACTCGTAGAGCTTCTTGATCCCACAAAAGTCTTTAAACGAGCGGTCGTAAGAGATTTTGCCTAATTAGGGTACTTTCCTCTCCGAATAGACGGCTCCACCAGAAAAAACAAAAAGATGAAGTTTGCCTGGCTCTTAGGATAGTTTGCTTGAAATGCAAACTTAGGTATTTATAGACTAAGGATGTTCGGACACCAAGGAATTTCCAAAACCGAATATTCTCAAGATATGCAATAAATGCCAAAATCGGTTTTCATAATTCCTGGAAATGTTTTGTCCAATATTTTCCGAAATCTCTCAATAAAAAATCTCCAATTAGTAAATGCACATTACTAATTTTTATTCTCTGGAGATATGCATTTAATTGTTGGTAATTAAAGCATATAAAACTAACAACTTTAATTAAAAGATTCTTAATTTATTTTGGACCGGGATCTCCTTGAGTAATTAAGAAATATCTTTGAACAATAAAAGATAAGAGTTACTGTTCGTGTTCAAAGTATGTTGACATCTTTTCTTTGTTAATCCTCTTTCATATTTACAATTAATCTTGGAATCGATTATACCACACTTCCAAACAAGTTTAGAATTGGTTCATCTGTATTCCAATACAACTATGTGATTGATCAAGTATCAAATCATAATCATGGGTTCAATCGGTTCTACCAATCACAAGGATAGAGTCTACCTCAAAATTGATTACTTGTGATCGAACACATAAGTTACCAGGACCGGTTACATCAATTACCAGGACCGGTTACCATATTCTCATGGTATTACTTGTGATCGGTTACACAAGTCACTAGGATCGGTTACACCAATTACCAGGATCGTTTACACAATTACTAGGACCGGTTACACCAATTACAAGGATCGATTACACAATTATTTTGTGATCGGTCACACCAATTACTAGGATAGGTCACACCAATTACAAATATCGATCATACCATCTTAGGTGATTACTTAGGATAGGTTACACTAATTAAAAAAACCAGTCATACCAAATCATAAGTCAGGCACTGTGATTAGTTATACCAAGATACATAACAAGTTATGATTGGTTCTACTAACTCACACATATTGGTAATCCAAAGATATGCAATGAATAACAATACCAATAAGCCTAGCGATTTCCCTTTCGATTCATAAAACAAGTTCATGAATGTACTTCCTTTAAACAAATGTAAATATTGTTTCCTAGGATGAAATCTTCACCTTTACGCATACACATAATCACAATAGCATTCATACGATTATGTCGATGTCATATATACGAAGTTCAAGAGATAAGCGTTATACTTCGTATTCTAATTCCTTAACACTATGATCATGTGATCATGTCTCACTACTAGAGTATAATAATCATTAACATCTTCGCAGTTATGTTTTCAATATAGCACGACTTGAAAGATACGTTAGGAATGAAACAGTTCAAGTCAATATTACTAACCTCAATAGGAAGGATGATGTCGTCGTTGTAGCTTGTTACTTCTTCACATTATTCAGGTCTTCGAGTAATACTTGTATGTCTCATAATCCTAGACTTTCTAGTCTAACCTATACGAAGTTGTTTCTAGTACATAATCAAGCGACTCTTAGATGAGTTTTGATTCGCTAAAATATGACAACCAAACTTGACATACCAACGCTTGGTGGGTTCAACCGAGCTATGCTCTAACAAAGGTGGATCGACCTTTCAACAAGGAAAGGAAATTGATTTGTGGCATGCCTCTTGATCATATTAGAGTGGTTCATGCTAAGATATATGCTTTCTTGGACTTAGCAGAGACGTGATGAAATATCACAAAAGAAAAGAGCTGAAGATGAAAATCTCATTTCCCATCAGCAGAAGCGCCGCCGACTTCAGCAAGTGAGATTAGCGGCTGAAGATGAAGTTTGGCATTGTGTCGATGATATAGCTCCTGATTCAGATACAGATGAAGTTGAATCTGTCTGGGAACCTGTTGGACTCAAAGTTGAGCCATGTCCACCTTGTATGAGGGCTGAACGATTGACCAAGATTGATTTCCAAACTGAACGCGAGGAAGATGAATACTTAGATGCATCCTATGACGATCGTGAAGATCTTCTCGAAGAGATTTCTGAGGAAAACTCTGAATATGATTCTGAAGAAGATCTTGATCGTGAAGATGATGACGAATCTGACAATCAATCATTGTAGTAGTTGAACATCTTTTGATTTCTGTAGGTGTAGATGTTTCCTTGATTATTTCGGTATTTTTGCTTCATGAATACCAAAAACCTTGCTTGTCTATTTGCCTCTGATTGAATGAAGTGGACGAACGTCCATATACATGAAAGATCATAATTCTTCTTCAGAAAATTTTAGATTGTTCATCCAATTGCTGTGAATTTTGGATATGTTGTAGTGGACCTTCATATGGAGAGAATGACCTATCCTTAGATTCTTCATCAATTGCTCCAAGTTGCCGCTTTGCGCAGGACAATGTAAAATTTCGACAAACGAGCTTGCTAGGGGGACGCCGCTCGACTGTGAGTGTCATGAATCCCGTCTAGAAATTTCTGATTGCATGTCATCTGCTCTGGAAGTTGTTGAAACTTCATACGATATCGGAATTTGATGTTTGACCCCAAATTTCAAAGCTAAGAGATTGAGGAATCATATGCAAAAAGAATCCTTAAATTTGGATATGTCTAGGGAAGTCAATGACGCGTGTACATTCATAATTTGTAATCCCGTGTAAATTTTCAGATTCCATATACCCGATTGTGGAGCCCATATCTTTCAGCTCGTATGTCCGATTTATACGCCCTTTTGGTATGTTGTAGCAGAGACATAGACGAACATATTTCATTGAAGAAGCATTGTCACATTCCTCACCTATTGGTACGTTTTTCTGAATCAATGGTTTGAAATGTGTTGTATCTCATTTGTAGAGGTGATGAGAACATCTTGTTGAAGACTTTGGCTTGTGCCCATCCGTCGTGCAAGATTTAGGAAGACTTTCATGTTAACATGTTTTCATGTCTACACATCTTGATACTAATCATTAGTTCTCGGAGAAGTCTAATCCATCGAGTAACACTTCAGAGAATGGATAGTTGATGAAGCCGGTTATGAGGATGTTGCTCCTAAAACCGTTGTTGATGTTGAAATCACGACTGATTTCGCTTCAGAAATCTTTGTTGGTGTTGAGATCATGGCTGAAGTTTCTCTAGACATCCTTGCAGATGCTGAGACCATGGATGGAGTTGCTCTAGAGACCAAAAAGATAGAACTATGATTATCGACATAGTCTTTGATCCTCCATCCAATGAACCTTTATATTCACGAACTAATTGGTGAGTTGAGCATTCCTAAGATGAAGGTGTATCGGGAGTTCAACCCAAATTATCCTGAACATTATGACTTTACTGTGAAGTAGCTTTGTCAGGGAATTGATGTTGTTGCGGCAGATAGTAGCGGCAGTCTCCATTCTGGATGTGATCCGTGAGGAGAAAAAGTTCTTTAGTCGTGCAAGGTTTGTGATGTATATAGGTTCAATTGATGACGTTTCATGGCATCACATCAGGTTGCAATAACTTGTGATGTGGAACACATTTATTGAAATTGATCTGAATTGATCTTTTCAACAAGATCAAGTCCCCAAGTGCATCCCAGAGGTGTTCATCTGTTCAGCAAAAAGATATATGTTGAAGGAGTTTGTGTCATCCATGGAAGAATGATGTTGCATCTGCTTCAGAAGTCTTTTTATAGAGATAATGAGGACTTAATGATTGTAGTTCAGTTACACTTTGACCGTCTTAGTATTGAATCAGTATGCCATTGTAATAATACTCGTGCTGAGGATAGAGGCGCAAGGCGTACTATTTAATTGGGAGTACAATTGGAAGGCTTTTAAGAATAAGGCACCGAGAGATAAGAGGTCTTTGACTTTTAGTTGGCCATGAAAAAGTAGGTGATTGACAATAGTAGGGATTTTCTTTTGATTTTTAGTAGATTCAATTACTTAATGCAAGTATTGCATATATTTAGGGGGAATTGAAAATACGGATAAGTTAAGAAAAATCCTTAATGCTTCAAACCTTAGATTCTTGAACGTTGAAGCGTCACGTCCCTTAAGCGCCGAATGTCTCAGGCTTAATAGTCTCGGCCCTGAGTATCTTATGTTGGCTCGACATTCCTTTTACAGTGGGATTCCATGCTTGTGCAGACATCGAAGATTTCCGATTTTGTAGCACATGTGGATACTCGTGCAAGAGGGGAATACCCATATATTCTTTGTGTTTAAACATCATTTCAGCAATGAATGTCTCAGTGAGATACTCAGTTTGAATAGGTGTCGACCACTTGGTACAAATATTAATGTGGTGAAGCTACCTATTCATAACATCTTGCAATAGCAGAGTTGCTAGCAGAATTGAGTCCCCATGCTATGATAACATGTGAGGAGAATACATGACATAGGCATGGGTAGAATGAGACTTGCTTGAGCGTAGAATCTCTTGACGAAAGTCAATGCATCCTCTCCAGGTTCTTGCTTCATCCCCATCTGAGTTTGAAGTTCTTCCAAGTTCCATGACGATGAAGCATCCACCAAACCATCCGGGTAAGGATTTTCTTCAATGGAGAGATGTGCAACTGGAGGTTTGATGTCCCTGTTATCATCATGTAGACATGTTCATCCGAGGATCATGTCATATCCTGGATCCTCCCTGATTATGTAAAACTTGGTCTCTGCATAGATTGATAATATCCTCATCTTAAGGTTGATGTAGTCATAAGCATTCCTGAACATTACTTCATGGTCCCAGATTGAGTTGGAGGCATGAGTAGCTTCTTGTCGAGTGATGTCTGCTGCTCTGAGGATTTTCAGTGGAATGATGTTGATGGCGGTGTCAGCATCGATCAATGTTCTTCTGAATTCATTTCCTCTGAGATGGACTGTGGTAAGCAGTCCCCAGTCTTGCATCTCCTTGTCTGTGGATGAAGGTTCAGGGAGTATTTCTGGGATGGACATACGTATGACACGATGTGATTCGGTGATGTGAACATGTCTTTCCTTTGTGTCTTAGACAGATAGAGCAATTCACATATATGTTTGTCCAAGGATTGAACTGCTTCATTGAAAGGTTGCTCGGAGAGATTGATGTCCTGATTGGGAGATGGTCCTTTGTACTACTTCAGTCCCAGTTGAAGCTCTCCTGGATCAACCTTCTCTTTGAATATGCGCTTCAAAATATTGCAGTCACTTGTTGAATGATTGATGAACCTGGAAAAGCGGGGGTATAACAACCACACCCAATAAAAAATTTCGGAAATCTGTATGGACTAACTCCAATATTATTCCGAGAGCACCAGCTTATAAAGCGAGCTCAACCAAGAAAGATATCAAAGAGTTATATCTCTTTTTCTCAAATCAATCAGCAAATCAAACAGATAGAAATTTATGAGCCTGATTGATGTGAGAAATACTTGGACGACAACAAATACTAATGCCCAAGTGTCAATCAATTTATATCCAACAAACAAGGTCGGATTTACCAATTGATTGAACTACGCACAACCCATGATATTTCAATTATATAAACAAATATAATGCGGAAAGAAATAACACAGACACCAGAAATTTTGTTAACGAGGAAACCGCAAATACAGAAAAATCCCGGGACCTAGTCCAGATTTGAACGCCACACTGTATTAAGACGCTACATACACTAGCCTACTACAAGTTAACTTCGGACTGGAATATAGTTGAGCCCTAACCAAGTCTCACACCGATTAAGGTACAGTCACGTTCCTTACGCCTCTAGAACCACGCCGGATTCTGCGCACTTGATTCCCTTAGCTGATCTCACCCACAACTAAGAGTTGCTACGACCCAAAGTCGAAGACTTATAAACAAATCCGTCTCCCACAGATAAGACTATTCTGATAGAAAAATTTGTCTCCCACAGAAGTACCTACGAAATTTTTGTTCCATCATTTGATAAATCAAGGTGAACGGGAACCAATTGATAATCCGGTCTTATACTCCCGAAGAGCATCCTAGAAATATCAATCACCTCACAATAACTTAACTATATGGTAGTAGAAGAAGTTATTGTGGAATCACAAAGAATGAGACAAAGAGCTTTGTGATTCATTTTTATATCTTACATATCGGAGATAAATGTCGAGAAAATCTTAGAGAAGATAGTACTCAATACGATAGAACAAGTAAGATTAAAATACGCAACTACAGAGAAAATAGTAGGATCTGGCTTCACGAATCCCAAATGAAGTCTTCAAGTCGTTAACCTATAAAGGTTTTTGAAAAACTTAGGTTAAAGGAAAATCTGACTCTAGTCGCAACTAGGACACAGAAAAATGTCGGGATTAGGTTTTCCAATTGCTAGAGTTCTCCCTTATATAGTCTTTAAAATCAGGGTTTGCTTTCAATCAAAGCTAAGATAGCTTAGTAACAAAACATTCAATATTCACCATTAGATGAAATCCTGATTTAAGATTCAAGCTAAGTTTGCTTAAAACCAATGCAATATCTCTCCACCGTTAGATGGTCTTAGCTTGTTACACACAAATGAAATATACCTTCATTTAGATTTGGGTAACCGTACCTAAACGTATATATTGAGTTGGCTCAATAACAGTTAGGGATAATTGAACTTTAGTACTCAGGTTATATCGAACACTAGGCTTTGGTCTAACATTTGTCCAACGTTAGGGCTTAGTACCTGGACCAGACGCTGACCTAAGTTAACCGTTTATGACCAAACTTTAGTAAAATTAATAAACTAAAAATATCAGGTCACAATCATACCCCTAAGGTGAATCTGGAATCCAACGGCTTTAATAACGTTTTATCATTACGTTTTTATTAAGTTTTACGGTCTAGATCAAATATTTATCATTACCCTATTTTACCTTATTTACTCCTCCTCTATCATCTTCACGAACATATCATCACAAACAGGAAAAAAAAAAAAACAGCCGCAGAAAGAATAAATTTTTCTTTTACCGATTTCATTCCATATATTGGGTTTTTGATGATTAATCTTCTCTTCGTGATAAGGAATATCGATTGGATTTTCAATGAATAATCATCTCTTCATGGTAAGGAATGACTGATAGCTAGTCAGGGTTTGGTGTTTATTCGACTTTATATGTTCGTGAAAATCAAGGAAGATAAACCAGAGATACAGAGATTGAAGAACAATTGAAGATTAATGAAGACGAACCTAAGCTATGGGTCATGCAGATGATTTCGAGAAGTGATATTACAGTTGGTGTTTGATGATTTATAATAATCTCTGTCTCTTTGATTTTAATTTCGTAATTTGGTGTTGGTTGTTTATGGAGTGTTGAATTAGGAGTTGAATTCGCTTAATTTAGTATATATTTGATTTGGGGATCTGGGGTTTCAAATTTGAGCATCAATTAGGGTAAGAAATTTTTGGTGGTTTATTTGATGTTTGAATTTGAGTTGAAACTGAAATATAAATTTGTCTGAGTGATTTGCAATTGATGAAATCGTTATTCTGAGTTGTCCAAAATGTTGTATCGTGAAGTTCATCTGTTGGTAGGAAGAACATGATAGGAATCTAGGGTTCTTCTGAATTAGGGGAAAATTTTGGTAAAATTATGGGTTTTGTGTCAAAAATCATCTTGGAATTGGGGGAATACAGAATAATATATAAGGTGATGAGACATAATAAGGTTTGTCTGCATCGTCTTGATTGAGAATGAAGAACAATTAAATGTTATTCATTGGATCGGAGTTGTGAATCCGGTTGTGGGTTGATAAGGATGGAGAAGACGAGTCAAGTAAATCTTAAGAAAATTAAGGTCATCACAGTAATTTTCTGTAATAATTTCATTTCATTTAATTTATTTTTATTTATTATTTTTAATAATTTCTGAACATAAAGTTAAAATTTGCCAAGTCAAAAACCGTCAACGTCCAGTCCAGGTACCAAGCCTTAACGTTAGACAAATGTTAGACCAAAGCATAGTGTTGGACATAACCTGAGTACTAAAGTCCAATTATCCTAACAGTTAACCGAAATTAGCCATATGAACATTTTTGTCTTAACCACATTCATCTAACACATCTAGATCAAATATGATGATCGATCAATCAATCATGAAAGATAATCAAATGAATCTAATTGTGTTTTATAGGGTTGTTCAAATTGTTCACTGTCTCATAGAAATATATATGAACAAATTGAATCAAAATAGGATTGATTCGTAATCGTACAAAGCACTTATACAAGAATCAATTCATGAACATTAAGCCACGGTTTGCAAAGCTTGCATTCCTTAATTCATAAATGTATTTGTTCATGAGTATGAAAAACATACTTAACCGATTTTAGAACTTTAACCACTAAGTTTGCAAACAGGTACGCAAATTTTAGTTTCTGGACTTTGGTCTTGTCCAGGCGTTTGCAAACGGGTACGCAAACATCCGTCCCGGACCTAACTCAGGTAGAACCGTTCGCATACTAGGTATGCAGACAAGGTTCCCTGACTTAACAGTTAAAACCGTTCGCATATTAGGTATGCAAACAAGGTTCCCGGACCTGAATCATACCAAAACGGTTTGCATATTAGGTACGCATACTGTGTTGTATCCAGACAAAGGTTTTTGTTCTAAACTCCCATTTCAATCATTGAAACATCTTTAGAAGACGACAATAGCTGTCTCACACAAACTATTAGCTTCAAGTAATTTTACAAGTGATCGAATGATCAACACGAAACTTTCCAAGTCGACATTAAATGATTGTCTCACAAAAATCATGTAAGATGTTTCAAGGCAATTTCCACATGATCATCTTTTGACTTAATATTTAGTTTCCAACAAATAAATTGTTTCCAACTAAACTTGTCAAGAATAATGATGAACGTAGCTAAAGCGAAAAGCTTTCAACTCGTATTTCGAGAAATAGATAAGCGAGTTAAACTCAGCTCGCAATATCAAATGTGTATAATATAAAAGTCTATATAGTTATACGACTTAGTTTCATTAGGAGATAGAATAGAATATACTTCTGAGTGATAGATAAGTTTTAGTCTCCACATACCTTTTGTTGATGAAGTTCCTCCAAGCTCTCCTCAGTAGATCTTCGTCTTCAATCGATGAACGCTGTGAAGTATAAATCTCAACTACACATTCTATCCTAATCCGAGACATAGCTATAAGTAGACTAGAAATCAAGACTTATACTTTTGATCAACTAAACTTGACAAACAAGCTTGAGATAGCAATGCTTGCGAGTTCGACCGAGCAATGCTCTAACATAACCAATGAATACGACAGTACTTGTGATTCTCAATTTGTTTTTCAGTTGGCTCTCTCCTGATGAATGGAAATTTGATTTCACCATCTTGAATCCATACTTCCAGTAACTCGATCACTTATTCAATGTGAAGAAGGAAGTTTGAGTCTATCTGATCATTTCTCCGTTTGTTGATGCTGGGTCGAGGTTTGTGCATTTCAGGATTGGTTATCCTTTCTTTGCGCTTTTGGAGGAGCCTGAGAGATTTGAGAAGCATGCTTGTGCTATGGTTCCTCGGCTTCCTTTTACTTCCTTCAGCAACAATGTTTGTGGAAGGTTGGAGATTTTATTGTCCTTTGGACAGGCGTCGGCTGTCGCGAGTTCCACAAGGTTCCTCAATCTTTGTAGACTTTGCTCTTTCCAGTAAAGCAGGCGCGGTGGTTGTTGATCGCTTCGTCGCTTCATGAAGTTCTGAAAAAGTATGGAATTGGAGATTTTCAAGTAAAACTCTGTAGACCGGGATCATTTCATTGATGCACAAGTCTACAAGTTGTTGTTCAGTGATATTTGGATCATGACAATCCAGAGCTTGGACTCTGAATCTTTTCACATAATCATTGGGATATTCATTGTTCCTTTGAAACATCCTTCCCAAATCAGAGAGAGTGACTTGTTCTAAAATAAAAAAGTACTTTCTGTAGAAAGCGTTAATCATCTCTCCCCAACTGGCGATGCTTCCTGGTGTGATGTTATTGTACCAGGTGTATGCTCTGTCTGTCAGAGACTTTGAAAATTCCTTCAGACGAATTACATGGTTGTATTCATACTAGCCTAATGATTGTAAGAACCAAGAAAAGTATCCTCGAGCATTACTTGTTCCATCATAAAGTGTGAATGTTGGAGAAGTATAACCTTTCGGAAGAGCAACTTTTTGTATAGCAGAAGGATATGAAGGTTGGTGATGGTGGACAGATGATGTCTTGTCTTTTCCTCGATCCTCCATAAAGCGCTCCAAGTTTTCACGAGTTATGAAACTTGCTGGTTCCTTTGCTGGTGGGTTATCTGCAATTATGCGGATTTCATCATCTCCTACACTATGGATTGAATAGGTTTCAGGATCAGCAACCGAAGATGTTTCCTTAGTTTTTCCTTTATCTGACTGGTGGGGCTGAGCTTTCTCAGAAGGAAGCTTATATGTCAGAATCTTAAGGTGGGCACATAACTCTTTTTGAGTCGTATCCATGTCTATTTGATTCTTGGCGAGAATTTCCTGAACCTTCATGAGATCCACTATGATAGGCGGATTTTCTATGATTTCTTCGGGAGACCGGCCGAAGAAAGGATTATTGATAGTGCCAGTACCATCGCTTGTAGTATTGACAGGAGTGGTGATTGGAGTACCGGCACTGGGATGAGTAGTAGTGACGCCTGTCGTGACATTGCTGTCCGGAGGAGTGGTGTTAGCAGTACCACTGGAAGCGTTGAGAGGAGTAGTACTGGCAGTACCAATAGAACTTGCGATGTTGGGATTGGGTGTTGAACCCGGGTTGGTAGTTGAACCGGACCTAAGACCAACCATCTTTGTGAGGATTGAGTTTGCAACCGATAGATTAATCTCCCACTGTGGTCGCCAATCTGTTGATGGGAGAAAACGATTTACTGGTTTTTGAGGAAAAGTGGTGAGACGAGGGTCGATCCCTCAGACGATCAAATTGCCTTAACCTTTTGCAAACATATGCACTGCACGGGAGTGCTTTGAGTTTGAGAGATCAATCTGTAGGACTCCGACCTAAACCAAGACAATGGCCGTTCCAGAGTCTATTCAGTCAGAACGAGGGATGCGGGTCGATCTGTATGAGGAAAACTGAGAAATGCGTGTGAGATCAATGATGATCTAAGGATCATGAATGTGTTGTATGTTTCTGTAAATTGGTGAACTGTGGAGTTCGAATAAGTTTGAATTCTGCCCTATTGAGAGTGATTGTTCAGATGAGAATTCTTGTGTTAATTCAAGTATCTCTGAGATTGTTTCAATCATTTAATTGCAAAAATGTAGACACATTGATCTCCAGTAAGTGCGAAGGTTGCTCGAGTGAAAAAGTGGGAAAGTGGAAAATCGTGGTTAAACCAGTTCCACGTTATGCGGAGACTTGGTTGATTGTCCACCCACTAATTTGCTAACTCCCTCAACTGCTTTCACGACTTACTCACATTTATCATCGTGGATGTACACACGTGCCGTAAGCCGCTAGACCAAAACCCTAATAAATATCCCCCATGTGACATGATTGATGTCCCATGATTGTGGAGTCTGCAAGGCAGACGTGTATTTAATTAGTCAGTTGTTGACTTGATTAAACGATGAGTCTTAGTATTATTGAGTCGAGCATGATTGACGAATGCTCTGTGATTCATGGATTGAGCATGTCTGCTGAGATAGATGTATAGTTTCCGAATGAATGTCGATAATTGAATCGACATGATGAATATTGATAGTTGAATCAATATTGTTAGTCTAAGCAAATATTGCTCGATTGAAGAATTAAATATTGATAGTTGAATCAATATTTCTAGTCTGAGCAAATATTGCTCGATTAAAGAATTAAATATTGATAGTTGAAAATATTTCTAGAGCAAATATTGCTCGTTTGAGCAAATATTGCTTGAATTATTGGTAGCCCAATAAAATATTAATTAAAACATGTAGCTAGACCGAATATTATATCACAATTAATTAAAATGTTGATCGCTGGATCAACATAAAAATAGTGGTGTTTGAACCTGTTCGGAATTATGCTTTGCAGAGCATTTGGTTCAAAACCCTAATTTTGATTAATCGATAATCGAGGGATGATTTATAAAAATCAACTAATGAGTGAGAGAGGGTCCGGCTACATGTGATGATGGTCCGACCATATAGCGTCCAGGTGCTCGAATGATCAAGCACCAAAGTCCTTTGGAGACCAGTTGGTGAAAGAATGATTAAATGCTGGTTTAATCATTTATTAAAATAGTGCTCGTCTAAGCATTAGGTGATAAAACCTAATTATGAAGAGAGAAGGGACCGACCAAGGAGTATGGAACCGGCCCTTAGTGGTCGTGGGACCAACTGATGGTTGCTCGATCAAATTCCAAGTTGTTTGGAAAGAGTTTGAAACCCAATATGAATTAATTAGGTCAAAATCATAAAAGGATGTGGGACCGGTATTTTGCAAGACAAAGGGCCGACCTTGGTCGGTCAAGGTGGCATGCATGTGTCACCATATTTCCTGTGACTCAATTCTGAGAATTTTGATATTTTCTGTCGCGCGTTCGAGCAATATTCTGAATTTTCAGAAGAGTTTGATCTTGACTGAAACTCTCAATTTTGCTTGAATGAGCAAGTAGAACTTTGCTCGTGCGACCAATATCTTGAAAATATTAAAATAATGATATTTTAATATTTTTCGTGAGAAGCCGGATGGTCGTGTGACCATTTGGCCTTTTGGCTTTTGGTAGTTTGAGCAATATTTGAGAAATATGGAAAAACCAAGTTATTTGCTCAAACGAGGAAATTTCATGAAACGAGGGAAGAAATAATTAATAAAATAAGGGATTAAGGAGGCATGGGACCGGCCACGGCCAAGGCATGACCAGCCGGCCAGTGGGCCCGATCCCGTGCTTTTCCCTATTTTATATTATTATTTTTCATTGTATGAGGAAATATGGAGAAACTAGGAGTTTTGCTCAAACAAGGGAGTTTTCATAAGATTAGGAAAACAATAAAATAAGATAAAATAAATAAAAGGGAGAGGCGTGGGACCGGCTACGGCGGCATGACCGGCCGGCCGGTGGGCCCGGTCCCGTGTGCGCCTCTCTATTATTATTTACTATTTTCTTTCCTATTTTGCATAGGTTTTCTCGTTCGTCCATATTTTTGAATGCTAGTTTATGCATTTGGGTGCTCGTTCGTGCATTATTTCTAAGTACACTCGCACCATTTTCTCGGGGCTTATTCGGTAGTGTCCTAGATGCCCGTACATTGAATATTTATTACTAACCCATGGAATTCTGCTAGGAAAATCCATGAATTGAAGTAACGAAATATTATGATGAACGTAAAATATTTTCTAGGAATTCAATTGATGAATCTTGTGACTAAAAATAATTAATTGATGGCTCC
Organism: Papaver atlanticum; assembly: GCA_023531105.1. Taxonomy (NCBI): domain Eukaryota; kingdom Viridiplantae; phylum Streptophyta; class Magnoliopsida; order Ranunculales; family Papaveraceae; genus Papaver; species Papaver atlanticum. The sequence continues at coordinate 897,193 of JAJJMB010010308.1, read as the reverse complement.
ATACTAGCAGGCAAGCTTGTTAGAGCACTGCTCGGTCGAACTCGCAAGCGTTGCTATCTCCAGCTTGTTTGTCAAGTTTAGTTGCCAAAACTATAAGTCTTGATTTTTAGTCTACCTATAGCTAAGTCTCGGATTAGGATATAAAGTGTAGTTGAGCATTAGACTTCACGGCGTTCATCGATTGAAGACGAAGAACTACTAAGGGGAGCTTGTGGAACTTCATCAACAAAAGGTATGTGGAGACTTGAACTCATCTATCACTCAAAAGTCTATCTACTCTATCTCCTATTTGAGACAAAATTATCACTCAAAAGTCTATCTACTCTATCTCCTATTTGAGACAAAACTATCACTCAAAAGTCTATCTACTCGATCTCTTATTTGAGACAAAAGTCGTATAGCTATATAGACTTCGATTATACACATTTGATATTTCGAGTTGAGTTTAACTCGCTTACATATTTCTCGAAATATGTGTTGGTAAGCTTTCGCTTTAACCAAGTTCATCTTATATTCTTGACGAAAGTCAAAAGATGATCATGTGAAAATCTCCTGGTAACATCTTACATGATTTGTGTGAGACAGTCATTTGATGTAGACTTGGAATGTTTCGTATTGATCTATCGATCACTTGAAAATTGCTTTGAATCTAATAGTTTGTGTGAGACAGCTATTGTCGTCTTCCAAGAATGTTTCAATGATTGAAATGGGAGTTTAGAACAACTAACCATGATTGGATATAGCAAAGTATGCGTACTTGTATGCTAACTGTTGCAAGTTATTCCAAGTCCGAGAACCATGGTATGCATACCCGTATGCGTACTGGTTGGTTTAATGAAAGTCCGGGAACTTAGTATGCATACCCGTATGCCACTACACCAAAAATGGACTTTAGCAACTTGCTCACGCTGTTGAAAATTTGGGTCGCAACTGCACTCAACTGTTGCGAAGGGGGGCGACGCGAATTTTCGCAACGGAAATGTAGCTGTTGCGAATTTCGAGTCGCAACTATTTTTGCAATAGTTTCCAGCAGTTGCGACGCAAAAGTTTAGCAACAGCTTGATAGCAGTTGCGAAATTTTTACTATTAGTTGTTAAATCTTGACTGAATCAACGAAGACTGACCCAGAAAAGTCGCGGTAAAAATTTAGCAACAGATGGCAGTTGTTGCTAAATTTATGCAACAAGCATAAAAAAAGGTCAGTCTTCATTGACCTAGTCACAATATTTTCTCCCATTTCAATTCAATTTTATCCTGCAACTATTACATACACCCTGTAATTTATCTGATTCAATCAACTCAATTCTTCATTAATAATATTAATATTGTAATGATACACGTTTGTATATTGATATGTACATTTACAAAAGAAAGGGAAGGAAACTAAATAAAAAAAACCCGTTTATCGATCTTGTGACTACATTTTCTTCAACACTCATACAAAGCTATCTCATAGTAGAGCACACTAAGATTTATTCTCACGGGCCTTAAAGATTTACAAACTGCAGATAAAATATGCAAGACTTACATGTAGATTTGAGAACTTCTTATGACTGGGTAAACTCAGCATGTTCAACACAAACACAAAACATAAAAATAAGTTAAACTATGCACTGATAAGGAAATGACATTATCAGGACCACAAATTTTCAATAGGAGCTACCAACTAAGGTGTTAGTGACCAGACCTAAACTCGTTGCAATAAGAATGCACTTTAACATAAGCATAGCACAGTGAAGTAAGACTACACTTTAAAGTCATGCCATTACTGAATGAACTTAGCAATCCAGAAATTTATAGTTACACTTATGCCTCTACGATATAAGGATGTAAATTAATACCCAAAAAAAACTAATTTATAGAATTTAAAATGTTATTGGTTCATGCACACTTACATTTTGAAGTGCTGAAGGCAAATAACAAGCAACTGCCTTTTCTCATTAAGATCTTCATAGGCTCTCTAAGGAAAACGCCCAAAGACACGATCCTCAGCACGAAGCCCAAACCCAAAACCTGTGGTGGCAGTCTTACAATCTCTAACAGCTGCAAACAAAAGCAATGTGATCATGGCCATGTTGGAATGATGCCATAGCAAACTACAGTAGGTATCGTGGATATGTGATTGTACCAGAAAGGCTGAATGTGAAGGAAGGTTTCAAACATGACTTGAATGCTAGAGCTATTGATGAGCTTAACGGACCCACTTTTCCTTATAAAATTAAATAGGAATAACTAATTTAGCAAACATAGTATGATACATAGTTAGAGTATAACAGGTTCAACCAACAGATGCTAACCTTGAATAATAAGTTCTTATTGGCTTGCCAAGATGCAACTATCTTAAATGTAGAATCCTGACCAGTATTAGTTGATCCAGCCTTATCAACCCTATAAAGAAAATATTAAACCTAAGTTGTCATATTTAAGATACTAAATCTTTTGAAACAGATGAGAGATAAATGTGTACCTTGTCTGTAACTCGAAGCCAAAATCAATACAGTTTTTAATCCTAACTACCCCATCTTCTTCGAATGGATTCTTCACCTATTACGATGACATGTCTGTCTTCAATGGGTTTAGGAGAATATAGAAAGATCAATAACAAAACTGCGAGTATGGCAAGCACTATAGAAATATTATTCCGACTTACAAAGAGATATCATGCCCTAACAAATGTAAAAGAAAAACAAAAAAATTAAACATGTTGATAGAACTAGATGACTGCTGCAGCAGTGGGGGCCGACGAAAAGGTGACAACGAGGGGTGGGGGGCGACCAAGAAAGAAACATGACTAAATGTAGGTTGGATTAGCTAGACATTATAGAAACAGTCCACCACTGTCAGCCAATACAACCACTGCCAATTTCGAGTAGCCCTGCCACAAACGAAACAACGGTCTTTGAAAGGAATACTATGTCAATCAGGGACCAAATGTTACTTGTTTATCAAAAGATTATCAGAACATAGTACCCCATGATGTAATAAAGACCCTTCCCTTTTCTGCATATGCCAACTTATTCTCTTCTATGTTTATGCTGATTCACATCCTTTTGGGATATGCCACAAGTTTCTAATTAAGGCCACTTGTTTTCAGGAGAGATAAATCCACCAAAATATTTGGTACTTTTATTGTTTCTGTAACTCCTAAACCGCTACCCGAGAGATCTACTGATCATATTATCCTTTTAGGATGTCAATACGACTAAGTTTACCGCTACAAAACCTTCATAACTATAGACCCCAGGGAAACACTTTCGTCAAACCCTTTCCAAAAGTATATATTAAAACCGGATATTTCATTCTTATACCCAAATACACCTATATCACACACTCCAGCGATGTTGCATCGTCAACTGTGATTACCGTTCATGTTTCAACATTCTAATCACAAATAATTTCCTGTCTATCATACAAATTACTGGAGGAGAGACAGATAACAACAACAACAAAAAAACATCTATAATGGTCTATCTTCATACACAATGTAAAAATTTGAACGGCTGCAAGCCCAAAAATCAAACACGATAATGTAATAAAACATTTACCGGCTTACGCATGAATGAAAAAATGTCTCGAGTAAACTCCAATGCTTCATCATTATGATTTGGTCAAGGTTGTAAGATGATCAACGAGAAAAATATAAATAAAAAAGAAAAATGATAAGGAGAAGGCTCTTACTAGCTTGCAGTCATTGTCCAAAAAGCTCATTGATAGACGCATTTATACGTCTATTTTGATCTCAATTTTGTATATTGTTAGTACCCATTTTTGTACTTATTTTGGTATTTTATCTCTTTGTGGGTATTTTTTGAGAAATAAACATGTGTGAAAAAATTGGCTCGAAAAGTGGTATTTGCGCTCGTGGGGGAAAATAACTAAAGGCACCTCTTATTTGGATAAGGGACACCTCACTTACTAAGGGGCACCCACTTGCTATTTACACCCCAGGACACCCCAAGTGTTATTGGCACCCTGGGAATGGTTAAGTGGCACCTTCTTCTCTAATTTGAATTTCCGGTTTTTGCGCGGGAATAATCTTGCAGCGAGAACAGTTTAGGGTATGAGTTTTGAGGGACTTCTGAAGAGATTCAATGGCGGGATTGTGTTGGAATTGACCTGTTAGAGCAAAACAGGCCTGGTATAAGTGTTTCAATCGATCAAATTGGGTTGGATCATTGATTCGAAACCAAACAGGGAGGTGGATATATTTCGGGTTTCTGTTTATTGTCTGTTATATATTTGGAAGATTTGGGAAGAGATTTGGTCGAACTTTTTTACAGAATGTATTGGTATTGTCCTGTTTCATCGAAGCAGAGTTGATAAGGGAAATTTTCACGTAAATAAGTGAAGTTTTACCGAAGCAGGGAAGGTGAGGATATTCACGGGAATTTTTGGATTTAATTATGGCAGTTACGTGTTGTTTGGGAAGAAGAAATATCATCTTAGGACAGTATTCTATCGAAAGGAGAAGCGTAAGAGAAAATAAAGGGAAGAAAATCACCGAGACTTGGCAGCGAAGAAATAATCTATTCTCGGGAAGATTTGATCGAAAAAATTGGAGTTGTTGGGTATAAAAAGAGTTGCTGGGACTCAGAAAAGGAGGGTCGAGAGTTTGGGGTCGATACGGAGGCTTAGGGAGGCTGCAGAGGCGGAGAAATCAAGGTTACAGGAAAGTACCCTGCTGCTGCTGAAGAAGGAGACGAAGAACATTGACCCACACAAACAGTCGCAGTTCTGCTACACCAGAGAACTATCGTTCATCTACAGTCTTATTCCTTTGTAACAGTGGTTCTGTAACATCTATATCTGTTGCAAATCCGCTGTAATATTATTTTCTTCAATAAAACACCTTTTTGAGTCATGATTCAATCTTTTGAGTGTGTTTTTGATATGAGGAGCTAAACCCCAACATTGGGACTTCGGAGGGAGTCGATTTTCAATATATGGTAAATTTAATTTATTCTTTTTATGACTTTTGCATTAATTTAAAATTGAAATATGATTTGAATTAATTAGTCGTCATTTAATTTGATGATGTATGCTTAGCTTAAATGTTTTGATACATCATTCTTAGGATTTACAACTAATCTTTTGAGAATCTTCTTAGGCAAAAATAAGAGTCACCATATCATATTTTATTTGGGTTATAATTGTTGAGAATAAATAAATTGAACCACATGCATGAGAATTGGCCAAATCCTTAGTCTCAATACCTCTCGCCCATTGTTTATAATTTTTGTTTATATATTTTTATTAAATTTAAAAACTCGAATCTTCAGAAGTCCGAGAGTTTGAACTCATTTACTACAACAACTTTAAAATCACATCACTCATAGCCTTAGATATTTGGTGCAGTCCACATGCATAATATTTGCAAATGCTGCAAAACCCATATAAGAACACGTATCATTTACACATACACATAGAGATATGTGGAAAACAAACAAATCTAAAGTAAAGACCAGTCGCAATCATTTTCTTGCTATCACCAAGTTCATATGTAGTTCAGCACTTCTATCTATTCTTGGCATTACAGGACCATAAGCACCAATAGAACCCAACCATGACTAGCTCCACCACCATTATCAGCTTAACCATTTCAAAACCACGTATTCATCTCATATCACTTGCACCGTTTCACACATTTTCTAAACCATTCATCTACCTCAACTCAGGAAACACACACAATCTGCTCTCTTTAGTCTCTGCTGGAGTTGTAAAACCAACAACATCACCACCGACTCCACAATACAACAATAGTTCATCTGTAACTTTCATATCCACTACCACCAATACACAAAATCCTTCAAACCACTGCCAACAGATACAAAACTACCACTATAGAACTCAACTCCATCTGCAACAACAATTCAGTTCCATCTTCATACTCATCTTAATTCAGTTTTGATTCACAGTCATATAAACACAATCAATGAAAATGAACATTATATAAACTCAATCAATGAAAATTAACATATTATGAAGTTCAACTAAGAAAGGCAATTACCTCAAGATAATTTCACCAATTGAATCAGATTCTTTTTTACTTGATGCGATACAGATATCTTCCTCTTTTAATTTCTCACCATCAATTCCATCTCCTTCATGTAAAATTCAAACCCATGAACCCTAAATATTTGTTCTATCAAGAACCCTAATCCATGGAGTTCGAATCCAATAATTAAAAAAATATATATAAACCTTAATTCAAACAAACCCTCTTCAAATCGCAACTCAGACAAACCCTAGTTTCTCAATTAACTTCCTAATCTCAGACCTGAAATGAAACCCTAATTCTTCCTCATATTATGTTATCAAAACCCAACCCTAATAGCTCAGTTTCTTAATCAATCTATCAACAATGCAACAGAACCCTAATTTCTTAATGATTTTCCTATCTTCAATCCACAATAACCCTAACCAAATCAGACTCACAATCTCATCAACCTTTCTTGACTTATTAATTTAATAAATTTCTCTTTAAATAATTCTCTGTTCATGCAGAGACGGGACGAAGATGAAGAATACGAGGAGAGAGGAAAAGAAGACAGAAGAAAAAAGCAGAATTAGTCGAGCCTTCTCGTTGGAGAATAAGCCAAACCCTAATTATCAAACCCTAACAGAAAAAGCATCATCAATCGATTGAAACCCTAAATATCAAACCCTGATTATCATTCATACCTAGCTTCCTCTGGTTTCAATGGCGGAAGATTTTTTTTTCTGCAGAGTCCTGTCCGAGAGAGTGAGAGAGAGGAATAGTGGTTGAAATGAAACGAAGAGGGATATTTTGTAAGGATATGAGTATGCACATGCGAAATTCGCATGCTCGAACAAAAAGTGTTTGCAGGTGTTTTTTGTCACACGGGTAACTAGCATGCGTGAAAAAAAATCAGTTGCGAATAGCAACTGAGATGAAGCAGTTGCGAATGTGAGTTGCTAAAACCCATATTTGGTGTAGTGTGCGTACTGGCGTAAGTTCATGTCCGGAAATTCAACTGAGTTTGGAAGGTATGCGTACCCATTCGCATACTGGCGAACCCAAACTAAGTTCGGCCACTTAGGTATGCGTACCCGTTGGCATACTTGAGTAGGTTATGTTCTATATGAAAGTTTGTTCATGAACTAGTTGTGTTAAGATGAACAAGGTTGATATGAAAGTGTTCATATGGCTAACTTCGGTTAACTATTATTGAGCCAACAAGGTGTACACGTTTAGGTACGATTACCCATATATAAATGAAGTCACTTTTCATTTATGTGTAACAAGCTAAGTTCGATCTAACGGTTGAAAGATATTAGCTTGAGTCTAATCAGGTTTTCATCTAACGGTGGATATTGAATGCTTTGTTACCAAGGTAACATTGATTGCAAACCCTAATTTGAAGACTATATAAGGGAGAACTCTAGCAACTGAGAAACCTAATCCCCACACCTCCTGTGTGATACTAGTTGCGACTAGAGTCGATTCTCCTTTAACCTAGGTTTTTCTAAAACCATTATAGGTTAACAACTTAAAAACTTCATTGGGATTTTGAAGCCAGACCCAACTATTTTCTCTGTAGTTGCGTGTTCTGATCTTGTTGTGTTCTATCATGATTGAGTACTATCATCTCTAAGATTTGCTCGAGATTTAATCTCCGATAGGCAAGATAAAAAGTAGTCACAAATATCTTCGTCTCATCGTTTGTGATTCCACAATATCTTGTTTCGCTACCATACGATTAAGATTATTGTGAGGTGATTGATATTACTAGGTTGTTCTTCGGGAATATAAGTCTGGTGTATTAATTGGTTCATGTTTACCTTGATTTATCAAAAGACGGAACAAAACTCATAGGTATTTCTATGGGAGAAAGATTTATCTATTCAATAGACTTTGCTGTGTAAGATAGAAACTCTTAGTTGTGGGTGAGATCAGCTAAGGGAATCAAGTGCGTAGAGTCCTGCTGGGATTCAGAGGTGTAAGAAACGCGACTGTTCCTTAATCAGTGTGAGATTGGTTAGGGATCAACTACATTCTAGTCCGAAGTTAACTTGGAGTAGGCTAGTATCTGTAGCGGCTTAATACATTGTGGTGTTCAAATCTGGACTAGGTCCCGGGGTTTTTGTGCATTTGTGGTTTCCTCGTTAACAAAAATTTTGGTATCTGTGTTATTTCTTTTCCGCACTATATTTGTTTATATAATTGAAATATCACAGGTTATGCGTAGTTCAATCAATCAGATAATCCAACCTTTGGTTGTGGATATAAATTGATTGACACTTGAACATTGGTCTTTGGTACCGTTCAAGTTGTTTAATATAATAATCAGGCTCACAGATTCTATCTACATTGAGAAACAGAGATACAACTCTTGGATATATTTCCATTGATTGAGTCTGCATGTCTAGTTGATTCTCTTGGAATTACATTGGGCTTTGTCCATACTGATTTCCTAAATGAAATATTAGGTGAGGTTGTTAGACCCCCGCTTTTTCAATTGGTATCAGAGCAGGCAAACACGTTTAAGACCTCATAATTCCGTGTTTTTAGCAATCTGACTCTATGGACAGAAGTGATATCTCAATAATTGCACCACCAGATCCAGGGATTCCAGAGTTCTCTTCCATGACTGATTTAATAAAATTTGTAGAAGAAATTCTATCTAAACCTCCACCAGGTTTAAAATCCCTAGAAGTGTTTTCAGGGCTTGAAAAAAAGGCCTTAGGGATTATCCCTTGATGTTGAGTTATATCTCCAGAAAGAGCAAGAATCTCTTGATAAGCTAAATCAAGTTATGATGAATAATGTTCATATTGAGGTTGATATTGATCTTTTTATCAGTAAGGATTATCCTTCTCCTTCCTTTGTCCCAGACAAACTGGATATAATACGAGAAGTATATGAACCTCATCTATCAGTCAGTTTCTTATCTGAATTTGACTCAATACTGATACATCTTCTCAAGATAATTGTACTACTCTCTTTAGTGAGAAAGTCAGGATATCTCTTTTTATCAAAAGAGTTTCCATGTGCAATACTGAATATTATCTGCAGAGACTGTGTGTTATAAGGTGTAAACGAAGAAATCAGAAACACGAATTATCTTGTGGTCTTTTTAAGTTCTTTGAAGAACCTGTAAAAACAGTCCTTTGGGTTTCTCTCAATACTGGAAGTTGTAAGAGTTGTTGGAAAGAAACTCTCTCTTGGTGTCATGGTGTGCGTGGCTGCTTTGTATTGCATCGTCATACAAAGGTTTACTCAAGTGAAAATTTTGTTTCTTATCAAAAATTTGATGTCGCATAAAATAAACAAGTCCTTGATTATACACGTACGGCTCATGTACACTGAATGTGTAACCTTTACGTGAGTGAACCGTGTTCCGAAACGTTCATGACCAGTTCATTTTCCATTCCACCTACACATAAAAAAGAAGAAGGAGTGCTTCTTGTTCTTTTCACCTCTTCTTCTCAACAGTTCGAGAGCGAAAGAGAAAAACCCAAGGGTTTGCGAACTTATAATCACAAAACTCTTCTTTCAATCTTCTTGTGTGTTCTTGGTACCATTGGGTTCGCGGAAAATAACTACATCACAGGTTTTCCTTTGATTCTTCTTTCGTTTTTGTTCCGGAGCTTCACCATTATCAACAGTTCGCATACCCGTTAAGTCTATTATATGTCTTTATACAAATATTGATGGAAAACAGAATGAAATTTTGATAACAAAGATTAAGTCTATGATATCATTATGCAAATATTGATGAAAATAGAATGAATCATTGAATATTCCGCAGTATTGATCTTTCCCTGGTCCACTTCTTTGTGAAAGTACTGTGCGGCTCCGTAAGTTCTCTTATGTGAGCATTTTTGATTAAATTAATCATGGGTTCTCTTGTGGTTAATTTAATTGAGTTTTCTGGATATAAATTCATGTTTCATGTAATTTGTTAATGTCCAAAGAAATCCTTCTTTTCTTGTAAAAGTAAGGTCACTCTTGTTGTTCTCTCGGGAACGACATTTTATGGGGGAGAGTTCTAAATTGGACTTGTGCTTAATTGCCAAACCTTTATGGGGAGTGCGGCTGTGGAATTTTATAGGAGTTTTCTTGTATCTTTATAAACTCCTTGATGAATACACTAAGTTTCGACTATGTGAAATCATCGAAACAAAGTTGATATGTTCTCTTTTAGTCATGAAGTGTCTCTATGAGAATTTCATTATGATCCCACTAGTTTTCGTACCTTTTCCAATTTATATTGACAAAAAGGGGGAGAATTAATGTGTAGTTCACACTACAAATACGTATGGTTTACGGATCATTATGTAAGGGGGAGTGGTTTTCATTGTGAGATGAAGTATTGACTAAGGGGGAGTGATACATATCACCATAGTATTGTTGTCAAAGTTGTGATACAATTGGACTTTGATGTTGTGTAATGATACTATGACACTGTATAACAATGATTGAGAGCTATTGTTTTCTCATTGTTATAACTACGAATCTTAAACAACTATGATGCTGAATTGAACACGTTCAGAATCACTGGAGTACTTGGAAGTGACGAAGATTTCGAGTAATGTTGAAGAACCAAGGAGATCAAGCATTTGGATGAGAATCTACAAAATTTATTTATTTTGTAATCTACATGTGTTGATAGTTTTTTCACCAAAATTGACAAAGGGGGAGATTGTTAGAGCACTGCTCGGTCGAACTCACAAGCATTGCTATCTCAAGCTTGTTTGTCAAGTTTAGTTCCCAAAACTATAAGTCTTGGTTTCTAGTCTACTTATAGCTAAGTCTCGGATTAGGATAGAAAGTGTAGTTGAGCATTAGACTTCACAGCGTTCATTGATTGAAGACGAAGAACTACTAAGGGGAGCTTGTGGAACTTCATCAACAAAAGGTATGTGGAGATTTGAACTCATCTATCACTCAAAAGTCTATCTACTCTATCTCCTATTTGAGACAAAAGTCGTATAGCTATATAAACTTCGATTATACCCATTTGATATTTCGAGCTGAGTTTAACTCGCTTACATATTTCTCGAAATATGTGTTGGTAAGCTTTTGCTTTAACCAAGTTCATCTTATATTCTTGACGAAAGTCAAAAGATGATCATGTGAAAATCACCTGGTAATATCTTACATGATTTGTATGAGACAGTCATTTGATGTAGACTCGGAATGTTTCATATTGATCTATCGATCACATGAAAATTGCTTGGAAGCTAATAGTTTGTGAGAGACAGCTATTGTCGTCTTCCAAGAATTTTTCAATGATTGAAATGAAAGTTTAGAATAATTAACCATGATTGGATATAACACAGTATGCGTACTTATATGCTAACTGTTGCAAGTTATTCCAAGTCCAGGAATCATGGTATGCATACCAGTATGCGTACTGGTTGGTTTAATGAAAGTCCGGGAACTTAGTATGCATACCCGTATGCGTACTGGCGTAAGTTTATATCCGGAAATTCAACTGAGTATGGAAGGTATGCGTACCCGTTCGCATACTGGCGAACCCAAACTAAGTCTGGCCACTTACGTATGCGTACCCGTTTGCATACTTGAGTAGGTTATGTACACATTTAGGTACGATTACCCATATATAAATGAAGTCACTTTTCATTTGTGTGTAGCAAGCTAAGTTCGATCTAACGGTTGAAAGATATTAGCTTGAGTCTAATCAGGTTTTCATCTAACGGTGAATATTGAATGCTTTGTTACCAAGGTAACATTGATTGCAACCCCTGATTTGAAGACTGTATAAGGGAGAACTATAGCAACTAGGAAACCTAATCCCCACACCTCCTTTGTGATACTAGTTGCAACTAAAGTCGCAACTAGAGTCGATTCTCCTTTAACCTAGGTTTTTCTAAAACAATTATAGGTTAACGACTTAAAGACTTCATTGGGATTGTGAAGCCAAACCCAACTATTTTCTCTGTAGTTGCGTGTTCCAATCTTCTGGTGTTCTATCGTGATTGAGTACTATCATCTCTAAGATTTGCTCGAGATTTAATCTCCGATAGGCAAGATAAAAAGTAGTCACAAACATTTTCGTCTCATCGTTTGTGATTCCACAATATCTTGTTTCGCTACCATACGATTAAGATTATTGTGAGGTGATTGATATTACTAGGCTGTTCTTCGGGAATATAAGTCCGGTGTATCAATTGGTTCCTATTCACCTTGATTTATCAAAAGATGGAACAAAACTCACAGGTATTTCTGTGGGAAACAGATTTATTTATTCAATAGACTTTTCTGTGTGAGACAGATTGGTTTATCAAGTCTTCGAATTTGGGTCGTAGCAACTCTTAGTTGTGGGTGAGATCAGCTAAGGGAATCAAGTGCGTAGAGTCCTACTGGGATTCAGAGGCGTAAGGAACGCGACTGTACCTTAATCAGTGTGAGATTGGTTAGGGCTCAACTACATTCCAGTCCGAATTAACTTGGAGTAGGCTAGTGTCTGTAGCGGCTTAATACAGTGTGGTGTTCAAATATTTTTCTGCATTTGCGGTTTCTTTGTTAACAAATTTTTTGATGTCTATGTTATTTCTTTTCTGCATTATATTTGTTTATGTAATTGAAATATCACAGGTTGTGCGTAGTTCAATCAATTAGATAATCCAACCTTTGGTTGTTGATATAAATTGATTGACACTTTAATATTGGTCTTTGGTACCGTTCAAGTTGTTTCTCATAATAATCAGGCTCACGGATTCTATCTGTTTGATTTGCTGATTACATTGAGAAACAGAGATACAACTCTTGGATATATTTCCATTGATTGAGTCTGACTGTCTAGTTGATTCTCTTGGAAATATATTGGAGTTTATCCATACAGATTGCCTAAACGAAATATTAGGTGAGGTTGTTAGACCCCCGCTTTTTCAAAGCTGTGTAGAAGTATTATGATTATTCGAGACTCGAGGTATGAGCTAGTAGAAGCGTCATACTCGTTCTGAATGTTTATTTTGTATAGTCAGGGAACATTGCAATATTCTAAAAACGTTATTGCTCTATACTAGTGGTTAATTCATCTAGGAGTCGTCCAATCATTTCGATTTTATACAGAAGTGATTACTAAAATTGCTCAGCATTAACGAAATATATAAAATATCGAAATCTCAGCTAAGAGACTTTAATAATCGCATATTCATGTATGCTCTGAGATGCAGTACACTCAGTCAGATATTTTCACGGCATGAGCTTTCATGCTTTAACGTGAGACATGAATTTCACATACTCGTCTGATTGCTGGATCAGGAATATGCAAGGTTACAATTTTTCCCTTTGTCAAAAATCCACCATTAACAAGAGTATTTTTATTTTGAACTCAAAATCTACCAAATTAAACATTCCAAATTTGAACTCAAAAACCCTAAGTTTCATGTGAACGGATTAGAAATCCCTGTATCAAAAACAAACCCTAGAAATAATCTATATAATGGTGACGAATAGTGGTTGTGGTGGTGATTGAATCTGCTGATGAAGAGTGGTGGTTATCGATTGAAGGATGTGGAGGTGAGTGGTGGTGGTGTTTCTCCCTCGACCAAAATTGTCGAAGAATTGGAGGAGAATCTGGTTGTTTAGTTTCGATTCCACCCCTTACATGGGTTTTTTACACACATATCTTTATTAAACTTGCATTATTACGATGGACCAGGTAGAAAAGTTAAAAACACGGAGGGGAAATCGCATAATTCGTCCATACCATATGTCTTTTTTTTCCCTTCAGTGTGTGTTGTATTTATAGCAGTTTCAGTGGTAATTAGAACCAAATTTTCGGTGAATACTCCTCGCTGCATAGGTACCTAAAGACCCAGCACAAGTATAAGGCGGTGAGCCAAAGTACATTAGTTAGAATACTGTTGAATATCTTGTGTATCATCGGATCATGAGGGGTTTGGCCTCCGAGCTAAGATTCGAGAATCAATATGAATAATCTTTGTTATAGTTTGACACGTTTGAGTGTGTCTTCTATATAATAACTGAAAAGACGAGGGTACCGAGTGCACTCACCTTGTATAATATTATCAGAACAATAACGACTCAAGATTATTTCAACAAGGAGATCTTGGATATAATCGACAAAACTAAGATATGGATTATGGGAACAATCCAAGATATATGTTAATGTACAAGTGTATTTACTTTAGTGATAACTATAACAACTATAATGTGGAAAGGTAAAGTAAATCATATGACATGACAAGATTTTATTAACGAGGAAAACTACCTGAAAAATCCGGGGACCTAGTCCGGTTTCGAATATTTTCATTATAAAGCCGTGTTGGAAAATAATATGCGGTTTCGGTTTCTTGGAAATCATGATCATGCAACAAAAAAAATACTAACAAAAAGAGAGTTAGATAGACTTATCGGATTGGTTAATCGAGGCGAAGTAATCCTCTTTCCTTAAATACAATTCATCCCCGCATACGGTGATCACGGTTCTACGGATGTCGCCTTCCAAGATACAACGATCACGCCTTGTAGTAAGTAGCACTATAATACTATTAGGCCGGCAAATGTTGACAATTACCGTGCTCTTAAATGACTCTGACTCTTGACTTCAAAACTTGTTTTTGTTCTCTTCTAACTTGTAAAAACTCATACAAAACAAAAACTAAGAGATGGGTTTATATAGAGTCAATAGTGACTCTACAAGGTGTCTTTTCATCCATAGGTGACTCACCATGTCTAATGGTGACTCTCCATAACACTTGTGCACTAAGTGTCTTATGGTGAAAAGGCATGACCTTTAAACACACCTCTTGAAATTTAAACTTCCAAAACCAATTTTTCACTCACATAATAATTTTTCACTAAAAATTCCAACAAGCCGCTATACAAATTGACTACTGCAACTTTATATGATTGAAACCGGATAAACTACTCCTAGTTAAGGTCATGTAAACAAACTTCACATGTTATGTTTTTAATGAATGTGACTTAAAGAACTTGGATAAAAATGGAACAAGTCAAAGTTAGTAGCTACTAACCTCATTCTAAAGGATGATGTCTTTGTTTGTCTTTAATACGTATTCAACTATTGATTGCCCCAACATTTTTATGCCTAAATATATCCTAACGAAATTAACTTTATTAAACAATTTAAGTGACTGAGTTTTGTAACTAAATTTGATAACCAAACTTGACGTACCAACTCTTTGTCGGGTTCAACCAAGCAATCTTTCATAACAACTACATTTTGGCGCCTACAAGGGAGTTCGATAGAAATTAATAGATTTGTAGTTTAGCCAATTGTGATTTATTTAGAGATATTGCAACTTATAGATTTCAACAAGGAAGATACACAAAATAACCTTATGTAATACACCCATTAGTATATATGCACGTTTATAATAAATCATGATTTTTTTTTTCTTCGATAATTAAAAGCAAAACTCTAAGAAAAATAATGTACAATATATGTAACGTTAAAACTTAACTGATACCCTCAATTAGATGTATATGTAAATATCTTAAAAGATATTTCTGTGATTGTTTTTTGAGTGAACATGATGCCTTTAAAGTTTCTTTGATAAGAAGACTTTTATTTATTTATAGAGGAAGTTTATATTACATATGATGGGATCAATATTGTGCTTGATCCTTTCTAAGGAAGTAGATTTTACATGACTAGACATATTCTCTGTGGAGAAGTATTTCACTTTCTTAGTTCTAACTTCCTTTGCAAGTCTATCTTCAACATCTACATATTTCCTAGTTTTAAAATGAAAAGAAGCCAAATTACAGTATTTAAAAGAAAATTTGCATCTGCTGATGCTATTTTGAGCTCTTCAAGTTAGGTCTTCAGGGTTGATTTCTCCATTGATAGTCTTCACCAAGGTCTGGTAGTCATTGATTAAGCAGCAGTTGCTGAGATCCAACTCTTTTATCCACCTGAGAGCTTCGATTCCTGCTTTAGCTTCAGCTTCTAAAGGGCAGGAGACCCAACTGCAGCCTGCACGACAATCACTTCTATTTCCTGTTTTGTCCAGAACAGAAATTGCAAATCCCATGGTTAAATCAGATTCCATAAAGGAAGCATCAAAGAAGATAAACCAGTCATAATCTCTGAATATGTTCTCATTAATATCTCCATGAGTATTTCTGTCAGAAAGATAGCCTCTCTGTAAAGGAATAGTCCTAGGGATAGAGTAATTCTGGTAGCTTATGCTAATAGTATCAATCAACTTTTGCGGCTCTGGCACAATCTTATCAAAGTTAACACGATTTCTGAATTTCCAGATGGACCAAATAATGAAAGAAATTTTATCATGACTAGCTTTAAAAGTATTGATGTTCATCCAAAATTTAAACCAATTTAAAACATCATGACTCTTGAAATAGCAGATGTGAGTAAAACCAAACTTTTCCCAGATTTTTTTCGTAAAAACACAATTGACATAGAGGTGCATTTCATCCTCAAGGGTGTTATAATTACAAAGCAAACATAAAGGACTAGACTCTTTAACATATCTAGACATTCTGCAACCTAAAGCTAAGGCTCCAGAGACAACTTTCCAACAAAACATATTCACTTTAGGCAACCTGTTTAGGCACCAGATTTGTTTCCAGAAGCGAGCCTCGTCTTTGTTGATATTAAGTTTAGTTAGAAAGTTATAAGCAGACTCGGTAGTGAGCTGACCCGTCCTAGTTGAAATCCATCTAATCCTATCAGGCTTGTCAAGATTAATAGTTATAGAGTTAACAACATTAAAAACAGAGTTATCAATATAATTAGAGATAATGTTCATATCCCAGTCACCACTAGCATTAAACAGATCACTGACCTTAGAGGGTGTGTTATTGTCAATATTAATAGGTTTAAGAAGACTAGTCTGATTATGGAGCCAGAAGTCAGTCCAAATGTTAATATCATTTCCATTATTAACTTGCCAAATACAGTTAGATTTTATGATTTCCAAACCTTTTCTAATACTTGACCAAATCCAAGAGATTCTATATTTCCTAGTTTTTTTCAAAGGGTTGTGATTTCTGAAATATTTGTATTTAAGAATTTTTTCCCAGAGTTGATCCTGATTTTGGATTAGTCTCCAAGAAAGTTTGGTGAGTAAGGAAATATTGTGTTTATGAGGAACTCTAATTCCTAAACCTCCCTGTCTAATGTCTTTAGTAATGCTAGGCCAAGCTTTTTCTTATTTTTCTTTTGCCACCAGAAGTCTCTTTGAACTTTATCTAAATTATCAAGAGTTTTCTTAGGAAATCTAAGCATTGCATTTGGTGGTTAGGGTAAGCACTGAGAACAGTTTTAATTAGAACAGTTCTACCGGCATGATTGAACATCTTGCCAATCCAACCTTGAAGAGAAGCATAATACTTATTGAGTAGAGGTTCAAAGTTATTAACTTTATTTCTATCAAAAAAGAGGGGAGTCCCTAAGTATTTAGCATTTTTTGAAATTTTTTTAACTTTTAGAATTTCAGAGATAATCTTACAGTGTTTATTAAGAATTTTGGGAGTGAAATAAATCCCAGATTTCTGAAAGTTGATGACCTGACCAGTCATTTCACCAACAAAAAAAGAATATTCATAATGTTCTTAGCTTCAGAAAGGTTAGCTTTAGCAAATAAAAAACAGTCGTCAGCGAAAAACAAATGAGACACGGAGGGAGCGTTTTTGGCTACTTTAATGCCTGAAATAAGCTTGTCATTTTCAGCTTTGAGGAGGATCTTAGACAGGATTTCCATGTAGATGATGAAGAGGTAGGGTGACAGTGGGTCTCCGTCAGTGACAAAAAAAAATTCACCAGGCACTCCATTTAAGAGGACAGAAAAGGAAGTAGTAGTTATGCATTGCATAATCAGGTGGCACCAGTCATTACTAAAACCAAAAGCAAGCAGAGTTTGGTTAAGGAAATCCCACTCGATTCTGTCGAAAGCTTTCGACAGATCAATTTTTAAAGCCATGTTGCCATTTTTATTTTTATAAATTCTCATGGTGTGAAGGATTTCGTGGGCAACAATGATATTGTCAGTTATTTGACGACCAGGAATAAAGGCAGACTGATTATGGGAGATAATTTTTGAAAGCAGAGGTTTAAGTATATTGGTTAAAATTTTAGAAATAAGTTTATAAGATGTGTTGCTAAGACTAATGGGACGAAAATCACTAGGAGTGGAAGGGTTTTGAACTTTAGGAATCAGAGTAATTAAGGTATAGTTAATTTCTTTGAGAATATATTTTAAAGAAATCTTGGACAAAATTGATAATGTCATTCTTAACAATGTTCCAGTGAGTCTTAAAAAAACCAGGCGGGTAACCGTCTGGACCAGGAAAACCCCATTGGTTCATATTGAAGAGAGTATTTTTAATTTCACTTTCATCAGGAATTTTAGTGAGCATACTGTTTTCTTCCTCATTAATACGAGGTTGAATAAGAGTTCTAAGAGTGTCCAAATGTTGTGCATGGTTTGTAGTGCTTATAGTTTTGAAGTGTTTTATTAGCATGTTTTGAAGATGAGGGATATCCTTAATCCATAGGCCAGTATCGTCTCTAAGAGAGTGAATATGGTTGATTCTTCTTCTATTATCAGCAGCTTAATGAAAGAATGCAGTATTCTTGTCAAAATCCTTAATGAACTTATCCTTAGAGAGATGATTCCAATAATTGGATTCTCTATTATACCAAACATCTAGATTATTTTGAGTATCTTTTATTTCTAGAATAGGTAAAGGGGTTATAGTGTGGAGAAATTATATCTTTTTATTTAAGCTGTCAATATTTTGGAAAATATTTCCAAAAACATTCTTATTCCACTTTGTTAAGATATAAGAAAGATTTCTAAGCTTCCCTTGAAGCTTGTAAGCATTAGAACCATTTAGATTACAGTTCCAGTTATTAAGGATAAGGGTAGCAAAGTTCTCATGACTTAACCAAGGTTTGATGATTTTAAAAGGTCTACGAAAATTTTGATTCAAAGGTTTACAAGTTAACAAAATGGGGGTGTGATCAGAACCCACTCTGGAAAGATGGCTAACAGTAGCATTAGGATAAAGGATGGACCAAGTATGAGAAGCTAAGACTCTATCTATACGTTCCTTAATGTTTTCCTGACCATCTCTATTGTTAGACCACGTAAAAGGGATGCCTTGAAATCTCAGGTCAATAAGACCAAGAGACTGAATATTATCATGAATGAACTTATTAGTGTTAAAGTTATTATTTCCTCATTGTTTATCATTAATATGCAAAATGAAATTAAATCACCTATAATGATCCAAGGGATATTAGCATTTTTTATTTTTTTGATAAGTTTGCCTCCTAACAGAAACTAAGAAGCGCAAAAATTGATAAGTCTTGGTGAAGTGACACCCATTACATCATTATTAAAAACAGAATTAATAAAACTAGGCATGTTTCCAGTCCATATGCCTTCAACCTCTCTTGTAGCACCATTTTTCGCTAATCTGTCAGCAACTTGATTATTTAAATGATAAAAGAAATTAATTTTTTCCCATTGGGATTTTTTCCCTTGAGTATTAAGAGCCCCATGCATGCAAACCACATTCCAAGCATTGCTAAAACAATCATGCAGTTCAAAAAAACAAATATCAAAAAATTCAGCAATACATTTCACATTGATATTATTGTGCCAGGCAATGAGAAATCCACCAGAAAGACCTATCCTTGAGACAACTAACCAATCATGAAATTTGAGGTTCCTGGCTAGTATATTCATGTTATCATTGTTGGCTTTAGTTTCAGCTAGGAATATGAAATCAGGATTATGCTTTCTAATAAAATATTTAAGGTAGTTTCTAGTAAGGGGTTTTCCAATCCCCTGCACATTCCATGAGAGTATTTTCATTGTAGCTGAAAAAAAGAAATTGTAGAAAGGAAAGAAAAGAACTCTAAAGATAGCTCCTAAATTGTAGATGATTTCAAGAAGACAGTAAAACACAAAGCATATGCACAAAAAGGATAGAGGAGTATAAAATGGAATTAAGCTAAGATAATGGAGATAAAAGGATATTGAAAAATAGTAGCAGTAGATAGCGAAAAAATAGGATTTAGATAAAAAGAAAGGAACCTGATTAGGAAGAGTGACTTGGTTCTCAGCATCCACAGAAGAAGAAACAGCAGCAGGCATAGTATTTCCTTGTTCCTTGACAGTAGTGTCATCATCATTTGCACTTCCAGAAGATTCACCAATTTCAGCTATAGCATTTTTCCCTTTGTTAACTTCTTCAGACATCCTATTAAGTGCATTAGCAATTTCTCTATGATAGTTGTCCATGTCCATGTTGTCAGAAATTATATCTTCTCCCCTTCTTATCTTGTTTGCTCTCTGATCATGTAAGTTAATCTCAGAAGAATAGATTGCTTGGGTTGTTGTTGGTGAATTAGGAAGGTTTCTTTCAACTACATCTTCTTTCTCTATATGCATAAATTGGTTCCCCTGGTTACTAGACACATTAGCAGAATTCCCATCAACCTCATTGGCTTGAATCATATCATTTTCTGCCACTACATCATTCCCTTGAACAACTTCCACTTGGTTATCTTGAACATGAGCATTCTGATCCTCCTCCAAATTGTTTATTTACTCATCAAAAGGATCCACACCCTGAAGATTCAACACAGGAACTGCTATCCATCCAATATTTGTGACCAGTCTACAATAATTTTCATTATGATTAAAGACATAGCAGTGTCTACATGTTGCAGATGGAAAACCCAAATAGAATATTGCAATTTTGACTCTCTCACCATCTTCAAGAGTAATAAAAACTTTTCTTACTAATGGTAGGTTAACATCAACTCTGACCTTTGCCTTCACAACACCAGTTGCATCTCTATTGTAGATAGTTATAGGTTCTCCAGCTTGAGAAGCAATCATTTGAGCTATATTATCTCTGTCCAAATCAGCTCTCAGTCTAAACTCGATAAAGAAAACTTCAAACTGGAAGATTGCATTTTGTACATTCATGTGAAACTGCCATGGAAGAAGGACAAGAAGATGGCCACCAATTGAATGAGGCCTTCCACCGAGCACTCTTTGAAACACCTCTCTAGAGTGAATGCGAAAAATGAAAACATTCCTGCGATTAGTAGTTATGACAATGACTTCTCTTTCAGCTCCCCATCTCTGCCTTATTGCAAAGCTTATTGCATTTCTAGTGATTGCTGCTTCTCTACAAACATAGCCTATAAGTGCAAAAGAGTCCACAAATTTCCCTCTATTCTGCAAGTTAACATGTCTAGTTGCTCTCTGAGAAATACTACAGTTTCTTTGAAGGTTGGAATAAATATTCTCAATGTTTGAGGAAGTAGAGGCCATTGAATTGAGTTTGATAAGATATAGGTAGTAATTGGATGTTGAGTAATAGAAACAAGTAATGATTTTGGGTATTTGGTGGTTCTTTCTTGGTTTATCAATTTTCTGTAGATTTATAAGTCTTGTAGGGTAAATTGTTGAAGAGATGAATTGTATATATATGAAATACATTAGGAGAACACTTAGTGGGGATTGCCAAGTGTTCTTCATGCTTCAAGCTTGGGGCAAAAGGAATTGTAGTCAAAAAACTTGGGGAGAAAACTGATAATACTAACTGACTCTTTGTAGTAGTAGGTTGAGAGGGGAATGATTACACTAAGGAGTGTAAAATTGGGTTAACTTGCACGGCTGAATCAAAGAGGGATTTGTGGAATTGATAAACAAAGAGCAAACAAAGAATTCTTTCCTGAAAATATTCTGAATACTGACAATGATTCTTGGTAGTAGAGCAGCACAAGGAAATTCTGCCGCCGTTGCCTCACCTGCTTCCGCAGAAAACCCTAGTCCCCCAATCAGGTTTGGGTAGGAGTAAAGGGATGAAATCTGAAAGGAATAAAGAATAATCAGATTAGAAGAAAAAAAATCAAATAGGGGTAATCATAGATAAACAGAAAATCAGATATAGAGATTTTAGAAGTATGAGTCTATGAACTAGGGTTCATAGTCTAAGAACCAAAACAAGAAGTAAAGGACAGAAAACGATAATTAAACAAAGGAATTAGAATAATCTAAGAAAAACAGAAGAAGACATCGATGAAAACAAGAAATTTCAGTTGATGGACATGCAGAGGATTGATATTTGATCTAGAAAATTTTGGGTTGAGCGGAATCGGTTTCGCCAATTTTGTCGCCCGATTCCAACACGCCACGAAGCCACCTGATGCCTTTAAAGTTGTAAATACTATGTTATCCTGCGTATTAATGCATAACAACGTGGCAAAATTTTTTCTAATGCACTGCTTAAATTTTTCTAATTGTAGCATCGTAACCAACCATTCTATAATATGAACGAAATTTCATCAATGCGGTAGACATTCCCTTTTATAAACTTTTTTTTCTTTCTTTTCCGGGGTAATTTGCGTTACCTCCCCCGTAAAAATTGGTAATTTGCATTACCTCCCTTACACAAATAAAATTAGCAAAACCTCCTCTCGTCAATAATTCCGTCTATTCCAAGTTAGCTGACTCAGCATTGACTTACACGTGGTTTTTATTTTTTTGGGGTTATTTGCGTTACCTCCCCTGTAAAGATTGCTAATTTGGATTACCTCCTCTGTAAAGATTGGTAATTTGCATTACCTCGCCTACAAAAAACCACGTGTAAATTAGTGTTGAATCAACTAACTTGGAGTAGACGGAATTATTGACGACAGGAGGTTTTGCTAATTTTATTTGTATAGAGGAGGTAATGCAAATTACCATTTTTTACGGGGAGGTAAAGCAAATTACCTTTTTTTTTTTTTTTTTTTTCCTGTAAATCATACTTAAAAAATGGTTGATGGAGATGTTGATGGAACATTCACGCTGGATAATCGAGCAATTGAGCAAATTCTTTTCCGAACATTCTCCCAAACCGAGTCCTGTTGGATTTTTTTTCTGTGGGTCCCATATTTAATTAAAGAGCGTCTATTTTTTTTTGTCGGTTTGCCTGGCAACATTAGAAAAACTGACGGCTTGAGAGCGGGTCTAGCTACTGAGTTGCAGAAGGGACTCAAATTATGATGCGCACGCGAATCACCGCGTCCGAGCACAGATTAGGATAGGATTACCATGGTCCATGGATAATTAAAAGAGAGTTATTGTGAAAATCAAAATTTGGATAAATTGGATATAATTAATAGAATATGGTCAATTCTTGCCAGTTCGCAACTCCCACCCATAAAACTTCCTAGAAATACTATTTCTTCTTTTAATTTCCCTTGAGACTCTCTCGTCAAGATCCTATTCTTACTCTACTTTCTCTTCTTTTTTCTATCTCCCTCTGCACTTTAAATCCTCTCAGAATCACAAATTTCATCATAAGTTTTCTTGCAAAAAAAAGTTGAAAGAAAGTAAATTAACAAGAAGAAGATATCATCATCATCATGGCAGATATTGTATCTTTCGGAGAAATGTTGATTGATTTTGTACCAGATGTTTCTGGTGTATCACTTGCCGAATCAACTGGTTTTCTTAAAGCCCCTGGTGGTGCTCCTGCTAATGTCGCTTGTGCCATCACTAAACTTGGCGGTACTTCTGCTTTCATTGGCAAGGTTAATTACATTAACTTTTCTTTTCCCTCACTGAGAGTTTCATGCTGATTAAGATTTCCGGTATCATCAAGAAATGCTTTAATTAATGTCTCGCGTGTTTAATTTGCCGATTTGTCTTTTCACTTTTTTTTAGTTCACACGTGTAAATATTAGAGGGTAAGCATTTGTGCACCTATTTTAGGAAGAGGTGAACATTACACACCAGATAAACAAACCAAAAAGCTCTTTTAGTTTTAGTTTGATTCAATTTATGATTGTTTGAAATTTCAGTTTGGAGATGATGAATTTGGACATATGCTGGTTAACATATTGAAGAAAAATGGAGTGAACAGTGAAGGTGTTTGTTTCGATAAGGATGCAAGAACAGCACTTGCATTTGTCACATTGAGAAAAGATGGAGAGAGGGAGTTCATGTTCTACAGAAACCCCAGTGCTGACATGTTGCTTAAAGAATCTGAGCTCAACATGGGTCTCATAAAAAAAGCCAAGATTTTTCACTATGGTTCTATTAGTTTGATTACTGAACCTTGTCGATCGGCTCACATTGCTGCCGTAAAAGCTGCCAAAGAAGCTGGTGTCCTGCTATCTTATGATCCAAACCTTAGGATCCCTCTTTGGCCATCTCCTGAAGCTGCTCGTGAAGGCATCAAGAGCATCTGGAATACAGCCGACTTCATCAAGGTCTATTGTTTTTCACCAGTTGTTAGCTTGTGTTTTACTTGCGAGGTTAGAGTGTTCGAGCAACAATGCATAATGATATACAACTAACACATTACCTTGCACACATAATGGTATGTGCAGGTAAGTGATGATGAGGTAGAGTTCATCACACAAGGACCATCAGATGAAAAGAACTGTTTATCACTCTGGTATGAAGGTTTGAAGTTGCTCGTTGTCACTGATGGAGACAAGGGTTGCAGATACTTCACTAAGGTTTCATACCTTCGCTTTAACTTCTGCTTCTTACTAACATTGTGGTAGAATGAATCTGAATGGATCATTGGTGTTATGTTTGGAACAGAACTTCAAGGGGTCTGTGAAAGGATTCGCAGTGAATACAGTAGATACTACAGGTGCTGGTGATGCTTTTGTTGGCTCACTTCTTTGCTCACTAGCCAAAGATCCGTCTCTTTACGAGGTCTGTTTCCTAGTTCTTTCTCCACTTATATGTAGGTCTCCTTACGCGGGTATCGACCAATTTTCTAAGCGAACCTCCACGCTAATGTCATGTTTTCCTAACATAAATATCAATATCACAGGACGAAGGTAAATTGAAAGAGACACTCACACTTGCAAATGCTTGCGGAGCAATCTGTACAACTCAGAAAGGAGCAATCCCAGCACTCCCAGACATTGCTGCTGCTCAAAAACTTATCTCAGGCTCCAAATGAGAAGGCTACAGGTCCGAATGAGAAGAAGAGATCAAATAAGTGTACTCTTTTTGTTTTTTGATTCCTACGAGGATTACTACCTTACAGAATTTCTGCCTGAAATCCTTATAAATTTTGTCCTAGTAAGAGATACTACTGATGAAGCTTTTATGACTTCCTTGAACCATTCCAGGGCCTTTCCCTAGTTTTGAGATTTTGTAACCGGTTGGCAATTTTCAGTACTGTTCTTTCTAATTTATATTCAGCAGTCTTTAGTCTACTGAGACTCTTGAGTGTTCTATATTGTATTCATGAATCATGACTAGTCTTTTTCGAACTGTTTGCACAAATAAATACCTTTTGCAGATTTCCACCAGACCAACAAATCTCAAAGAGAAGATAGATTTGCTTTGGAACATGTTTGTCAGGATTCATGGTACCCAAGCAGCCCAATGATTCCATCCAAAAATGACTCAACCTTCAAAATAAACCATATATGAATTTGTATAAATCCCGTTTAGTCCTTCTACCAACACCTAACAACATTTCATCATGCTATCTAATTTGACCATAAGTGTATACCAGAGATCCAGAGACCATGTGTTTCAAAAGAAACAGAGCATTTGTGTTTTACCAAACTTGGGTACTGATGAAAGCCAGGGCCGGACTGTCCAGAGCTGAGAGTGCTAAATATAAGTTCCATATTCATCACAAGCAACTGGAATGGAATCACCACTAAAAGCTGATAAGAAACTTTAGACGATATAAACAAAAAAAAGACTTCCAGATTGCTAAGCAATTAATAATTAGTTGCCAAAAGCATAAAATGAAACCTGCAAGTCGATTTCCTCAACTAAGGGTTCAGCTCTGCCGGGACAATGTGTGGATGCATTTTCTTCCTTTTTTCAGCTACTTTGAAGGCCGGCCATTCAGTTTAGCTATGATAGGACTGCACACATTCTATAATTCCTCCATCTCGTCGTTGATATCGTCTAACTCCCCTAATTCATTGTTACGCAACCACTGGCTGACCTTTTTGAGTGCAGCCTCAATCTTCTTTTTATCATCCAATGCTAGCTTCCCTTCAATATTCTCGATCATTCTTCTCATGTCGGATATGTAATTCTCTAAGGAGTTCCTTGAATCCATCTTCTTCTTGTACCCCTCATCTTCAAATTTGTACTCCTCAGCCTCTTTAATCAACCGCTTGATCTCTGCCTCTGAAAACCTCCCCTCGCTATTTCTAATCGTAATCATGTTCTTTTTCCCAGAAGTGTTGTCTTCGGCAGATACAGTCAATATGCCATCTGCATCTATGTCAAAGCGTACTGTCACATTAGAAACACCGCGAGGTGCTGGAGGAATTCCAGTTAATTCGAAGTCACCCAACAAGTCATTATCACGAACCCTGGTTCGCTCGCCCTCATACACCAGAATATGGAAATACTGCTGATTGTCCTCATAGGTATAGTAGACCTTTTCCTTCTTTGTGGGAATGAGGGTGTTTCTTGGGATCAACACATCCATAACACCTTGAAGTCTCTTAACACCAAGAGAAAGAGGGGTGACATCCAACAACAAACAAGTCCTGCGCCTTCTTATTAGCCTCACCACTCAAAATAGCAGCTTGCACTGCAGCACCATAAGCCACAGCCTCATCAGGGTTGATGCTCTTGCACAGTTCCTTTCCGTTAAAGAAATCCTGCAATAGAGACTGCACCTTGGGAATTCTAGTGGATCCACCTACGAGCACAATTTCGTGAATGCTGCTCTTGTTCATCTTGGCATCCCGCAAACACTTTTCAACAGATTTCTCTTGAACAAATCCAAGTTCAATTCTTCAAATTTAGAACGAGTAATGGACATATAAAAATCAACTCCTTGACACAAAGCATCAACCTCAATGATCGTCCAAGTAGCAGAGGAGAGGGCCCTCTTTGCACTCTCACATGATGTTCTCAACCTCCTAAGAGCCCTTGGGTTTTCACTAATGTCCTGGTTGTGCTTCCTCTTGAACTCTTGAACACAGTAATTTAACATCCGGTTGTTGAAATCCTCTCCTCCAAGATGTGAATCTCCAGATGTAGCCTTGACTTCAAGAATACCCACTTCAATGTTGAGTATCGAAACATTGAAAGTACCCCCACCTAGATCAAAGATAAGAACATTCTTCTCATTATCACTGGTTGCCTTCTTATCCAGCTCATAAGCAATAGCAGCCGCCGTTGGTTCATTAATGATACGCATTACATTAAGGCCAGCAATGGTTCCAGCATCTTTAGTAGCTTGACGCTGTGAATTGTTAAAGTAAGAAGGGACTGTAATAACGGCATCTGTAACAATTGAACCAAGATAGTCTTGTGCAGTTTGTTGCATCTTTGTGAGAATCATGGATGAGATTTCCTCAGCTGAAACCTGCATATCCTTGCCCTTGTAACTGACTTGAATCATGGGTTTGTCATCTATTCCAGCAATGACTTTGAAAGGCCATGCCTTAATATCGCTCTGAACAAACTTATCACTGAATTTTCTACCAACTAAACATTTTGCATCTAGAAAAACAGAAAACAGATGATATAATCAACAAATGATGTCTAGAATGCTAACCAGCTCTAAGAAAGATCAATCAAACAAATTTATACATCTAAAATCTAGCAAATAACAGAACAAGTTACTAAATGAATGATGATGATACAAGAGCAGATTTAAAACATTACCAAAAACGGTGTTGGTAGGATTCCTAGCGACTTGATTCTTAACAGCATCACCAATCAAACGATCATAATCATTAAAAGCAACATAAGAAGGAGTAGTTTTATTTCCTTGATCATTAGCAATAATCTCAACACGATCATTTTGCCATACACCAACACATGAATATGTTGTACCTAAATCAATTCCTATTGCAACTCCTCCTCTTCCCTCTGTTCTTTCAGCCATTTTAAAGATACTAACACTCAATCAGAAAAACAAACTCAAGAAAAATAATGGGGGGTTTTACTTACTTCCTAAGAGTTTTAAAGAAAAGGATTTGGGGGTTTTGGTGTGAAAGGGAGTATTTAAAGAAAATTTTGATTTTCAGATAGAGAGGAAGTGGTGTATTCGAGAAGGAAAAGAAGAGCCAGCAGGAGCAGGGATTAACCCAAAGGATAATAAACTGAACTGGTTTGAATTCTTTCAAGAACTGATTTGATTTTGACTAAACCCCATTGTGTAATAAAAACATAGGATATGAGTAGCAATGTACACTATAAAGTAGTAACTTCTTAGACTTTACATCCTATCTCAGATTTTTGTCATAAAAATATGATTATTTTAAGTTCCTATGCAGTACATTGAACTCTGTTATAATAACATAGGATGAGAAATCCCATCAACCTTTCTACATTAATGCAGTCATATTTTGAGCTATATGCCTGCCCTTCCTTTGTAAAGATACTGCTAATAACTCTTTATTAATTACACGAACGGAACAGAACAGAAGCAATTTCTATTGATATTCACAAAGGTTGAATCTCATAGTAGCAAGGAATGATACATATTACTAATGTAGCTTCTTATTACTACAGTTTATACATTTTTCTTAATTTCCTAGGTTTTCTTATTAAAAAGAAGAATTTATCTCCTTAGAAGGGTGGAACTATACATACATTTTAGATGATAATTTATGTACAAAGTGAAAAAGATTTTACAGTGTGCTACTCGTAGCTGTGATGCTTAATGTTGGATGATAGTGGTCAAGTTACACACTCATGACTCTTGGCGTGACCTCTGTTTCTCCCTCCAAAGAATCCGGCTCATCGGCATCCTTTTTCTCCTGCAACCAAATAAAAGAATTTTCATGATTTAAATCAATGCCAACGATTTGAAGGATCACTTTCAATCCAGAAAACGGTTCCTGCCCTTACACCACCAGCATGGGTGCATAGGGTGAAAGTCTGACAATGAAATTTTAAATTTATACTTCCTGTGGGTTGCCATTAGCTAACATCAGCCAGTACAAACATGCAACACCACTTTTGGTGAACCATGTTGAATGTGGAATCATAGAATTAGACCATCAAGTTATTGGTGGGTATTGAAGGGTCAAACCACCACCCTAACACCGGTATAGTCACCACCAATCACACACTGATCACTGGGGTCTTATTAACCCTAGTTAAAAATCGGTCAACAAATGAAACTCCATCTTTCCTATCAAAATCTTTAGCATTTGACATGAGCAAGAAAATGAAACTCCATCTTTCCTATCAAAATCTTTAGCATTTGACATGAGCAAGAAAATGATTAAGAGAAGGACAATAATTATCAGACATACCGTTTGGTCTTTCAACCTGACTTCCGCAAGGTAACGCTCCAATGAACCCTCTCCGCGAAGGATTTTTGCTCCTAAGCAGTGTGAATTCACTGACTCCATTGCCTCCTCATCAACCACAACTGCGTCTATTTTGTCACTCCCCGTCTTAACATCTGGAATCTGGGAATGAACAAAGTTGCTTCCTATTAGCCTATTAGGGATGATTTGATTAAGAAATTATCTGCATTCCCACTATTGCTGTACCCGAAATAAACTGCAGGCCAGTACTCTTACCTCGTACATTGCTTCCGTAAGAATATTTTCCAATATCCCTCTTAAGCCTCTTGCTCCAGTGTTCTTGGACATTGCTTTCTTTGCAATCAAACGTAGTGCGCTCTCCGTAAAGTGTAGCTTGACCTAAAATGTGTCACAGCATTACATCTACCACAAGAAAGAAAAAATTTCAAGATCCAAACGACAAAAATGTCAAAGGCACTTACATTGTTCATGCTGAACATTTTTCGGTACTGTTTTCCAAGAGCATTTTTGGGCTCCGTGAGGACCTATTGTAGAAGAAACAACACCAAGCAAACTCTGTCAAGTATGTCGCAAATATACGACTGTGGAACTGGGCAATGTTTCAAGATAGTATGCACTTGATTCCATGTTCATGTTACTAAGAGACTCTTGAATCATCATAGCTTTTAGCCTCAAGCTTTGAGGCTTCTGTCTTCGTTATACGCACCCTAAGAGTCCGTTATTTTAATTTATTAAGGCCTCGTTAAGACGCTCCAAGTCCAATTGTAATAAATCTAAAGTATCTAAAGGGAAAGTTTAATTTGATGATCACAACCATCTAATTTCCCTCTTACAGTAAATTTGTGCACCCCTCCAAAACCGGGGTGCACGTTATGGCAATTCTAATTGGTCTACAGTCTCATTAAGTGGTTTCCAGTTTCCGGTTTTTCTTTTTTATTTGTTCCTAATATTTCGTTGAAAATTGATTTTCTCTTTCCATTTACACAATTTTCTTTCCTCTGAGTTTCTTCTGTTTAGTATATTTTTATTAGCCAAACCAGAGAAAGCTAAACTCCTAAAATTCTAATCAAATCAAGAACACCGAGCTAAATCAGCACATCGTTTTATATCAAAATCATTGTTAACCAACGGAGAAGGAGGAAAGTTATTAAATTAAGGTCCAGTTATGGTTTTTCTTCCCTATGTTAAAGAATGAATTGAGTATCCACTGCCAAAAGTTTGTTTTCAAGAACCAAGTATTATCAAGGATAAACTAAGTGCATGCCCATTCCATGGAATCCAAATAAATAGAAATTATTACAGTTGCATCCTTTTCACTGCTCCGTCTTTTCTTTTTATGTAGACTTGTTTGATTCCACGATACAAAATCCATGTTTTCCATATAGAAAATAAAAATCGCTAGTAAGAAGAGACGACAGAGAAGAAGGAAAGAGACGTTAATGGAGTTGTTGTTGGCAGAGAAGAGAAAGAAAACGAAGAAGAAAGGGGTTGAATAGAAATCCAGAAAAATTGTATTTTTTGTTTTCAGCGTATTTTACGAGAAAAAAATTAAAAGAAAGGGAGAAATATAAAAACCAGCTAAGGATGTTTGGTCCAATGACATCGGCCATAACGTGCACCCCGGTTTTGGAGGGGTGCACAAATTTACACTCAAGCTAAAGAAAGAAGTTAAAGATGCAATCTAGGGAACATGAAATTTCTGTTTCCTCTTTTTCGTTCTTTTGAAATTTGAAGGTATGAAAAGTGTAAGAGATATAGAAAAATGCAATAGAGGAATAAACATATGTAGCAAACATGATATATAAACTGTTGATATATACCTGAACAAGTTCGTCTTCATTTAGTGCAGACAAACTAACCAGGATTGGAAAGCGTCCACAAAATTCAGGTATGAGACCATATGCAATAAGATCACCACTTTCAACCTGCAAATCACATATAAACTTATCAGCCTCCATTTCTGATAGAATAACAGTACATGATCCATAAACAGGATATATCAAGATGGGTGACTAAGCGAAGATAAAATGAAAAGTAAGATAATTATTAACTTAAGATCTTCTTTCTTTCCAATCATGAAAGAGGCTTGATTCTCACCGTTTCCAATAATGATGATGTCAAAACAGAATTAGTTAGCCCACCAGCTCTCATGTTGGCACGAACTGGTGACCCAAAACCGATAGAAGAATCCTGCCGTCTAGCAAATACGAAAAATTTAATCCTCGTCACTGAATGATAACAAAAAAGAAAGAAATATACATTTGATTCTAAACAATCTTCCCGTCAAAATACATCATAACTTGTGCATACCTGTCTGAAATGGTTTTTTCCAAGTCGATAAATGCTCCACCACATATAAAGAGTATATCTTTTGTGTCTATCTGCAGAACCACAGATGAACATTATTGAATAATTTGAGATGGAGGCTTAACATAAAAAGTGTCTAGCTTCAGGTACCTGAATATTATCACCACGAGGATGCTTACGAGCTCCCTTCTCGGGGACATTCACTATCTGTAGAAGTTTGACACATTATACTTAACGTGAAGCAACATAAGCAATGGACTGGATTCAGAAATGATTCACGCTCATTCTCAAGTCCATAATCTTTCATGTGAATATGCCTCATGAAAGTAGAGTTGCAGATAAATTAAGGAACACTATGAATCTAGCAGATGCCAACTTTCACTTGTTGACGCCCTTCAAGGTAACCAGATCATGGCATGATGAAAAGGAGTTTGCTTATGAAAGTTGACTGAGTAAAAATTAAATGTAGTTAGTTTATATCAGCTAGTAAGTGCTGCTAGCAACCTCTCATTGAGAAGAAGGAAATTATCCTGATTTCCTGAATGAAGGAGTTTACAACCAAGTTGAAACAGAACTATCAAAGAAAGTTTTACAGCTCCATCACAATTTGAAATTTGTAAATCCATAACGTGTGATGAATCGAATTTCAAAATTGAGCAATTTTTGCTGATACGAAAAAGTAAAACAACATGAAACCAGATTACTAGTTCATCTGTTTTCCTTCTAATTCATATAACATGAGTGAACAAATGGGATGACAACTCGATTAGGCACAATAAGCATGCTTCAAAATTGCATCGAATAAAATACAAATAAAATTAAGCCGAAAGTAGTGTGATTGATGAACTTACAGTTCCTTCCAACATTTTCAGTAATGCCTGCTGAACACCCTCTCCTGATACATCTCTACTTATGTTCATGCTCTCAGCCTGCTATCATATTTGGAGAAAAGAAATATTTAAGTACTTATTATAAGAAGTAAACACATATATGCTTTAAACAGAAAACCGAAAATAGGAAGACCTTCTTAGTTATCTTATCAACTTCATCAATGTAGACCATCCCTTGCTGAGCTGTTTCTACGTCGAAATCTGCAGCCTAAACAAAAAAATCAAAGGAATAGGAAATACCTGAGCTAGGTTTTATGATAGATGATATGACAACTATAAATGTCAATCACGTATTACACTACTAGCAGAAAACATGTTTTCCTGTCAGACATGACAATAAGCCTTACTTTGTCAGTGATTGACATATAAGTCATGACATTTGCTTTAACAAAGGCCTTCATAGTTCATTTAGCAATAGTCGTGCTACATACATAAGTTGGTTTTGGATACACATTGACAAGCAAATATGCATCCTTTTGATTACCAGAAACAATCACTACATGCTAAATGTATAATTTATATACAGATAAGACTTAGAAAAGAGAAAATAGCAAAAGGAATGGCTTCAAATATCTGAAGAAAGCATATATCTGAAAAAAAAAAAAAAAAAGATCCTTACCGAAAGTAGCTTATATAAAATTGACTCCACATCTTCCCCAACATATCCTGCCTGCACAAAAAACTTGGTTGCTTCAGTTTTGACCCTAAAACAACTGCAAAGACTCCCCACGAAATAAAATAGAGAACCTAACCAGGAAGAAGAAATGGTAGTCACGTGAAAAACCATTATAATTGTTCATCAAGGCACTTGGCATGCAGCAAATTAGAAATGTACAAAATGAAATGAATTCTGCTGCATTTTATTGCATATTTCATCTATATAAACTACGATGGTTGCATATAGAAAGTCTCATTGAGTATCACCAAATTTAAACACACTCATCATTGATCAAATGTCCTGATGTTTATTTTCTTGATCAAAAACAAAAGACAAACAATGGAGACAATCAAACTGTAAAATGAGTAACGTTGTTAAGCAACCTAGATGAGAAGGGAAATGTGTTAGATTTGTGGTCGTGATGGTAGAGCATGGAGTCTAAGTTGGCAACGATACTTCGAAAATTATATAATTTACTATGTGATGACACATCAATCCATAATAGTAACAGATACTAAATATATGCATTGCAAGAGGAATTTGAATCATGAAACGTGCCATTCACAACAGATGGAGGTGCAAAACTTGCCTGTGTCAAAGTTGTTGCATCTGCAATGACAAATGGTACATTCACGAAGCGAGCTAGTGTTTTCGCAAGTAAGGTCTTCCCTGTTCATTTCAAAATTATAAGCCAAACCAAGCAATTTGAAGTGTGACATTTTGCATAACACAAGAAAACAAACACCTCTGTAGTCATGATATGGTAAAATTACGAAGCAGATGTTGTACCCGAGCCAGTAGGACCCATTAGGAGTACATTGCTTTTGTCTAGCTCCACAGAATCATCCCCATCATGTACAGCCTCAAGATTCTCTGATCCTTTTGTTGACCTAGAGTTTTTGTCATATAATGTGTATTATGTATCAACTTAATAAACAAAAACGACCCACCCTAGTAATATATGAGGCAGAACAGATGCACTAAAGTTCCTAATACACACTAATTCACAAAGCATTAGTAAGAAAACCAACCCTCCTTTCTTCATTGAGGCATGATATATCCTTTTGTAATGATTATATACAGCAACAGAAAGCACCTGTGATATCATAAAGAACAGCTATCAATCAAATAGTTTTATCATTCCTCAACTAGGATTAGCATTTCTTTAGCATTTGAATAACAATTACTTTACAATACTGCCTGAAACTTGTAATTCGTTATTAACAGCTACAAAATACTTTTGCTGCATGAAACAACCCAAACAGTTGCAATGGAAACTAATGACCTAATGCCACTGAATACATAAGCTCTGTCTTAATTTGGCAACTGCTGAAATGTAATAGTCGGTTAGATATGATACCTTTTTCGCCCGCTGTTGTCCAATAACAAACTGATCAAGACCTTTGCAAATTTCTTTGGGAGTTGGTAAATTCTTCCCCAAATGTGAACCTCCCCATCCATCATTCTCAGTCCCACCATTATTACCTCCTGTGACATTTCCAGGACCCCGTACCACATTCAACCCAGGTTCAAACGGCGGTCCAGGGGGAATTTTCACCTCCACGGGCGGCACAGGTGGTTCCCCACCCGCCAACTCCCTCATCTTCTCCAAACACGAAACCCTGAACTGCTTCTCCAAATCCTCTCCATCACCTTCACCAAATTTAGTTGCCCCTTTAAGTTGACCAATTTCAATGAAATTCCCTTGTAAAGGAACAAGTTTTTGAGGTCGGAAATAATAAGCAGTTTTACAACTAGGACATAAATTAAGAGCTTGATAACCAATTGGGTCACCACGATTACAAAAAGTCAGATTAATTTGAGCTGAACAACGTGGACAATTAGATTCAGCTCGAATTGTACCTTTGTAGAAATCATCACACGGTGTTTTATCGCATTTGTAACGTTCTTGTAGTAAAGATCGATAAGTACTCACATGAAGACAACTGAATCGGTTTGAAATCAAATTGAATCGGTGGTTAGGTGAAGAAGATGATGATCTTGTTATTGATACTGGGATGTATCTAGCTGTTTCTTTTAATTTTTGCCATCGAAAAATTCCAGACATTTAGAGGATGATAGTCTTGGAATGTTTTAGCTGAAACTTCAAAGTTGAGGAGTGAGAGAGAAAACGGTGGTTCAGAGTGAAGAACTGAAAGAAGTGTGTTAAGAAGTAAGAAGGATAATGTTTATATGTATTGCGTGTTGTTTAGTACTTCTTAATGATTTTTTCTAAACCAATCATTTAATCACACATGAAATTACAAACATATATAAAATGATATTTTCTTCCCCATTCTTGTCCGTAGTCACTTTCCTGTAAAGTGCAGACGAGATCCTTGGAGCAGTTCCTATGGAATGAACAAACATGAACTCAACAAACATGAAAAATGGATGTTCAAACCAATAAATTTGTTGATTTGTTCATTGAGTTGGATGATGTAGCGGGCGTTTGATGATAGGCCGGGCGAGCGTGGCTAAAGCGCTGGCGCTTTACTTTCCAGCGCACGCTGAAAGTTGAAACGTCAGCATTCATCTTAAAAGCGCCAACGGCTCCTTCAATCCAACGGCTGATACTCTTTTTTGTTTCCCTATAAATTCAGTTCATCTCCGGACTTAAAACTCACACCTTCTTCATCACTACCTCAAAATTACACAATTTCATATCATCTTTAATTTTTATTTTCTTTTTTCAAACAAAACTATTCATATCAACTCAATCTACTAGAAATTTCTAACAAATATGGCATCCTCACAACAACGATCACAACAACGAGCACAACAACGATCACAACAACAAACACCACAACAAACACCACAACAATCACAATAATCACAATATGAAACACAACAAAATATACAACAATCACAACCAAGAAACACAAGAATTCGTGGTGTCAAGTATACGATGGATGAAGACGAGTTACTTTGCAGAAATTATGTATTATATACATTAGATGAAATCAATGGTATTTATCAAGAAAAAAAAACTTTTTATGATAAGATTTTTCAATTTTTTTTTTGAAGAAACAGGTAACCCCAATAGACGTGATGGCGATGGGTTGTCTCATCGTTTTCACGCAATTTCAGCAGCCGTTAGTGAATATGTAGCTTTGATCACACAAATGTGGAACAACAAAAAAAGTGGTGAAGGCGAACCGGATGTGGAACGAAGATGTCGGGAAGAGTGGCAAAGATCCCACAAAGGTTGCAGCTTCCAACATGAAAAGTGTTTCACTATTTTGAGGGTGCTTAACAAGTTTAATCCATACTTGCTGGAAGGTCATAAAGTGCCTACAAGATCACCATATGGTCCAATTGGGCAGGATTTTCAGAATGGAGGGCCTGCTTCCTCACCTGATGGAACTCCAAGTAGTCAGGAACAACACAACACTAATCTAGACGTTAACACCAACGTCAAGAGAATAAGAGGAGGTGGTCAGAAAGCTGCAAAAGCAGCGAGAGACGCAGCCCAACGACTATTAGAAGGAGGTTCAAGTGAGTTCAACTATGCTGATCACAAGGAATTCGAGATGCAGATAGAGCCAGGGACCGTGGCATTGCTATAAATAATCAACAAAAAAGTCATCTTTCGCGAGAACAATACTACAGGGATTGTAAGCTAAACAAGTTACTTGCTTTGAACACTTCAATAATGAATGAACGACAATATGCTACATGGACTAAGCAAATGGATGCGGTCGAACAACAATAAGTCCAGGCCGAACAACAACAACAACAACAAGTCCAGACCGAACAACAACAACAACAAGTCCCCCCTCAACAAACTCACCAGTATGTGAATGTGGAAGAAGACGAAGATGATGCCTCGGAAGAAAACGAAGATGAATACAGTTGTGCTAGCTGATTTTAATTCTTGTTTAGTTAAGTTTAATTTAATTCAGTGTACTCGTTTAATTTAATTTAGTTTAGTTTTAGTTTAGTTTAATTTAATTGTACTCGTTTATTTAAAATTACTTTTAATATAATTGCCTCAATTTTAATTTAAACAAACAACTTTAAATTAAAAAACAAACAACTTTAAATTAAAAAACATATTAATTAAAATAAACAACAATACTAAATTGAAAATAATACTAAATTGAAAATAACATCTATCTCCCTCTCCCTCTCCCTCGCCACGTCTATCTTCTAGTCGCAACTTCATATGGCTCTAAAGACTTTGGTATGATCCCGGATTGTAATTGCAACATAAAATTTCACCTTCTTCTATCTTGATCTGCATCTTCATCCATCTGACGCAAAAACTCTATACACATTTCTTCATCTTCTTCATACAACATATCATCCATCTCCATATCTTCCTCAGAAGAATCAAAATCAGAATTCATGGTTGAAAATTGAAAGCAAATGAAAGAAAAGATTGACCAGATGAAAGATTGTTTTGAATTTGTGAGATCAAACTTGAGCCGTATTTATGGAGGTAAAAACTAGCCGGTACGGTGACCGTTAAAAAGTAGCCGTTGGCGACCTTGGTACAAACGCCAGCGTTTGTAGGACGAACGCCAGAGTTTGATCCACGAGCGCCAGCATTGGTCTCACGTTCACGCGCTAACTTATCTAACGCCCAGTCCTTTACCATAGTGGAAAAGCCAGTTTGGCCATCCACATGGCTCAACAAAAAAATTCATTTGGCAATTGCCATAGGAATTGCCCTTAGGTGTGCGTGCAGACGAGATCCTTAGGTGTGCTAATCTAGCAGCTAGATTAGCAATCCACGTCAGCTAGGATAACCTCCTAAGTCCTATGGCAGTGCTAATCTAGCAGCTAGATTAGCAGTCCACGTCAGTGCCCAGCGCTGTTTGGTTCAGCGCAACCAATCTCAGCCGTCAGATCTAAAAATAAATCTAGTGCGCTGTTTGGTTCAGCGCCCAGGTGATTTTTGTGGCGCTCAACCATTCAGTGCAACTATCTCGCTGCTAGTTTAAGTGCGAGCAAATGCTAGGAGAGAGAACTAGTGTTAACAAATAGACAACATTTTTTTTTTTGAACTGCAAGACTTTTTGGCTAATCTAGCAGCTCAATCCATCCCATATGACTTAGCTTTAACGCGATAATTCTTTTCGTAGGCACCATGTTAAGACTAAGTTCTATGAGCTATATTTGGCTGCTAGAATAGACAAAAAGCATTGCAGATAATACAAATAGCGTTGCCTATTCTTTAACACGTTCTCTTTCTAGAACTCGCATTCCAACTAGTAGCGAGATAGTTTCGCTGAATGGTTCAGCGCAGAGAAAATCAACTTTTCGCTGTTTGGTTCACCGCAGCTTGATTTATTTTTTTATCTAACGGCTGAGGTAGTTGCGTTGTTCCATTCAGCACAGCCTAATTCTATTTTTTGTTGTTCCATTTAGCGCGTCTACTTTTTGTAGTTCCATTCAGCGCATCTAGATGCTAGATTAGAACTGCCATAGGACTTAGAGGGTCCAATCTAAATGTTATATTAGAATACCATAGGACTTAGCCTACATAGATCTATGTGTCATATCAGGTGGCATGTTAAACCGTCTGCTTTACTATGGTAAACGATTAAGCGATTGAATTGTTAGTGAGCGTTATTGTCTTCTCCCAAACCTTCTCTTCTTTCCCCTAAACAAAATTCTTTAATTAAACATAAATTTTTTTACTTCCTTCCAAACATGAGTGAGAAAAGAAAAAGAAACATGAAAATCAAAAGATTTACTAGCACCCCATCCAGGGGATTAGATTATGTGGTGGATAAAGAATATGAGTTTCAACATGTTAGACAACTAGCTGGTGATGGTGTACTCCGAGATATTCTGGTCATGGTGGTACAGATACAAATCATGATGGTAGAGGTACGACTCCCAGAGTACGATCAAGTCCTAGTGGTAGAGGTACGAGTCCTGGTGGTTGAACTCAGCGAAGTCGTGGAAGTGAAAGAAATCAAAGAAGTTTGAGAAGTCGTTTTTTTGCATAATATAGTGGTAGATACTTGTGTTAAAGCAAAGCTTTGTTAAACTCACAAGTGTTGTTATCTCAAGCTTGTTGTTAATGTTAGATGATAAAAACTATATCTTGATTTCTAGTCTACTAAGTCAAGTCTCGGACTAGGTTAGAATTTGGTAGTTGAGTATTAGACATCACCCTCGAAGACTGAGGATCGACGAAAAAATTTGGAGAACTTTTGTATCAGGTATGTGAAGACTGAAACCATTCTATTTTACTCATTATCTTACCATTATATCTGTTAAGACTATGTCGTATGATTTCTAGTAGATTTACAAAGAAGAAACTTCGATCTAAGCTTGTCTTGTTAAAAATATCGAAATATGATTTTAACAAAGATGTTCAACGGTCCTTGGCAATATTAGTTCGAAACAATCTATTGTTTGAAAATTAATTTGTGGATCAATTGGAAATCACATCATCTGGGAATATTTCAAACATCATAAGAGAGAAATTCATGAACTTATGATATTTCTGCTCAGGTAGGTTGGCAAACCACTTCGCAAACCATAGATAACTGAATTTCAGAAATACAGAGAAGGTTGGAGAACCAATTCGCAAACTGTAAGTTCATTTGAGGACAGTTCACGAACCGTGGCGAACTGAATTTTTGTGTCAGTATTAAGGTTAGCAGTTAGCGAACCCGGTTCACCAACTGTAGCCATCTGAGTTCGAGAGTCTTGTAGGGTTGACGGACCTGGTTCACGAAGCGTTTCACCAACGGTCCTGGTAGAATTTAGCAGATGCTCAAAGACTTATTTTTTAAACATGTTTAGCATTGATATGACTCTCCTAAACACTTCTAAGACTTCATTGATCACTTAAACATTTATGTGTGTGCATCAAGATTAATTCTTAAGTGTTTTAATGAGCAAAAATTTGTTTATTGTTCATATGGCATATTTGCCAAACCGAACAGTCATTATACACGGTTTCGTAACCAGAACATAGTGTATGTTCTTTTATTGTATTTTCAAGACTAAAAGTGTTTACTTGATTCTAAAGTTCTCTTAACTTGAATTCTAAGCAACCCTCAGTCTTGAAAAACTATAAATAGAGATGCTCTTTCAACTGGGAACTTCAATCCCTGATACTTTGTGTCCTAGTTGATTGCTAGAGTCGTCGTTTATTGACATAGGTTTCCTCTGAGAAACATAATTAGTAATGTAAAGTATTACTTCTACTTGCAATAATAATGAAGAATTGAGACAAAAACACCATGAAATAGAATTACTAACCTTTCAATTTAAGCTTCTTCTACCCTTAGAATAAGGAAGAAACAAAAATTAAAGTTCTTCTCTATAATACTTAAAACTTCTACCCAAAATTAATTGGAAGTTACAAGTTTATTGAGGCATCTCCTTGCATCAACTCAACTCAAAGAGAAAGATTGAAGGAAAGAGGAAAACAAGGGTTCTAACCTAGTCTTTCTTAAAACAAAACTTGGGAGGAGTAGAACTAGGGCTTCAAAACATATAGTAAAGGTGATAGATATAACAAGGAATAAAATCAAAGAAATGGGGCAAAAGAGAGAAATAAATTAGCAAGGGTAGATGTAGTATTTAAGGATACCACTATGCATCAATTAGGTATACGACTAAAAGACTTCGCTTTAGGGATTCGTGAAGCCTGGTCCGACTATCTTTACCTTGATAGTTCGTGTATCCTGATCTTGCTTTTCTGTTATCGAGGTTCTTGTAATCTCTTTCAGGCACAAGATAGATAGAAATCACAAAGTTCTCTTCGTCTCGGATTTTGTGATTACTCAAGATAGATATCCGAAAATTGATCTTAGGTGATTTTTTGAAGATTGTTCTTGAAAGGTGATAAAAGATCCAGACTTCTCAACAAAGTGAGTGTAAGTGTTCCAGATTGTGAGGTTTGCTAACTTTGTCTATTGCAAACAGATTCCAATCCTTTATCTTTTATCTAAAGGGAAATCAAATAGGCTTATCTGTTAGAGGCAGATTAGTATCAAAATTCTTTACTTAGGTTGAAGCAAATCTTAGGCTATAAAGGACGTCATCTAAGGGAGTCAATTGCGTAGGGCCTTGCAAGGTTCAAGAGACGTAAGGAGCGCGACTGTAACTGAATCCCTTGGAGGGTGGATCCGATCTCAACTATATTCCAGTCTAAAGTCTTATAGTAGGCTAGTGTCTATAGCGTCTTAATACAATTTTGTGTTCAAATCTGGACGAGGTCCCGGGGTTTTTCTTCTATTACGGTTTCCTCGCCAACAAAACTTCTTGTATCTTGTGTTTTTCCTTTTCCGCATTATATTTTTTATCTTTATAATTGGATTTATGCAAGTTGTACGTATCCAATCTTAGTAGATACGTCCATCTAATTGTGATCGATTACGAGACTCGTTTTTTTATAGAATTTGTATCTTGAAGGATAAATAATAATTTTTATTACTCGGCTTATATATATATACGACTAGATTGATCTTGGTTAATGAACTTTGAGATAGCTCGAGCACTCTTCTTAACAATCATGTTCACGGACTCCTTGTCTAGATACATACTGATTGAGAAGAGGTAGATATATAAAATCTATATACATATTGTCAGGGATCATTAAGGTAGTCTACGTGTAATTGTATTAGGTTTTGTCCATACGGGTTGTCAAACGAAAAAGTTGGTGGTGTATTTGGTACCCCCACGTTTTCAATTGATATCAGAGCAGCCAAACACCTTTAGACCTAACAAGTCTGCATTTTTTGGTGTTGTGAATTATGGAAAAGAGTGTAATCTCAATTAACGTACCACCAACCTTTGATGACACAAATTAATTATGGTGGAAAGTAGTTATGCGATCTTTCTTTTAAGCTCGTGATTTCAAGACATGGTTTCTTGTTGTAAGAGGATACAATATTCCAATTATCAGAGAAGGAGCAGTTGTTGCTCCAAAAGGCATAGAAACATATAGCGATATCGAAACCAGTGATGCTGAACAAAACTATGATG
This sequence comes from Papaver atlanticum, assembly GCA_023531105.1. Taxonomy (NCBI): domain Eukaryota; kingdom Viridiplantae; phylum Streptophyta; class Magnoliopsida; order Ranunculales; family Papaveraceae; genus Papaver; species Papaver atlanticum. The sequence goes on along the minus strand of JAJJMB010010308.1, from coordinate 855,119 downwards.
GAATGAATGCTATTATCCACGCCATAATCCAAGATCTTCAACATCATATGTCTACGTGCACTAGATCGAAGGATGCTTGAGATATGTTAGAAACCAAATTTGAAGGGAATACCACAGAGAAATAATCAAGACTTCAAACCCTAACTTAGGATTGGGAAAACCTTCGTATGGCTGATGAAGATTCATTTGAGGAATTTAATCACAAGTTGTCAGAAATAGTGAACTAAGAAAGACTATTCCTGAAAGGGATATTGTGATGAAAATTCTGAGATCTTTACCAGCTCGATACGAATCTAAGAAACATGTTGTCACCAAAAGAAATGATCTTACTACACTTTCCAGAAGCACCTTGGTCGGAAAGTTAAATATCTTTGACCATGAGCAACTAACAGCTAAGGAGAAAACTTACACTCTAGAAGTTGTGACCAAATCAAGCTCTCCTCCTCTAAAGGTTAGCTTGTCTTGGGCCGATGGATGCTATGATGATCACGAAGAGATTTATGCCACCGTGTATGGTCACATAACATGTCAGAAATATTCTCAAGAGACGTAGATAAAGACGTTCTGAAAATCGAACCTCTAGATCAAACTTTCAAGATGAAACTCTTCTTCAGTGCTTTAAATGTCATGGGTTTGGACATGTACAAAAGGAATCCCCAAGTAAGGAATACTGTCAAGGAAATAACCGTCTCATAGTTTCTCTTGATGATATGCATGATGAGCTCCCTTCTGAAGACTTCACAGAGAATTCTGCCCTTGCTGCAGAAACACCTGTTGATCCTAACTTTGACTCAGATAGTAAATCATGTAAGGAGATTCCTGAGTTCTTGAATAAGAGTGAATAAATTCATCGTGAACACCTTCATCAAAAGAAAATCTTGGAAAAGGCTGAAACATCTATTCATGTGAAAAATCTAGAATTTGATAAACTCAATCAGAATTTTATAAAAACCCTATCTCTTAAAGGAGAAGAGATTGATACTCCCAAGTGCTACTTACAAAGGCTCTTCGGAAGTTCTGATAAGATCTCAGATATGCTGTTTGGTCGGAAGTCCTTTGGTAACACGATGGGATTGGGTTTTAAGAGCAATCCCTCCTTCACTAACTACAATACCTTCATTGTTGCAGGATCCAAGAAGGATGAAGATGTTCATGGTGATGAAAAGGGAACTATACCTCCTTGTAATTCTCTCACTTCACATTTCACTTTTTGTGGTAGTTGTGGACATTCTAAAGAGAAGTGTCGCAGATCGAAGAAAAATGACAAGATCCTTGTCAAGCTTCAGAATGACGTGGAGAGGATGAATCTAGCCTTGAAGAACTTTACAAACTCTTCAGAGCATCGACGATAAAAAAGAAAAAAGAAGCCCAGAAACGGTAAGAAAAATACAAATGACCTTCAAGTGTCTACTTGTGACACTAGTGGTAAGTTTCCTACTCACCACATCACTACTTAGTCCTAGTGATATGTGCAACCTCACAATATTAACTTGATAACATGAGGTTTGCACAAAGTTGCATCATGGAAACTATGTTTTCTGATGTCAAGGTTGCTCAAGTTGTGTTACTGCCTTCTAAGTTATGTATCCTTAGAAAGTGGTCTGTGTCTGTATTTTCATGTCAAGGGAATTCTACAGGTTCACCAACCCGTAGCATACTGGGTCACGAACTTCCTATGGAATGTTTCGAATTAAAACTCCAGTTTCTTTATTTTCTTGAAATTAGTGACACAATCACCCTCCACTCTATATATATCATTCATACACCATTTTTATAAGAAGGTAGAGAATAATGGCTCCAATAACAAGAGGTGTTACGAAGAAAGATGCAGTAAAAGTTGTCAACGTTTTTCTTTGTCAAGGAATCGAGTCATCAAGAACCAAGAAAGAACAATCTTTAGAAGATGCAAACTCTTCCTCAGTTATATGTATATTTTCAACCTATTATCATGACAACAATTTTAGAGCCAGGGTGGAGGAGTTCGTAACAAAGAAAAACGATCTATTGTTCAAAATTAATCACTCCTTAAAAGAGGTAACTCACTATGAACAAAAGCTTAATCTGTGGAAAAAAATACCTTGTATAGTCTTGAAGCAGAGCTTAGTGAGTTAACTAATATGTACGGAGAGAACTGAATGATCATAGTTGAACTAGTATAAGGCCACTTAAGGATGGGTTTGGTAATGTTTTTTTTCTTCAAAAAGCACTTGGAAAACCTATATATGGTAACTAATTTTGACCAAGAACTTATCTAGAAGATAATTAAAATGTAAATTCAACTACAAGTAATAAATACGAAAACTAAAGTGCGACTATAGTTTTTCATCAACGGTATTCCTAAAGCTCTTTGATCCCAAATAAGTCTTTTTACTAATTAATAGTGCTTTTGTCCAAAATGAACCATACTTACTTGTCATTGTTTAATCAACTACGACACGACTCAGATGTGTTCTGGGTTGAGTTTGTAAGAATACAAGCTCCACTATTTAGTGTTATGACCAAGACTTGTTTGGAAATAAAATAAAAAAACAATTTCGAAAATTCTCAAAGATATAAAATTAATGCAATTTTCAAAATTAGATTATCTTGATATTCGTTGGATTATATTAACACACAATGATGTTGTAAAATCTTAGAATATTCCACTATTTAGTGTTATGAAAAATTCTACTAGTATGACAACTAATATTAATTAGCTAGTACAAATCCATGTACTTTGCTAAATTAGAAAACTAGTTATGTGCAATCTCAATCTTCTGGGAAAGAAAATTACATCTATTTTCCATTCTAGTAAAGGCAAAGAAAATGATTTTCAATATTAATTAGGATCTAGTCCTGAGTATCAAATGAATAAAGGCAAAGAAAAATAATATATTTGAGTTAAATACGTGTTCAGTATTTATCAGATATATAAAATTTTAACTAAACATGCTCAGTTTTCAAAATCTTAAAGATTAAAAATATAAAGTAGAGATTTCAAAATTTGCAAGCTTAGGATTGGTCCTGAATCCTGCAGCGAAACTTATTTCTAGTTTAAACAGAACTTTAAACCATGTCTAAGAAAAACCTTTTCTAACATGATTTCAAAGTTTGGATTCACCACTAGATACATATGTAAAGACCCTCAAGCTCGTCAACGATATTAGACCAGTCAAGTGACGAATTAGCCGATAATAACTCGATTAGTTTTACACGAACGTTAATTAATATAAATTAATCTAACAACGATTTAGATACGAAATTGGTACCGTTGGTTAAATCTCGAAAAGTTATGCGGAATGGACTACTCGAATGTGTTATTCGGATATCAGACGAAGGAGAAATCATATGATTTGTTTGAAGGGAAAAATATTCATTTTGTAGTTTAGCCTCCTTGGCAGCCCTTATCTTTTGGTCGGGTGCCTTTAGTAATTCTGGTCGGCCTTATCTCTAGCCAAATCGAGAAGTGAATTCATTATTCTTTTATTCTTCTTCTTTTCTCTTTCTTCTTCCGCTCCTTCCCTGTTCTTCGTCTGCTGAGGTTTGTGAGAATTAAATGAGTATTTTAAGATCGAATCAAGAGTATAAAGATCATGGAAGGGTTGCTGGTGGTGAATGAGTTGAAATGAGATTGGTGTTAATGCAATAAGAGTGTAATTGAGCTACAAATGTACTGTTAATACAGTGGAATGTGTATGAGTTCTGTAGATGACCTACAGTTAATGGATTGAACTATAAGGTTTCTGATCCAGCAAAAGAAGATTATGTGATTAAGGTTTTGGAATGAGAGTTAGATGAGTGTGTGGAGTTGAATCTCTCTTGTAGGAGCTTAGAGATGCAATTGCAGGTAATCTGAGCTTATTGTTGTGAATAAGTTTTGAAGTTTGTATGAATTAAATATATGTTTGAAGAAATTGGAGTTGTAGAGTTGTGTTGCACAATGATTGTGCACTTGTATTCTTTGGCCTGAGCAATGGCCCTGGCCTGTGCAAGGGTTTAGGCCTTGTGCCTTTCAGCCTAGTCAGGTATCTGACTCTAGCTGACTTAGTCAATCTGACTGAGTCAATCCTGTGCTGACACTGTTGACCGATTCATGTTTGACTCGTTGACCGAGTTAACCCTTTGAGTAGACCTTTGACTTGGACCGTTGACCAGACCTTGACTTTGTTGACCTTTGACTGGCGTTGACTGTTACTCGAATTTTGAACGATAGTTTGACCGTTAGAGACTGCTAGTTGACTCATTTAGACCAGAACTTATGTTAGTGGGCTGGTTTAGAGAACTTGGGCTTAGGACTAGTTATCTTATGTTGATGAATTGGACCCTTATGGTCTAATATAGTCTTTGGTTCCTTCTACAAAGTTGTAGATATTCAGAAGACCATTCGAATGGACTATAGAATCAACCTAACTGAATTAGTAAACCTTAGATTTACCAAAGATAGATAATAAAAAGGTGTAGAACCATAAATGGGCTTAGAACCATTAGAAAGAACTTTATGATTCTTGTATGAGCCATTTTGGCTAGATTCTTAGAGTTCTTGTGTGATTAACAGTTAGTCTTTATTAACAACGATCGATTCAAAGGATGAACCAGTGGATAGTGGATCTCGAGGTAGGCGTGGCTTGTCATCAAAAGAGGTGGGAATTCACATTTAACTCTTTTGTGATTATTGTTGTTTTCTTTTACAAAAGTTTATGTTTAACAAATTCATGCATTGTATGATTGTGTATTCCATGCATTGTTTTATTTTAAATTCCGAAAGTATTGTTGATTCTTTTAATCTTTCAATTTCTTAGAAAGGAATTGTAATGCTTGTTTGTCTTTATGAATTGTTTGGCAAATAAGAATTTCCATCTGAATGCTTGGGAAATAGGAATTCTCATCTGTGGTATATAGGATACTGCTCCTTCATTTATACCTACTTACTTTCGAGCTTTTATGCAATGTCTAGGGCGATACACCACAATATTACCTACTAGGTGCTGGAATTTGGCATTGAATATTATACATTGTTTGACGAAGGAGTTAGTTCCATATACATGATTGTTTATCTCTGTGAATTGGTTTCCTTTTAATGTTTATGAAAAACAAGTATTGTTTTCCACGTCATTCCAGTGATTACTTGAAAGTTAAATGTTATTTCTACTGGGCACCCCTTTTAGGGATGATGTGCTCACCCATTCCCACTTTCAGTTTCAGAGACAGATCAGAGTTGCGCAGCGGAAGCTTCGAGGAGTTGAGTCCGTTAGTTGGTTAACTTCGGCTATGTTTATTATGTTGTATATTATATTTGCAAACCAAATGACTATTGTATATGGTATCAATTTAGAGGAGTTCTTTTATATATATATATTTCAGAGCGGGGCTAGTTTTTGGGTTAAGTTTGTAACAGATTTCTAAATTGTATGTTTAAGTAAATGGTTTAGATTCTTAGTGCCTCTTTATTTAGTTAATCTCTTGGATTAGTCAGCTGCTAGCTTTGGGGGCGCTACAACATATATCTAGTTTCTCAAAAGTTCAATACTAATCCATGACAAGAGTCATATTAGTGTTATGTCGAAATCATAAAAGTATAGAAAACTATACTATGTGACTTGATATAATAAGTTATAGAAGCACTAATTAATGTATATCCTTTCTTTTAATACTTACATCATAAAAATGAACAACTCATCTAAGCAACTAAATTCATATAAAATAATCGCACATTATGTTTTCAATGAATACGACTTAAGAACTTGATATAAATGGAACAAGTCAATGTCAATAGCTATTAACCTCAATCTGAAGGATGATGTTGAAGATGGTGAAATTTGGATAAGGGAAAAAAGTGTCATTTCAAGACCATAGGACAAAACTCAACTCTCACGGGAGAGATTAAGCCATTGGCCCTCAAGGCACCCATAGCCATGATTTCTAGCATAGTACCCGTGAGACACTGCTGGTCATGATGCCGTGATTCCTAGCGCACATCCTCGACAAGATACTGCTGATCACGTAGATGATGTAGAGCGTAAAACGTACCCCGACGGACTTATGAACCGGAACAACCACAATTTCAGCATGTCTTCGTGAGACACAGCTGGTTGTGATGCCATGATTCCTAATATACTTTTTTTGTGATGGAAACAGGGGCTTTAATAAACCCCAAAATTTTATTTGTTAGATTACCTCATTCGAATTGAGGTTTGAAGGATTATATTGGTCAATTACATCAGTAAACAGGACAATACAGATAGTACAAGATTTACAATCGAAACTTAAAGAAACGAAATATGAAAATCGTATTAAACTTTTGCAGCCCCTTGAAGGATTAAAAATCCTTATAATGGTTTTAAACTATTTTGTTTCTTGATCATCAAAGATATCAGATGCTTCCATAAAAGGGAAGTAATATGCCCAAATTAATTTCTTTAGAAACGATCTCCATATCTGACGAAGTAGATCGTTTTCGTCCAAAACATGCTTGATAACAATGCAAATCCAAATCCACCAAAAAAACGTAATTATAGAATATGAAAACAAGTCTTAATAGTATTGTGAAATCATCAGACCGATCAGAAAACCATAAAAATTGTTTAAAAAAAATTCTTTTTATTGGAAATAGACTCGATCCGTCCGGTAAATCTGAAAAATCAAACCAAAACCGGACGGATCAAGGATCTAAGTTTTGAAGAAAGTAGTTTTTTTATCTTCTTCTATGGTTCAAAAAGAAAAGGGGAGAGAGAGAAGCTAATAGATGTCTTTTTAATTCCTAGTATACATCCCGACGAGATACTGTTGGTCATGTATGCTCTGTGGATGCGTAAAAACGTCCCCGGCGAACTTATGACCCAGAGCAGAGACATACAAGTCTCATGTTGAAAACGTGGGGGTACCAAAATACACCACCAACTTTTTCGTAGGCAATATGTATGGACAAACTTAAACACAATTCCGAGAGTTCAACTTAATGAATCTCAATCAAGGAATAGTATCTAAAGTTATATCTTTTTCTCTCACAATCAGAAAGTTTACATAGACTAGTCCGTGAACCCGATTTACATGTGAGAGTGCTAGGGTGATTCCAAAGATCAATTTCCCAAGTAATCAATCAAGTCGTATCCAACAAACCAGGATGGATGTATCTACTTTGATTTATTAACGCACAACCTGTGATATTTCAATTATAAAGATAAACAATATAATGCGGAAAAATAAATAACACAAACACCAGAAGTTTTGTTAACGAGGAAACCACAAATGTAGAAAAACCCCGGGACCTAGTCCAGATTGAACACCAAATTGTATTAAGCCGCTACAGACACTAGGCTACTACCAATTAACTTGACTGGAATGTAGTTGAGACAGAATTAAACCCTCCCAATAATTCAACCACAGTCATGCTCCTTACGCCTCTTGAATCTCATCCGGACTTCATGCAATTGATTCGCTTAATTGACGTCACACCAACTAAGAGTTGCTTCAACTCAATTGAAGACTTTAAACTAACATGCCTCCCACGGATAATCCTATATATGTGATCTCTTTTTTGATCGTAGATCAAGGTAATGAAAATCGATAGCAATAGACAAAGTCTAGCTAACTTCAAAATCCGGATTATGCAACCCTAAGTGCAACCTAAAAAATTATTCACCTCACAAGTATAAAACTTGTGGGATCAAAAAAGTCTGAGACGAAGAGAACTTTGACCATTTTTATCTATCTTGTTCAAGTGAGTAGCTCAAAAATCGAACAAGATCAGGATACTCAAGCTATTAGATAAACAATAGTTGGATCTGGCATCATGAATCCCTATGAATTCTTTGTAGTCGCTAAACCCTAAAAGGGTTTTAGGAAGATGATGACTCTAGCTACAACTAGGACACACCATGAAAAATAGTGTCGGGATTCAAAGATCCCAGTTGTTTAAAGTTCCCCTTTTATATACATTCAAAGCAAATGTTGCTTTATGTTCAAGCTAAGATAACTTTGGAACCAAGCTAACAATATCCACCGTTAGATGGATCTTTGAATCTGATTAACATATTCAAGATAAACACTCTGGTTAGGATGAACCATTATCAAACAGTGTATAAGCCCACGCTCATGAATGGTTAGCCGAAGCAAGCCAACTGAACTATAAGCTTGAGCATTTTCATAAACACTTAAGACTTAACTCGAAACATAATTGTTTTGGGGTAAAAACTGATTCTGCTGGAAAAGGTAAATTTGGGTGTGCCGCCGAGAAATGAATCTAAACCCTAAACAAATGCACTGCACGGGAGTACTTTAGATTCGAGAGATCAATCTGTACAATCCTGGCCTAAACCAAGAAATTGTCGTTCCAGTCTTGCTTCGGTCACAAAATGAAGGAGAAGGGTTGATCTTAGGGAGGGAAGCAAAGAAGGTGTTGAGATCGAAATAGTTAACTCTGAAGGTGTGGCTGTTTATGACTTGTATAAAAATATGGAACTGGCTTGCAGAATGTAAGTTATCAGTTCTTGGTATTTTTCTGGATACTTGTGTTGATAACACCTGTCCTTTGTCGAAACAGGTTGAAAACCTATTTATACAAGTCATGATTGAGCGCACCCTGATCTCTCATAGGAATTGGAGACAGTTGAGTAGTGGAGAAGTGGGGTTGTGTAAAAAAGTGGTGACCATCACGTTTCCTTCATGAGGGAAGACTGGTCAGCCTTACACCCACTACTCTCTTACTGCTATGAACTGTCCGCCCTTTCCTAGCACTTTCTCGTAATGGGTGCGTTGCACGCCGCACGCTGTAAACTGACAGACCAATACCCCGGTGAACATCCCCCAGTTTGTGACATGTTTGATGTCTCTAGAATTTTATAAGAAAATGTATGCGTAGCAAGTTGTTGAGTGGGTCTTGTTTGTAAGACCTAACTACTTTGACCAATCACGCGCGAGCTAGGCGGCGGGTGATCATATGCTACAAGTCAAGTTGTGAAACTTGCCGTAAGAAATAGCATGTAATGCTTTATGGTTAAATAATTAAATTATTTGTGAATTCGTTATTTATAAAATATCGATTGCAATCGATGCATAAAAAATATCGCTTTTAAGCAAGCAGCTTAAAATAATTGATGCTCATGAAGCATCGTTGCGTAAGTCTTGTTTAAGTTAGTTGCGGAGCCTAATGTCTTAAAAGGAGCATGACCGGCCATTTTCGAGAAGCTGCTGGGAGCCATTCATGCGCACCAAAGGTAGGCCGACCGGTCCTTATAAGAGAGTGACGGTTGACGACCACGGCGACATCTTATTTGTCGCCTAAGATTTGATCTAGGCCGGTCAATTCGGCTAGCGAAGTTGGACGGCCAAGATGATTTGCGGCATTTAATGGCTACTGCTGAATTTATTAAAATTCCTATTGGCAGTGCGATTAGCCATTTTTGGGCGATCGTTTAGGAGCCATTCAGGTAGGCCGCGGCTTGGCCGATTGTTCCTTATGGAAGAGGGGTGGCCGGTGATCACGGCGATGTCTCATTGGTCCCCTAAAATTAGATCTAGGCCGGTTGATTCGGCTAGCGAAGTTGGACGGTCGAGATGATTTGCGGCAGTTACATACTGCCGTTAATTCAATTTAGGGTTTAATAGCCGTGTGGCCAACCTACTTTGGGCTAACGGTTTTTGGTGTTAGCTGCATGCTGGCAGCTGTTCGATCGGCCAGCACAATAGTCGGGCCGCTAGTGAGTGTATCCGCACCTTGCCCGTTGATTAAGATTGAATCTAGGCAAGTCAATCCGGCTGGCGAAGTTGGGCAGACAAGATCGTTTTGCGGCAACAATATACTGCTGCTAACATAAATTAGGGTTTTGTAACTCACGCGGCCAACCCACTTTGGGTAATCGTTTAATGGCTCCGCTTGCGAATTAGAAGGATTCCGATTGGCCTATGCACTAGTGGGCTTGCCGGTGTGCATGATAATACTTGTCCGACCATGTTAAGAGGTGACTAGACTTGATAAATCGACCGGCCAAAACGTACGATCGTGATCGTTTTGAGACTGACATGGGCAGCCTATGTCCAATTCCTAAAGGAATTAAGTACGTCGACCAACCAACTTCCACTTTTAATTGAAAGTGCATGTTGCGCATTTAAAGCGATCTGATTGGTCGATGGAAAAATGGGGCCGGCAAGCGGCAACATGGAGCGTGGCCGATCGGCCACGGGTGGCGCCTGCTGGAGCAGATAGGTCAGCCAAGTGGCGTGGCCATGCCTCCCTTTACTGCTGCTTTTACTTGCTGCAGTTCCTCTTTATTTCTTGTTTTCTACTTTTGGTAGGATTTTGCTCCTACTAGTCCATGACGGATTAATTTCCTAGCTTACCTAAGTTTGGTCTCGACCAATAGGGTTCGAGATATTGCGCAGGCCGCAAAAAAGACCTAATTTTTGTAAATTAGTAAAATTAGGATAGGAAGATTGAATTTTGTGGGTGACACAAAATCAATCAATTTCTGGTGAATTTTGTGCGTTCACACAAAATCACTAATTATATTTCAGATGGCAGCATAACTTTGCGTGTCTCTAATTGAGTACTTCCGTGCATATCTTAATCCTAACACTTCGGGAAATTCATGCTACTCTGCTGCGAGCGAACATTAATTGTCATGTCATGTCAATATCAAGAGTTCGGCTGGGGAGCAAGGCATAGAATGAATACTCGACAGGCCATGCATTAAATGCAGGTGGAAGATAAAATTTACAAAATATTTGGGATTGTTGCTACACGCACCATTCTGGATAAATTTTATATATAAATATACTGAATTTCTCAATACATATGCAAGTAAAGAGGCACGGGCACTCATCACTTTTAAATGGCTCAGTTTCTTTGTAGAACAACAGCGCATTAAATACAAGGTTTCATAATTTTTGCCCTTAACTAAAAACCACCATCAACATTAAGTCCCCTGCTTAGTACGTAATAGTGGCATTGTTGCTGGGTAAGCAATAAATGGTGACAGTCAAGGAAATTCACGAGAAAAGTTTGTCACACGTTACTAGGATAGAGGTCGGCTCAGTCTTTGAGCAAGACTCGTTTGATGAAGTATCAAGGTACGTAGTGATCGTCCTTCTTGTGTACGTCAATCGTCTCCAAATATATAAGCATCTAATCGGTTGATATCCCGCATCCAAAGCCTTTATTCATGGTAGATAGAGAGTCCTTTCCTTCCACTGATCTTGTTGACTTGCTGAATATAAAAGGAAGCACTTGAGCCCTTCTTTTCACACCTATAATCACAGAGCTGCATTTCTCTTTCTTTCAGGTACGTGCTTCGTATTTTCTTGTATATGTATTTTTTTGCATGTCAGTTGTTGACATAACCGTGACACTTTTCTGCAGTGTATGATGGGAACTCCTGGTGATGATTATTCTTCCAACTCCCCAGAGAAGGATTTTTAAGTTGACAATCCCAGGATGACCACATCTGAAGAAGTATTGGCTAAGATAGATCGTCCGTTTCGTGAAGCTGGACGGGCTATACAGGGTATGTCTCTTGCACATCTGAGCATTGTTCGAGAGCGTGTTCAAGCTTTCCTGGCTTCGGTTAGCATGGAGGAAAAATGGAGACGCAGTGAGGAGATGTGGAGATGCACTGAAGCACCTCAGTTGACGAGTGCCAGGGCGTAAAAATTTGCGGCTCGGCTAAAGCGACGAAGGATTGAGCATGAGCATCCTTTAGGTGAAAATAAGCACGATTACCCTATTCATAATGGCGTCATAATTCTCGACTCTGATGTGGACGAACCGAAGCATCCTCAAAAGGCTGTTGGAGCAGTTTCTGAAAAGGATATCGGAGTAGCTTCTGAAGAGTGTATAGGAGCGGCCTCTGAAAAAGACGTTGAAGCGGCTTCCAAGGAAGAGGTTGAAGCAACTTCTTGAAGGGAGGTTGAAGCGGCTTCTGGAGAGGACGTTGAAGCGGCTTATGGATAGGACTCCAATGAAGGCGCCATTAACCCTTGCGTTGATGTTGATAACTAGATTTCCCACTTTGTTATTTCCTTTCGTAGATAAGCATCTTCTCGTAGCTTGCAGATGCTTTTTGATATTTAGTGGTCTTTGTTTATGTGGTTGGAGCCAGGGCTTCATCGAATAATAATCTTCCGTTCATGTTGCTTTGATGATTTTATGTTCCCAATTGGATGAATGGATGAAATCTCCTGACTTGAAAGTTTTAGACGTAGCACTCTTTGGTAGGGCTACGGTAGAGCCTCATATTCATTCCTCGAATGCCGCGATTAATACCTCGATTGCAAAAACCGAGTTCTTCCCATTCTACTGAGGCGACATGGCGGATGGGAAAATGGCACACAAATAGTGATGGTCGGCAAGTCGTGTTTTCTTCTCATGGGAAAGGATACCACTTCCACAATAATGTCTCAACACATGCAACGCTACGACGGCAACTCAAAATAGGAAAAATATCAATAATGGCTAAGGATTCGACCAACCTTATGTTTGATTTTCCCTTGCAGATTACATGCTTCTTGAAGATTTGTGGCGCGCCAACTAGGTATGTATGAGCATGGACGCCATTTCTGAAGAAGTAGTGGCGTGCTGCTTTTCGGTTTTGTGAAAGGGTTCCAAAAATCCGAAATTTGTATACTGAAAAGAACAAAGTTCCTTCTACGGATTCCACATAGGCGGAAGTCGAGACTGTCTCAGGGTTTGAATTCGAAGCAAGCTGCTCTTCGGGGCATGAAAGACGTATTCTCTAAGAAGGATGTATTGCTGCTGGAAGATTTCCCTTGAATATTTTGTCCTTCCTTTTTTCTTTGCATATTCCCCTCTTTGGTATGTTTTGGAAGATAAGAGATGCTTCCCCTGTAGTTCGATTTTATGGTTTTGAGCTAGTAGGTAATTGCTTTTTTTTGAGGGTTTTGAGTTTATTTGAGATTTTTGTTTTGAAATGATTCAAGAGTAATTTTCTGAAAAGAAATAATGCTTCAATTAACTGATAAACTGAAATCCTAACTATGAATGCAAGCCGGTGCAATCATTTTGGAGGAATTACAAACATTGCGTGAGAAGGAAAATGCTAAAGGAAACTCTAGGGAATAGGCGACATGATATTTTAGGTATTGAAAGGTTTGAGCCACCTGGCGTGCATTACTACGCCTTATAGCTTGTCAGTATTGATGAGCTTGCAGTAGCCTCCCAATATAACTTCTGCTATCGGATACGGCTCGTCTTTTCCTTCTACGGGATCGGGCGAAGTAGGTTCAGCAACAAACCTTACTACCATATCCCCAACTTGAAATGGTTTTGGGCGTTGCACCATGACTCGATTCTTAGATTCTTTATCTTTGAATGAGACAGCTTCTAAAATCTTAATAAAATACTTGAAAGGACCAGCATCCCACTCACATCTCCTAGTGACAGCTGGGTTGATAATAGGATCGAGTCCCCAAGCTTTGACGGAAGAAGAAGTGACTGGTTTCAAAAAGGGTTGTTCAATGAGACTTACTTGTGTCCGGAATCTGCAAACAAATGCCGATGCGCTCTCTCCAGGCTTTAGCGTCACATTCGCGAGTTGTTGATACGGCAACAAATAGTCTTCAGGGTTGGATGGCTTGTTGGAGACCCTCTCAGGTATAGACACTGGCAAAGGACATACTCCCAGCTTCGCCTTGTTGTCGTGTATCCATGAGCGCCCCAGGACCATATCATAATTTGGGTACTCTTTAACTATATGAAATTTGGCGTGTGTTAGAGCGTCTCCCACCTTGATTTCGAGATTAATGCACCCATAAGCATCTCTGGATTCTCCTTCTGAGTTTTTGATTATGGTTGGGTAATGAATAGCTTCCTGCTTTAAAATCCTTGCATCTCTCAGAGTCTTGACGATGACAATGTTGAAGTAAGAGGCCACGTCAATCAGTGTGTTGTCAAAATCGATATCTTTCAGGTGAGTGGTGGTTAGGAGTCCCCAGTTGCATCTATCAGTCATACTTTCGAGGAGAGGTTGGGGTTTGGGAGCGACTTCCCTGATTGGAAACATCCGCTTGCCTGATACAACACGGTTGAGGGCTGCAAATATGTCTTGACGCTGCGCCTTGGAGAAATACAGAATCTCACATAAATGCTCCATCATAGACTGTACAATTTTGTGGACGGAGTCCCCGGAAATCATGCAGCTCCTGATAGGAAGGGGATCTCATTGAACTCCTTCAGTGCCTAATTGAAGTTCTCCTACATCCACTTTCTCTTTGAAAATGCGTTTCAATTTGTTGCAGTCACTGGTTGGGTGATTGATGAACCTATGGTAACGGCAGTATTTGGGATTTTCCATTTCTTCTTCAGTTGGTGGACGTCTGAGAGGAGGTAGCTTGATGGCGTCATCTTGAATCCATGCTTATAGGAGTTCGATTACCTCTTCCATCGGAAACGGGAAGGTTAGAGCAGCCTCTCCAGTTTCTTGTTGCTGTGCAGGCGTCTTAGTCGCAGCTTTTCGGGTTTGAGCTGTCTGTTGCGCTGGTGGCACACGTTTGGGTTGTTGTTCTGCCGCTGGAGCTTTTCTCTTTCCTCCTTCACTCACCACACTTACATAGGGTTGAGTGTTGTATTGTTTGTTGATGAGACGTTTGTTCTCTCGAGTCTCACGTGCGTCTTCATTCCTGGCGAGCCTGGTTCTTTCCAGCAAGGCTGGTGCTGTTGTGGCCGACCGCTTAGCAGCTTCATGAAGTTCAGAGAATGTATGGAAGCGCAGGTTCTCCAGTAAAGCGCGATAGATGGGTACCATGCCATTAATGCACAACTCCACCAATTGATGTTCAGTCACATTTGGATCATGACAATCTAGCGCTTGAATCCTGAATCTCTTAACATAATCATTTGGATGTTCATTGTTTCGCTGAAACATCCTTCCCAAGTCTGATAAAGTGATTTGCTCAGACACAAAGAAATATTTCTTGTAGAAAGCGGTAACCATTTCACACTAATTGGCTATGTTGTTTGGCGTAATGTTGTTGTACCAGGTGTACGCCCTTCCCGTGAGTGATTTTGAGAAGGGTACATTAATTATATACCCCTAGTATTGAAACCCAATAAATATACCCTTATGCAACAATAAATATATCCCTATCATTTAAAAACCTTATCCATTTAATAATAGATTACCTTAATACCCTCATCCATATAATTTTTTCTTTATTTCAAAATACAATAAATCTTTTTCTCTACCACTTCACGTTCGCCACCACCACCATTAGCACCACCACATATCCATCACCACCAACAACATTTAACTACCATTCCACCACCATCACTCAACAAACACCACCTACTAACCGCCACCACCACCATCACCGAAACACCACCACCACCACTGGAATACCACCACCGCCGTCGCCAGTCCGCCGCTGCCGCCACCACCGGCGGTTGTGTCAACAACCAAAGTTGATTCCCAAAACAAAATCTGAAAATAAGAAAAAGAAAATGTTATCAACAACCGAAATTGATACCCAAAATATGGCGTCAACAACCGAAGTTGATCCCAAAACAAAAATGAGAAAATTAAAAAAAATATAAAAATAAAATAGTAATATGGTGTCAACAACCAAAGTTGATCCCAAAAGTAAAAATAAGAAAATAAGAAAAAAAATATGGTGTCAACAACCGAAGTTGATCCCAAAAATATGGTATCAACAACCGAAGTTGATCCCGAAACAAAAATCAGAAAATAAAATAAATAAATAATATGATGTCAACAACCCAAGTTGATCCCAAAAACTAAAAATTCATAAAATATTCAGATTATGTATGGTGTCAACAACCAAAGTTGATCCCAAAATATGGTATCAACAACCAAAGTTGACCCCAAAATCTGGTGTCAACAACCCAAGTTGATCCTAAAAATTGATGTACTCAAATTAGTGAACCTGATGTGAATCGAACATGCATCTATTGACATTGAGTCAGTTGTGCTACCGTTGCACCACAAGTTTATCTAACATATCTACTTCGATGTGTTTGCAATTCAATTTCACACAATTCCAACAAATGAAAATACCGAATCACTAAATGCATCAAGAGAGAGTATACCTAAAAGAATGTGGAAGCGAATCCAACCACCAATACCAACAGCAAACAACCTTCTCTGTCCATCACTGATACCAACAGCAAACCACGAATTCCAACAGCAACAACACCCAACTACCATCATTTCAACACCAATACACAAACACAACCACTCCTACATTCAGTAATTTCATCAATTGAAAGTGAAAATGTAATAATTTTAATAGGATACAACCACTCCTAAATATATTGTTGGATATACTTTCACATAAGAGAATAACCAATGAAGGTCAAGGCGTCAAGCATGTCAACTGTCAGTGTGTCACATAGAAGGGGAAGACTGAAAGTGAAATTTACCTCAAAGGCAGATTAATTATTCAAGTATAAGTGAAGATTGAAAGTGAAAAATAACTCGGGTTCTCAAAAAATATCAACATCTCATTTTTCTTGGCCAATCTCCGTAAAGAAAAAGCAAATCTATTTCATTAGAGTAGAGTTATCACAATCTTCATGTCCCTGCACCTAGGTAATTAAATGGTATGAATTCCCAAGGTTAATGGGAGTCACCCAGCACACACATATTACATTGAAAATGCTAATATCAAATTAAGAATTATGCGGAGTCAAAATCTAGTTATTGTTGCTCCTAAGTGCAACCTCTACTGAGTTACTAACTTAACAATGAATTAATGGTTGCACAGTAAATAAGTACAAAAAAAAAACAGCCCCATGTCTTGCTGCAATTATAAAAGGTCAAATATGCTCGCAAGTCATACCTGCTCATAGAGAGCTCCAAGTCTACAATCTTCTACCGGCTCGCATAACAGTGGCCGTTCCAACCTTAAGAAACAACACCGTCAACAACATTTATTTGAATAAAACACTAAGACCAGGAAAGATGCAATGCAGTTAGCGAAGACTCATAATTGTTCGCAAATCTAATGGGGATGTTCCATTCTTCTCTGGCATCAACTGCCTTATAATCAATAAATTTGACAAAATGCACGAATTCTAAGAAAAACTCAACTGCTATAGTATCACCAATACGACACCAGTCTAGCAACCACCGACTCCACTGAATTCGTTATACAATACATGTTTTACTACCACCAACCCAACAATATCATCATTACAACACCAGTCCAGCAACCACCAAACCCAACAATTTACCACCAAGACCACTACCAACACACAGCCACCACCACCACTGATTAAGTCAAACAATGATATGTTACTACCACTGAAAATCAACAATTTTCAACATCACTAGAATCCTATAATCACCGACATTCAATCTTTACTAACTGACTTGCATAATAAAACATCCATCTTATGCGAGATTCAATTCGAATGATGTGAAAATACATGAAATCAAAATTGAAGATTTCTAGGGTGTTCGATACAAACCTAATTCATCGCTTGCTCCCGGGAATTCTTTTGATTTCGGTTCTCTGTCTCAACTTGAAGTTACCAGCATCGAAACCTAAAAATCAGATCTATCGATCTCCTAAATATTTAGTTGATATTGAATTCACCGTTAACAAGACAAGAATAAGATGAATTGTTGCTGAGGATTATGATTTTTTATTTCTACGAAGATCTCTATCTCTCTAAATTGAGACTACTCTATATCTCTTTCTCTCGAACTCTGTCTCTCCTACTGTATGGAATAGAAATTTTCTCTAAGGAGGCTAAAACTGGAATTGCAATTTTCTCCGGAAGGTGAGGGGTATTATTATTGTTGATTGATAAGGATATTTGTAAAGGATCAACAAAAGTAAGGATAATTATACAATTTCCACTTTTGATAATTCTTTTAGGCGGAGGACGTGGTTATTTCATGCTCCCCTAGTGATTCCAAAAAACGAGAGATGTGTTCACGAGCGTTACCAGTACCATCATAAAGGGAGAACCGGGGAGAAGAATATCCTCTTGGAAGGGGAACTCTTTGCACGTCAGGAGGATAAGGGGGTTGGTGCTGATGAATGGTAGCTGGATTTTCCCTTCCTCGATTCTGGAGAAGCCGTTCTAGGTCCTCTCGTGTGATAAAGTTGGACTGTTGATTCCTTTCTGATGGTCGTTCAGGAGCTACACGAACTTCTTCATCCATAAAGATACGCCATGTTGAAGTACTTGCGCCAGGCGTCATGAAAGTGTTCCTTGTCTGCTCTATTTTGGGGTTTACGCGGTTCTGGTGGTAATCTTTCCGTTAGCGTCTTGAGAAAAGTGAGTACCTCCTTCTGAGTTGTAGCCATGTCCGTCTGAGCTTTGGCAAGAACTTTCTGTCTTTACATTAAATTGGCAATGGTAATATGAGGTTGGTTTCCTCTGGCTCCTCTAGTCTCTTGTCCCGACGAAGAAATGGTAGCAGCCCTGATGACGATTAGAGGTGTCATGCTCGAAGAAATATTAGGAGTAGCAGCGGCTCTGGCTCTGGTAATAGGAGGCGGGATGCTTCCGGCGCTGCTGGTGTTGGTGCTAGAGGATGTAACACCATGAGATGTGTTGACTGTGCTGACAGGTGGTATATTGGTGTTAACAACAGGAATAGTGGCGCCAGGAGTATTATCAGTGCCAACAACATCAGGATTGGTAACTGACCCAGACCTAAGATCCACCATCTTGAAATTGAGAAGATTGAAATGAAATTGAAAATTGATTTCGCAACCGAGAGATTAATCTCCCACTGTGGTCGCCAATTGTTTTGGGGTAAAAACTGATTCTGCTGGAAAAGGTAAATTTGGGTGTGCCGCCGAGAAACGAATCTAAACCCTTAACAAATGCACTGTATGGGAGTACTTTAGATTCGAGAGATCAATCTTTACAATCCTGGCCTAAACCAAGAAATGGTCATTCCAGTCTTGCTTAGATCACAAAATGAAGGAGAAGGGTTGATCTTAGGGAGGGAAGCAAAGAAGGTGTTGAAATCAGAATGGTTAACTCTGAAAGTGTGGCTGTTTATGACTTGTATCAGAATATGGAACTGGCTTACAGAATGTAAGCTATCAGTTCTTGGTGTTTTTCTGGATACTTGTGTTGATAACACCTGTCCTTTGTCGAAACAGGTTGAAAACCTATTTATACAAGTCATGATTGAGCGCACCCTGATCTCTCGTAGGAAGTGGAGACAATTAAGTAGTGGAGAAGTGGGGTTGTGTAAAAAAGTGGTAACCATCACGTTTCCTTCATGAGGGAAGACTGGTCAGCCTTACACCCACTACTCTCTTACTACTATCAACCGTCCGCCCTTTCCTGACACTTTCTCATAATGGGCGCGTTGCACGCCGTATGCAGTAAACCGCCAGACGATTACCCCGGTGAGCATCCCCCAGTTTGTGACATGTTTGATGTCTCGAGTATTTTATAAGAAAATGTATGCGTAGCAAGTTGTTGAGTGGGTCTTGTTTGTAAGACCGAACTACTTTGACCAATCACGCGCGAGCTAGGCGGCGGGTGATCATATGCTACAAGTCAAGTTGTGAAACTTGCCGTAAGAAATAGCATGTAATGCTCTATGGTTAAATAATTAAATTATTTGTGAAATCGTTATTTATAAAATATCGATTGCAATTGATGCATAAAAAATATCGTTTTTAAGCAAGCAGCTTAAAATAATTGATGCTCATGAAGCATCGTTGCGTAAGGCTTGTTTAAGTTAGTCGTGGAGCCTAATGTCTTAAAAGGAGCATGACCGGCCATTTTCGAGAAGCTGCTGGGAGCCATTCATGCGTACCAAAGGTAGGCCGACCGGTCCTTATAGGAGAGTGACGGCTGGCGACCACGGCGACATCTTATTGGTTAACTAAGATTTGATCTAGGCCGGTCAATTCGGATAGCGAATTTGGACGGCCGAGATGATTTGCGGCATTTAATGGCTGCTGCTGAATTTATTAAAATTCCTATTGGCATTGCGACTAGCCATTTTTGGGCGATCGTTTAGGAGCCATTCAGGCAGGCCGCGGCTTGGCCGATTGTTCCTTATGGAAGAGAGGTGGTCGGTGATCACGACGATGTCTCATTGGTCCCCTAAAATTTAATATAGGCCGGTTGATTCGGCTAGCGAAGTTGGACGGTCGAGATGATTTGCGGCAGTTACATACTGCCGTTAATTCAATTTAGGGTTTAATAGCCGTGTGGCCAACCTACTTTGGGCTAACGGTTTTTGGTGTTAGCTGCATGCTGGCAGCTGTTCGATCGGCCAGCACAATAGTCGGGCCGCTAGTGAGTGTATCCACACCTTGCCCGTTGATTAAGATTGAATCTAGGCCGGTCAATCCGGCTGGCGAAGTTGGGCGGACAAGATCGTTTTGCGGCAGCAATATACTGCTGCAAACATAAATTAGGGTTTTGTAACTCACGCGGCCAACCCACTTTGGGTAATCGTTTAATGGCTCCGCTTGCGAGTTAGAAGGATTCTGATTGGCCTAATCACTAGTGGGTTCGCTGGTGTGCATGATAATACTTGTCCGACCATGTTAAGAGGTGACTAGACTTTATAAATCGACCGGCCAAAACGTACGATCGTGATCGTTTTGAGACTGACATGGGCAGCCTATGTCCAATTCCTAAAGGAATTAAGTACGTCGACCAACCAACTTCCACTTTTAATTGAAAGTGCATGTTGCGCATTTAAAGCGATTTTATTGGTCGATGGGAAAAGGGGCCGGCAAGCGGCAACATGGAGCGTGGCCGATCGGCCACACGTGGCGCCTGTTGGAGCAGATCGGTCAGCCAAGTGGCGTGGCCATGCCTCCCTTTGCTGCTGCTTTTACTTGCTGCAGTTCCTCTTTATTTCTTGTTTTCTACTTTTGCTAGGATTTTTCTCCTACTAGTCCATGACGGATTAATTTCCTAGCTTACCTAGGTTTGGTCTCGACCAATAGGGTTCGAGATATTGCGCAGGCCGCAAAAAAGACCTAATTTTTGTAAATTAGTAAAATTAGGTTAGAAAGATTGAATTTTGTGGGCTGACACAAAATCAATCAATTTCTGGTGAATTTTGTGCGTTCATACAAAATCACTAATTATATTTCAGATGACAGCATAACTTTGCATGTCTTTAATTGAGTACTTCCATGCATATCTTAATCCCGACACTTCGGGAAATTCATGCTACTCTGCTGCGAGCGAACATTAATTGTCATGTCATGTCAACATCAAGAGTTCGCCTGGGGAACAAGGAATGGAATGAATACTCGACAGGCCATGCATTAAATGCAGGTGGAAGATAAAATTTACAGAATATTTGGGATTGTTGCTACATGCACCATTCTTGATAAATTTTATATATAAATATACTTAATTGCTCAATACATATGTAAGTAAAGAGGTCTGGGCACTCATCACTTTTAAATGGCTCAGTTTCTTTGCAGAACAACGGCGCATTAAATACAAGGTTTCACAATTTTTGCCCTGAACTAAAAACCACCATCAACAACAATCATGTGATCAAATATGTCTATGGTGTTTTTAGATATTATTCAAATGCTAATTATCTCGGAGAAATAATTTGTGTGCATAAGAATTTAATCGACATGGTAAGTATGCGTACAAGGTACAATTAATTAACTTGTTCGTGAACAATTTTGTCACGGTACGTGTACCGGTATGTAAACCTTAAGACATAACCGAGTTCCGGAGTTCACAGAACTTTTTCGGTATGCGTACTGGTATGGATACCATTTAAACATAACGAGTTCCGGAGTCCACAGAACTTTTGAGGTATGCGTATTGGTATGGATACCATTTGAACATACCCACGTTCCGGAGTCCATAGAACTTTTCTGGTACGTGTACCGGTATGGATACCAAACTGGTTCCATAACCAATAGTTCCTTTTTAGTACTCGCATTGGTTTGCGTACCGATCCAGATTCACGAGTTCACAGACTTTTAAAGGTGTGCATACTGATATGCGTACCAAAAATATGTTTGTCGACATATAACTACTCCATTTCGTGTACTGAGTACATACATTACGGCTTTAGATTTATAACAGTTTTCCCAGTTTGTAAGACTGGTATATACACTATCTTATATCAGAATCTACAATAGTTCTATATTTCTCTCTAAATCGATTTGAAACATTCCCGAATAACATCAATGACACAAAACATTATTCCAGGCTATTTTCGAATGATAATTCTTGAATCATGATTTTGATTGCGAACAATAAATTGTCCCTAACTGAAATTCATCAAGTATGAATAAATGTTCATTAAGCTTAGTCATATTTCGAGAACTAATTACAAGATGAATCTTGACTCTAAATTCTTGATATGCTTATGATAGCCTAATTAGTTATGCGACATCGTCTCATAGATAGAAAGATTAATATAACTTAAGAAATAGGTGGTTCGGTCTTCACTTACCTTTTGTTGAAGAAGTTCTCCAAAAGCTTCGATTGATCTTCCCCGGTAGAACGCAATGATGAATGCCGTGATGTCCGTTTCTCAACTACACTTCTATCCTAATCCGAGACTTAATTAATTCTAGACTAGAAATCAAGATATATTTTTGACAACTAAATTTGATAACAAGCTTGAGATAGCAACACTTGTGAGTTCGACCGAGCAATTGTCTAACAATCTCCCCCTTTGTCAATTTAAGTGAAAAAACTATCAATATATGAATAAAAAAAATAAAGCTTTAAAAACTCATCGAATCCATCATGCTTGATTTCTTTGGTTTCTTCAACTCCTTGAATTCTTCATTACTTCAAGTTGTAATGATTCTGAACATGTTCAACTCAGCATCGTTGTTGTTGAAGATCCGCAACGATAACAACTTTAAAAACAAATATTCTCAATCGTCGTTATACAGAAACACAGTATTATTATCTTCTCCAAAGTTCAATTGTATCCCAACTATGAAGTAATACTACGGTGATATGTTTCTCCCCTTAATAAATACTTACATGTTTTGCATAAATAGGTGAAACCTATAGATTATTGATTCACTCCCCCTTTCATAATGATCTATAAACCATATGTATGTAGTGCGAAACTACTAAATAATTCTCCCCCCTTTTTTCAATAAAAATTGGCATAGGTACGAAAATCATGGGATCGTAATGAATACAACCAAAAGATACTTCAGGATTCAAAGGTGGTTACATATCAACTTTATCTAGATGATATCACATCGTAAGAAAAATACTTAGCGCTCATCTAGGATATTTAAGATACAAGCATCCCCTTTAAATTTCCACAGCCACACACCCCACAAAGATATAACAATTAAACACAAGTTCATTTAAGAACTCTCCCCCATGTCATTCCCAAGAGAACAACATGAGTGACCTTTCTTTATGAAAAAGAAGAATTTTGTCGGACATTAACAAATCACATGGATTTGTATCCTGAATACCGACTTAAATTAATCTCAACGCCAGTTATGAACAAAGAGATAATTTTAATCGGTATGGCTCAACATAAGAAAATCTTATGGAGTGAATGATGCAATAATAACACAAAAGTGTGATCATGAGTAGATCGATACTGTGATAAAAATTTCTCAAAAAGTTTGTTCTATTTTCAGTTTATAAAAAACATAATAGATTTAACTTCGAGCATATATGAAATATCAACTCAATTCACGAAACGTAAAGGCACATATATTTCATAAGACTTGTTAGAGCATTGCTCGGTCGAACTCACAAGTGTTGCTATCTCAAGCTTGTTGTCAAAACTATATCTTGATTTCTAAGCTACAATTAGTTATGTCTCGGACTAGGATAGAAACGTAGTTGAGAAACAGAGGATCACGACAGTCATCATTGCGTAACACCGTTTAAAGGCGAAGATCAACCGAAGCTTTTGGAGAATTTGATCAACAAAAGGTAAGTGAAAATTGAATCACCTATATCTCAAGTTATATTCACTTTTCTATCATCTGAGACGATGTCGCATAACTAATTAGACTAGTATGCATATGCAAGAATTTCGAGTCAAGTTTATCTTGATAATTTCTCTAAAGATAATGACTAAGCTTAAGGAACATTTGTTCATACTTGATGAATTACAGTTAAGGACAATTTATTATTCGGAATCAAAATCATGATTCAAGTTTATCATTCGGAAATAGCCTGGAACAGTGATATATGTCATTGATGTTATTCAGGAATATTTCGAATCGATTTAGAGAAATATAGAACTATTATTGATTCGGATACAAGACAGTGGTATCAGTTTTACTGTTATAAGTCTGAACCCGTATTACATGTATTCGTACAAGTAGCAGAGTAGTTGTATACATATCGACTTACGGATTAGTGGTAAACATATTTTTATGTATATCATATGAAAATATGTGTGAATCGTGAACCAGATCGGTATGCATACTTGCATGCAAACCATTCTTGAACTGTGGTTACGGAACCGAGGGTGAGTATCCAAACCGGTACGTAATCTTAAACAGTTATGTGTTCCTGAACTCGGTAGCGCTTTCAAACCGGTACACAAACTGATTTAGTTATGTGAACTCCGGAATCGGCGACAATTTTAAAGTTTCCAAACCGGTACGCAAACCTTAAAAGTTCTGTGAACTCCGGAACTTAGGTTTGGTGGGAAGTTTGAAAACTGGTACACAACCTAAAAAGTTTTGTGAACTCCGGAACTTGGTTTTGGTTTAAAGTTTCCAAACCGGTATGCGTACTGTGACTGAACTGACTCACGATCTACTATGTGTTTGTACTCATACATCTACGAACCATGTCGATTATATTTTCAAGTGTGTTTAAATTATTTCTTCGAGATAATTAGCATTTGATTAATTCTCTATAAACACTAGACTTAATTGATCACATGTTTGTGACTCAGATTTAATATCTTATGTGTTCATGCAAATGAAGATTAAGCTTTTAAGTTCAAACCGTCTAGTTTCGGCTAACCATGTTGAACATAGTCTTTGTACACAGTTCGGTTACGGTCTCACCTAACTGGAGTGTATATCTTGCTTATGTAAATAAGATTAAAAGATTCATCTAACGGGGAATATTGTTTGCTTGGTTGCAAAGCTATCTTAGATTAAACCTAAAGCAACATATGCTTTTAATGTCTATAAAAGGGGATGAAAAGACGAGGGTACCCAAATACACCACAATCTTTAAAATATCCACCTATAAGTCCTCTTACCGAAAGTGATTGTCTATGAACAAAGTCGAGACAATGCGACAAATCGGTATTCACACTTTGTGTGATCGTCTATGGATACAAGATTGAGACAATACAACAATCAGAGTGTGATTACTTGAAAATAGGTTCGGACTTAACCAAACTCTATAGGATCACTATCAAGTAATACGGAGTTGACGTTTATGTATTTTACTTTTAATTATAATAAAAAATTATAATTGCGGAAATAAAAAAGTAAAAGACACAACAAGATTTTGTTAACGAGGAAATCGCAAATGCAAAAAAAAAAACCTGGGACCAAGTCCAGAATTAAGCCGATATACAAAATCTAAACCAACTTTGTATAGTTGAGACCAAGCAACTAAACCTAGTTCATTTAGTTTCTTCAGTATCCCTCCGCTTCCGACATTCAATAAGTGCACACACTGGAACAATTCCTTTGGATCGTATTCCAAACAGTAAAGGAACAACAAATCTTTTTAGTAACAACTCTATTGATTCTTTCAAGATAAAGATATTTCAAGTCATATGCAAAGGCTCTTCCGTTTAAACTAATAAAGTCCTTTGCCTGGTTGGATCAATCCAATCTCTATTACCTAAGTAATAAGATTCGGATTTGTAACAATCAAAATAGAACTCAAGAGAAATATTTGGTGTTACCGATCTCACACAACTAATCAATCGAATAAAACTGATTCTAGTTGGATCCCAGACGATCAAGGTTTGTGCTACACAAAGATATGAGAAACCAATCAGAAATCTTCTTTGTCTTCAAATCTTCTTTAATCTTCAATTAAACCTGCACAACACCACTTGAATCTCTTGTGATCAATCATGCACAGAACGGATTCTGTTAAAAATGGATTATCACAAAATGTTTTTAGATCTACAAACTGTTATAAAGATCCCGTCAACACTTCGATCTAGTTTGAGTGAATCTTATATAAGAAGAGAAGATTCTCAAGAATAAAAAAACTAGGTGCAATCAAAGTTCAACAACTGTTAGTCAATCAAATCAATCGAAAACTAATAAACTTTAATTATCTAGTTTCCCACCAACGGTACTCGTAGAGCTTCATGATCCCGCAGAAGTCTTTAAACGAGCGGTCGTAAGATATATCGCCTAATTAGGGTAAAAAGACGAGGGTACCCAAATATACCTCAATCTAAAACTTTTCCACCTATAAGTCATTTCTACGAAAGTGATTGTCTATGGACTGAGTCGAGACAATACAACTAATTGGTTCACACTTCGTGTGTTCGTCTATGGATATGAGATCGAGACAATACGACAACAAGATAAATTATTTGATTGACTATGGATACAAGATCGAGACAATACAACAACGAAGTATGTTTACTTGATAATAGGTTCGGACTTAACCAAGCACAATAGGATTGCTATCAAGTAAATAGGAATTAACGTTTGTGTATTTTACTTCTAATAATGATAAAACAATTATAATTGCGGAAATAGAAAAGTAAAAGACACATCAAGATTTTGTTAACAAGGAAACCGCAAATGCATAAAAACCCCGGGACCTTGTCCAGAATTGAATACTCTCAGGATTAAGCCTCTATAAAAAATCTAAACCAACTTCGTATAGTTGAGACCAAACAACTAAACCTATAGTTCACCTAGTTCCGTTTGTATCCCTGCACCTCCAACTTACAGTAAGTCACGCACTTGGAACAATTCCATTTGTTCGTATTCCAAACAGTAAAGGAACAACAAATCTGTTCGGTAACAACTCTTTTCAATCAAGTGATATGAGTATGACAAAAGGCTCTTCCGTTTATCCCAATAAACTCCTTTGTTAGGTCCTTAGATCTATCCAATAACAACTACCAAAGTAATTGTCAAGATTTTGCAATCAATACTTCGAATCACAAAGAATTATATTGATAACGATCTACTAAACTAATTAATCAAATCTATCATAAAGATAAACCGATTATAGTTGGATCCCCATCCGATCAAGTTTTGTGCATACCAAAGATTATGAACCCAAATCAGAAATCTTCTTCATCTTTAAATCTTCTTAGATCTTCAATAAACAGCTGCACACAATCAACTTGAATCACTTGTGATCAATCACACACAAAATAGAGTCTGTTAACAATGGATTATCACAAGACGTCTTTAGATCTACAAACAGTCTAAAGATCTCCCGTCGAAACTTCGATCTAGTTTGAGTGAATCTTATATCAGAAGAGAAGATTCCCAAGCATAAACAAACTAGGTGCAATCAAAGTTCAACAACGTTAGTCAATCAAATCAATTGAAAACTAATGATAAACTGCAATTATCTAGTTTCCCACCAACGGTACTCGTAGAACTTCCCAATCCCAAAGAAGTCTTTAAAACGAGCGGTCGTAAGAGATTTCGCCTAATTAGGGTACTTTCCTCTTCGAATAGACGGCTCCACCAGTAACAACACAACTAGGTAGTTTTGCTAGCTCTGAGGATTAGTTTACTTGAAATGCAAACTTCAATATTTATAGACCAAGGAAGTTTGGACACCAAGGAATTTCCAAAACCGAATATTCTCAAAGATATGCAATAAGGGAAAAAACGGTTTTCATAATTCCTAGAAATGCACTGTCCATATATTGACCGAAATCTCTGTAGAAAATCTCCAACTAGTAAATGCACATTACTAATTTTTATTTTCTAAAGAAATGCATTTTAATTGCTGGAAATTAAAAGCATATAAAACTAAAAACCTTAATTAAAAGATTCTCAATTTATTTCGATCCGGGATTCTCCTTTAGCTATTAAGGAATATATTTGAACAATAAAAGGTAAGAATTACTGCACGTGTTCAAAGTATGTCGACATCTTTTACTTGGTAAATCCTTTTTCATATTTACCATCTTGGAACCGATTTGCCACACTTCCAAACGAGTTTAGAATTGGTTCATCTGACTTCCAAGAACAATGTGATTGATTATCCTATCAAATCACCAATCATGGGTTTCACGGTTCTACCAAAACAAGTTTCGGTTCTACCTCCATGTGGGTACTAGAATTAGTCACGCTAGTTACCAAAACTTGGTTGACTAGGTACTAGGATCGGTTCCCACATATATATGGTATCTAACTTGTATTTGTTGCACATGTTCATAGGATCGGTTCCCCAATAACTAAAAGCTTGTTGCACCTCTTACAAGGATCGATTCCCATTTGCTTGTGATCGGTTGCACCTCTTACTAGGATCGGTTCCCCAATGTCTAGAGTTGGTCATACC
>JAJJMB010010308.1:745674-826716 GCA_023531105.1 Papaver atlanticum | reverse complement strand
GAATGAAACAGTTCAAGTCAAATATTACTAACCTCAAGTGGAAGGATTATGTTGTCTTTGTAGCTCCTTACTTCTTCACATTCTTCAAGTCTTCACGTAATACTTGTAAGTCTCATATCCTAGTAACTTTCTAGCTAACCTATACGAAGTTGACTCTAGTAAATAATCAAGCGACTCTTTAAATGAGTTTTGATTCACTAAAATATGAAAACCAAACTTGACATACCAACGCTTGGTGGGTTCAACCGAGCTATGCTCTAACATAGGGTACTTTCCACTCCGGATAGACGGCTCCACCTGAAACAACAGAAAGATGAAGGTTGCCTGGCTCTTAGGATAGTTTGCTCGAAATGAAAACTTAGGTATTTATAGACCAAGGATGCTTGGACACCAAGGAATTTCCAAAACCAAATATTCTCAAGATATGCAATAAATGTCCAAAATCGGTTTTCATAATTCCTGGAAATGCTTTGTCCAACATTTACCGAAATCTCTCAGTAGAAAATCTCCAATTAGTAAATGCACATTACTAATTTTTATTCTCTAGAGATATGCATTTAATTTTTGGTAATTAAAGCATATAAAACTAACAACCTTAATTAAAAGATTATTAATATATTTCGGACCGGGATCTCCTTGAGTAATTAAGGAATAACTTTGAACAATAAAAGATAAGAGTTACTGCTCGTGTTCAAAGTATGTTGACATCTTTTCTTTGTAAATCCTCTTTCATATTTACAATATTGGAATCGATTATACCACACTTTCAAACAAGTTTAGAATTGGTTCATCTGTATTCCAAGACAACTATGTGATGTGATTTTAAAGTTGTTGTAGTAAATGAGTTCAAACTCTCGGACTTGTGAAGATTCGAGTTTTTAAATTTAATAAAAATATATACAAAAATATTACAAAGGGTGCGAGAGTTACTGGGACTCAGGATTACACCAAATTTCATTCATTTGATTCAAATAATAATTCCAATCAATTATAGCTCAAATATTAAAAAATATGGACTCTTATTCTTTGCCAAAAGTAGATTTTTGAAAAGCAATGACTGTAAAACAAAAGCATGATATATCAAAAATACATTGACCAAGCATACATCATCAAACAATATCACACCCATTCAATAAAAATCATAAATCAATTAAAAATCAATGCAAATAGTCATAAAATAATTATTAGAATTACCACATGCGTGAAATAGGGTGGAATCCTGAGTCCCAGTAACTCTCGCACCCTTTGTAATATTTTTGTATATATTTTTATTAAATTTAAAAACTCGAATCTTCACAAGTCCGAGAGTTTGAACTCATTTACTAAAACAACTTTAAAATAGAATTATACCACTTTTCATGGAACAATGGCTTCCTCCGTCGCCTCGGCTAAGGGGTTTAGCTCCTCATATTAACCATGTTCTCAAAATACATCTTTGGTGCTCAACAGTTGATTAAAAGAGTGAAAAGTGTAAAAGCAGCGGATTCTGTAACTAATATAATTGTTACAGAACCTACTGTTACAAAGGAATAGACTGTTGCGAACTGAAGCTAACTGTTGGAAGAATTGTTACAAAGGGTATTGAATATGAAAGCTACGGCAACAGTTTCTGCGACTGTTCTATGTGGGTCGTATGTTCTTCTTCTTCTTCTCCGGCAGCAGCAGCAGAATGCGTTCTCCTCCAGTTGATTTTTTCCGCTTCTCTAAGGCTCTAAACTTCCCCCAAAGTGTTCATTCCCCTCCTAGGACTCGAACCAACTCTTTTATACATCATAGGGCCAAGAAAATTCGAGAATATCTTTGGTTTTTCCTTTCTCTTCAAGTTACGAAATTTCCCTTTTCTCATTAGCTACACGTCTCCTCAGTCAATCCAAGCTGTCAAAACTCTCTCTGTGATAGAATCAAATCTCTCAGAAGAGTTTCTTTCCTCTTCTTCACGTTTGTTTCCAAAAATAAACCATAAAATTACCCGTGATATTATTCAACCCTGTTTCGCCTCCAATCCGGGTTCTAGCCAATTTGGATCCATTCCAACACCCTTACCTCGCCTGTTTAGGGTTAAGAGGCAAGCCCAAGAAAAATCAGAGATTTAATCTCTTCATAACTAGCCCAAAAACGCAATCTTTACTTTGTTCTTCACCGCGGCAAAATTTCCCGCCAAAATTTTCATTTTCAAAACGTGAAGAAAGTGTCCCCCTATCCAATACCGGTCTGTGCTTAGCAGCTGCCTGGAAATGGGTTACCCCTTATCCAAAATAAGAGTCCGAATAGCAAATGTCCTTCCAGGTGCCTTTAACAACTTTTCGAGCCAATTTCGCCGCAAAAGCCTATTTCTCCAAAAACACCTACAAAGGGATAAAATACCAAAATTAGTACAAAAATGGGTACTAACAATATACACAATAGAGATGAAAATAGACACATAAATGCGTCTATCAAATACCCCCAAACTTATTATTTGCTAGTCCCGAGCAAATAAAAACTACAAAATAAAATCCTAACTCACTGTCGCAGGCATCGTCGATTGCACTTAGCATGTGCAACAAGCCTTTAAACCCCTAGGTGGCCCTAGTGGCCGAGTTATAGTCTCGGGAGGGTTTACCAGAGGTGTACCCACAAAACCTTTACTCCAGACCCTAGCTATCTACGCAGAACCTTGGAATACACTAAAGAATCTCCTTGGTTGGCATACTTATTGATTACGGGAGGAAGTACCCTGATGCGAAATTCCAATTGATGTATATGAGTTTTTACTCAAGTATACTAAAATTCATATATAAGTGACATAGCTCTACTCAGATAGTCGCACTATGGACATCAATATCCGGAATCAAACAAATCACATTGAATAGATTAAGAAGATGGATATAGAAATAGATGGTTGCGAATGGAATTCAATGCCAAGATGAACCTATGACCTAGTGGATTGAGATACTGGTCTGGAATAATATCAACACAACTGGTATATACAAGGGAACCAGTGGTCGACAATCCTAAATCTACATCAACTCAGCTGGCATATACAAGGGAACCAGTGGTCGACTTTATAATAAACCTTTATTTTTATTATTATTATTATTATTTATTTATTTAACGACATGATTAGATCTTTTGGATCCAAGCGCATGCTTCTTGTCATCAGATTACATGGTAATTCCCGTGGATCCTGCGTTTTACGCTTGTTTAGGCGACGAAGACAGGGAGAACACACACATAGTGCTATCCAAGTGTTAATATTTATTCCGATTGGTCTAATTGGTCTGGTTTTTTTGTTGTTTTTTTTTAGTAACTCAATCACTCTATTTCAACCCAGCAGACATCAACATAAAAATTTGCAAAAACAAAAACAGAAGTAATAAGATGATTCCGAGATACGGTGAAACTATCATGTTATTTCTAACACCTAAGCTCTGTGCTTTTATGAATAGACTCTTTAGATGTTTCCATCTACTCAGATTGGTCCCTCAACTCCCAAAACAAAATGCTTCCATCCACTTAGATTGGTTAGTGCCATCCTTAATATGCATAAATTTCTAGGCTCTGGAGTTTAAAATGCAACTAAAAAGTTTCTCCCATACCCCCAAACTTAAATCTAACATTGTCCTCAATGTTCTAAAGATGCAATTAAAAGCATGAACAAGGAGACACTGTTACCATTTGAAGAAAAAGAGTTAAGGAAAGATATTACCGTGTTGCATGAGAATGGGTTACCTCCCAAGAAGTGCTAAGTTTAAAGTCTTCAGCCAGACATCAAGTACCATAAAATGGCTAATTCCCTTTCAAATCATATATCAGTAGTTGAAATAACTATGGGTCATCATAACCAAATAGCACTGCCACTAATATGAGACAACTGCACAGGATTAGAAAAATTAACAGACGGAGCACAACCTGATCTAAACTTTCTTGCAAGACAACTGGGTTTATCTGTGACGCCCTCTTAGGCTTCATGTGAGTGTCTTGACAAACATATTTTTCCGAACTATGAGTTCCCAATTCCTGGACAGTATCAGGAGGATCGGGTTGTGGAGTTGGGACAAATTCAAGTAATATCTCAGGCACACTAGACTCGAGTCCCAAGTTAGGGACTTCTAATAAAGATACTTGACCATCACTACCCCCAAAATTAGGGTAGTCAGTATTCTCAGACAAACCTCTAATTATTGCTTGAATTTCCGGATCCTCAGAGTCTTTAAATCAAGAGCTTCTTCCAGTTCTCTACCCCCAAACTTAGAGTCATCATTACTCACAGAAGACCTAACACTAGTGACTGAATTTCTAGGTCTGTGAAGTCCTTAAAATATTCGAGAGCTTCTTTTAGTTCCAAAGTTTGGTCATCTATCTTACCTAAGATAATTGTCTCATCAAATTCATCTAAAGAATCACCAAACAAAGTGTCGTCCCAACTATCCATAACTAGATCCTGAACCAAAGTACTAATCATATTCACTTCCTCTAAATCATCAGAAGGTTGTCTAGTAACATTAAAGACATTTAGTTCAGTGGTCATATTACCAAAGGATATGTTCATAAGTCCGGTCCTACAGTTGATAAAAGCATTAGACGTGGCTAAAAATGGGCGACCTAAAATCATCGGTATTTGATTCTCTGGGTCAGGGACAGGTTGTGTATCTAGGACTACAAAATCCACAGGATAAATAAACTTGTCGACCTCAATAAGAACATATTCTATCACACCACGAGGAATTTTAACAGACCTATCAGCTAACTGCAGTGTTATCTTGGTAGGTTTCAATTCACCAAGTCCCAGTTGTAAGTACACATGGTACGGAAGTAAGTTCACACTAGCTCCTAAGTCAAGTAAAGCTTTTTCTACCCTGTGTTTTCCTATCGTGCAAGCAATGGTAGGGGTACCTGGGTCTTTATACTTAGGAGTTGTGGTGTTCTGAATGATCGAACTTACATGACAGGCTAAAAAGGCTTTTTTAGGGACACTAAGCTTTCGCTTTCGCGTACACATATCCTTGAGGAACTTGGCATAAGCCGGAAGTTGCCTAATTGCTTCTAGTAACGGAAGGTTTATGGTAACTTTCTTAAAAACCTCCATAATGTCATTAAAGTTGGATTCATTATTTGTTGGTACTAGTAGCTGTGGAAATGGGGCTCTAGGAATAAAATAGGGCCTCTCAGGAACCGAATTGACATCATCAGAGATTTTATCAGTCTCCTCAGCTATGGATGGTCCTGAGGGGTGAACTACAGTTTGCTCACTTTCGGGCATGTTTACCTTATTGTCTACAACTCTACCACTCCTAAGGGTTCTAATAGTATTCAATTGATTCGATGGTTTTGTACCTACTTCATGAACTCCTCTAGGGTTGGGTTGTGTTTGACTAGAAAACCTACCTTTTTCTCTCAAAGACTCATTTATCAAACTAACCTGGGTTTTTAACTCGGAAATAGCCTGAGAATTATCTTGGACCATCTTTTTATTTTCATCTAAACCTTGTATCATCGATTGATGAAACATTGCAGTTTGTTGGGTTAACAAAGTGAGAGATTCCTCTAGACTCAAAATTTTCTTATCAGACTGATTCTGAAACTGAGCTGATCCTAAAGGATTCTTAGTATATCCAAAACCTGGAGGAACATTCGAATTACTAAACTGACCTTGACCTTGGCCCTTGGACCATGAAAGGTTCGGATGGTTTCTCCATCCAGAATTATAGGTTTCTGAATATGGGTCAAATTTCTGACGATTATCAAGTCTAGTGTTATTATAAAGAGCATTGGCTTGCTCTTCATTATTATGGCCTTCCAAAAAAGCATATAAAACTAACAACCTTAATTAAAAGATTCTTAATTTATTTCGGACCGGGATCTCCTTGAGTAATTAAGGAATAACTTTGAACAATAAAAGATAAGAGTTTAACTTGGAGTAGGCTAGTGTCTGTAGCGGCTTAATACAGTTTGGTGTTCAAATCTGGACTAGGTCCCGTGGTTTTTTCGCATTTGCGGTTTCCTCGTTGACAAAATTTCTGATGTCTTTGTTATTTCTTTTCCGCATTATATTTGTTTATATAATTGAAATATCACCGGTTGTGCGTAGTTCAATCAATTAGATAATCCAACCTTTGTTTGTTGATATAAATTGATTGACACTTGAACATTGGTCTTTGGTACCGTTCAAGTTGTTTCTCATAATAATCAGGCTCGCGGATTTCTATCTGTTTGATTTGCTGATTACATTGAGAAACAGAAATACAACTCTTGGATCTTGGAATTATATTGGAGTTTGTCCATATAGATTGTTAGGCGAAATATTGGGTGTGGTTGTTAGACCCCCGCTTTTTCCATTGGTATCAGAGCAGGCAAACACGTTTAAGACCTCATAAGTCTGTGTTTGTAGCGATCCGACTCGATGGACAGAGGTGTTATCTCTATAAACGTACCGCCAGTCTTCGATGGCTCGACTTACTTATGGTGTAAAATTGCTATGCGTGACTTTCTTCAAGCGCGTGATTTTCATTCATGGGTTTATGTTGTTAATGGCTATGATCCTCTAATGGTTACAGTAGACGGTGTTTTTATTGCAAAGGATATTGGTAGATATGAACCTAACGAGATTCTCGCTGCAAAGCAAAATTATGACGGTTTAAATGTTATCATTCATGCCATTACCCCAGATCTTCAGTACCATGTGACTACGTACACTCGGTCTAAAGATGTGTGGGATATCTTAGAAACTGTATTCGAAGGGAATACCTCTGAAAAGGAAGCTAGTCTTTAAAACCTAAATTCTGATTGGAAAAGCCTTTGTATGGCTGATGAATATTCATTTGATGAGTTTAATCACAAAGTGTCTGAAATTGTTAATGCATCTTTTGCATTGGGTAAGACTTTTCCTGAAAAGGACATTGTGATGAAAATTATCAGATCGTTACAACGCAAATACGATTCTAAGAAACATGTCATCGTTTAAAGAAATAACCTTGATATGCTTTCCAGAAACACTCTTGTTGGAAAGTTAAAAATACTTGATCTTGATCAGAACACAGTCAGAACATCTGCGTTCAATGTTGTGACCATCACAAGTTAATCTTCTAGCTTGTCGTGGGCTGATGAATGTTGTTCCAATCATGTTGATTTTGATAAATCACTGACTTCACAAAAGATCAAGGATATTGTAAAAAGAAGCAAAAGATGTGAGAAACGTCTCTCTCCGGTTAATGCTTCAGATGATTCAATACAAGAAGAAGAATCCCAGGTTGTCAATATCTTGCATACTTACGATGTGTGCGATGAATTTTCAGCTCTCGCAGCAGAAAATTATCCCTACTCAATTTCTGATTCAGAGTTTGAGTCTGACACTGAGATTTTTGACTTCTTGGATAAGTGTGAAGAAATTCACCTAGAAAATCTCCAACTAAAGGCTTCGTTGGAGAGAGTTGAATCATCACTTCAGGTGAAAAATCTTGAGACAGATTGTCTTAATGATGAATTCAGCAGAACCCTATCTCTGAAGGAAAAAGAGATTAATACTCTTAAGTGTGACCTGCAAAGGTTGTTTGGAAGTTATGACAAAATCTCAGCAATGTTGTTTGGTAAGAAGTCTTTTGGAAACACAAATGTCTTAGGGTTCAAAAGCAAAACTGTGAGCACTAACAACTCTTTTGTTCCATCCAGTTTTGGAAGAATTGATGATGAAAGTTGTGTTAAACAGGAGCCAAGGATGCAAGACAATAAATCTTCCTTGATTTGTTTGTTTTGTGGAAATGAAAACCATGTCCAAAATAAGTGTTGGGAATTCAAGAGGAACAACAAAAGGATTGCCAAACTTAAAAATGACATGCAAAGAATGAATCTGGCTTTGGGCAATCAACATGGTACTCCTGAAGACAAGAAAAAAATCTAAAAGATCCAGATTCAGACGAGGTAAGAAGTCTGTTTATACAACAAACCTTGATAAGTCACTGTGTGATAAAAGATGTGAGCATTCGGCTCACTCTGTCACTATCTAACAATAGTGACGTCTGCATCCTCATCTTTAACTTGAGAAAATGAGGATTTCATCAAGGTTGCTCAAGTTTTGTATCAATGTAAAAAAAAAATTATGTTAAGAAAATATCTTCTTAGTTAAAATAGATAATGGATCATGAACTGTAAAAGACTTTTTCAAAGCTCTTCTACGGTTTGGTTGTCCATTGGTCTATTTATATTCATTTGTGATCAAAATGCCCTTCACTTCTTTTATCTTGAAAGATACAGTTTCATGGTTCCTGTAACTAGAGGTACCACAAAAAGGAATACAGTTGAAGCAGTTAATGTGTATCTCTGTGAAGGAATCATATCCTCAAGGAAGAAGAAGGAGAGATCCACAAATGATGAAGAAGGTTCTTCCTTTAACTGCCTCGTGTATGTTTGTCATTTTGATAAAAACTTTAGAGGTATGGTGAAGGATTTCATCAACAAAAGAAATGATTTAAAATCTCAAATCATTTCCTCTTTAGAAAAGATAGCTCACTATGAACAAATGTTGTCTCTAACAAGGAACACTTTGAGGTAACTAAAAAGAGAACTTAGTGAGTTAACTGATATTTCTGAAGATTTAAAGGAATTAAACGATCCCATTATCAATGGGTTTTTCAATAATGAGAAGGAATTCTCAGTAAATGCCCTGAGAAAGCTCTACGATGTCTAGGAAACTTCTTATGAGAATTTATTCTTGTGTTTTAAGAAGGATAACTAGGGTTTGGAATAGCCATTATTGTGAGTACACATAGCTATTAACAACGATTTTCATCTTGCAATATTTTTAGATTTATTTATTTAAATTCTAAAGTTTATTTGGAAGATGATTTTGCAGTATTGATCTTTATTGGTTTTATATATTGCAAAAAATTTATGGGATATGTGTGTTTGCGTCCGTGAACTATGATTGTCCCATATATGTCAAAAGTTAAGCTTATTATGTCATTATGCAAATATTGATGAAGATAGGATGAACTTTTGGTTGCAAAGATTACGTCTATTATATGTCTTTATGCAAATATTGATGAAAAATAGAATGAATCTTTGAATATTCCGTAGTATTGGTCTTTCCCTGATCTACTTCTATGTGAAAGTACTGTGTGGCTCCGTAAGTTCTCTTATGTTGAGCATTTCCGATTAAATTGATCATGGGTTCTCTTGTGGTTAATTTAATTGAGTTTTATGGATACAAATTCATGTTTCATATAATTTGTTAATGTCCAAAGAAATCCTTCTTTTCTTGTGAAAGTAAGGTTGCTCTTGTTGTTCTTTCGGGAATGACATTATATGGGGGAGAGTTCTTCATTAAACTTGTGCTTACTTTCCAAATCTTTGTGGGGAGTGCGGCTGTGGAATATTGTGGGAGTTTTCTTGTGTCTTTATAAACTCCTCGATGAATGCATTTAGTTTCGACTATATGATTGCATCTAAACAAAGTTGATATGTTTTCTTTTAGTCATGAAGTATCTCTATGAGAATTTCATCATGATCCCACTAGTTTTCGTACCTTTGCCAATTTATATTGACAAAAAGGGAGAGAATTAATGTGTAGTTCACACTACAAATACATATGGTTTACGGATCATTATGTAAGGGGGGTGGTTTTCATGTGAGATGAAGTATTGACTAAGGGGGAGTGATGCATATCACCATAGTATTGTTGTCAAAGTTGTGATATAATTGGACTTTGATGCTGTGTAATGATACTATGACACTGTA
Organism: Papaver atlanticum; assembly: GCA_023531105.1. Classification (NCBI taxonomy): domain Eukaryota; kingdom Viridiplantae; phylum Streptophyta; class Magnoliopsida; order Ranunculales; family Papaveraceae; genus Papaver; species Papaver atlanticum. The sequence goes on along the minus strand of JAJJMB010010308.1, from coordinate 817,005 downwards.
TAACAATGATTGAGAGCTACTGTTTTCTCATTGTTATAGCTACGGATCTTCAACAACTATGATGTTGGGTTGAACACGTTTAGAATCACTGGAGTACTTGGAAGTGACGGAGATTTCGAGTAATGTTGAAGAACCAAGGAAATCAAGCACTTGGATGAGAAGCTACAAAGTTTATTTATTTTGTAATCCATATGTATTGATAGTTTTATCACTAAAATTGACAAAGGGAGAGATTGTTAGAACACTGCTCGGTCAAACTCGCAAGCGTTGCTATCTCAAGCTTGTTGTCAAGTTTAGTTGCCAAAACTATAAGCCTTGATTTCTAGTATACTTATACTTATAGCTAAGTCTCGGATTAGGATAAAAAGTGTAGTTGAGCATTAGACTTCATGGCGTTCATCGATTGAAGACGAAGAACTACTAAGGGGAGCTTGTGGAACTTCATCAACAAAAGGTATGTGGAGAATTGAACTCATCTATCACTCAAAAGTCTATCTACTCTATCTCCTATTTGAGACAAAAGTCGTATAGCTATATAGACTTCGATTATACACATTTGATATTTCGAGCTGAGTTTAACTTGCTTACATATTTCTCGAAATATGTGTTGGTAAGCTTTCTCTTTAACCAAGTTCATCTCATATTCTTGAAAAAAGTCAAAAGATGATCATGTGAAAATCGCCTTGTAACATCTTATATAATTTGTGTGAGACAGTCATTTTATGTAGACTCGAAATGTTTCGTATTGATCATTCGATCACTTGAAAATTGTTTTGAAGCTAATAGTTTGTGTGATACAGCTATTGTCGTCTTCCGAGAATGTTTCAATGATTGAAATGGGAGTTTAGAACACTTATCCATGATTGGATTATAAGCACAGTATGCGTACTTGCATATGTGTTGATCCAAGACCGGAACTTAGTATGCATACCCGTATGCGTACTGGTTGGTCAGGTAAAGTCCAGGAGATAAAGTATGCGTACCTGTACACGTACTGGAGAAGTCAGTTGAAGTACGGGTACTAGAGTATGCGTACTTGTATGCGTACTGGTTTCAACTGAAGTTTGGAAGTGTACAACAGTATGCGTACCCGTTTGCATACTGGCGAACACAGTCCAAGTCCGGCTACTTAGGTATGCGTACCTGTTTGCATACTTGAGTGGGTTATGTTCTAAAATCGGTTTGTTCATGAACTAGTATATTTGTATGATAAGGAATGCAATCTTTTGCAAACCATGGCTACAATGTTCATGAATTGATTCGAGTGAATCAAAATCGATTTTGCTTCAATTGTGTCTTGTATACTTCTATGAGAATATAAACAATTGAACAACTCTAGAACTAGTTTCATTTGAGTCATTTGAATTAGTATGGTTAAGATGAATATGGTTGATATGAAAGTGTTCATATGGCTAACTTCGGTTAAATATTGTTGAGCCAACAAGGTGCACACGTTTAGGTACGGTTACCCATATCTAAATGAAGTCACTTTTCATTTGTGTGTAACAAGCTAAGTTTGATCTAACGGTTGAAAGATATTGGCTTGAGTCTAATCAGGTTTTCATCTAACGATGAATATTGAATGCTTTGTTACCAAGGTAACTTAGATTGCAAACCCTGATTTCAAGACTATATAAAGGAGAACTCTAGCAACTGGGAAACCTAATTCCCACACCTCCTATGTGATACTAGTTTTGACTAGAGACAATTCTCCTTTAACCTTAGGTTTTTCACGAAACCCTGTAGGTTAACGACTTGAAGACAACATTGGGATTGTGAAACCAGACCCAACTATTTTCTCTGTAGTTGCGTGTTCTGATCTTGCTATTTTCTATCGTATTGTGTATTATCTTCTCTAAGATTTGCTCGAGATTTAATCTCCGATAGGAAAGATAAAAAATAGTCACAAACATCTTCGTCTCATCATTTGTGATTCCACAATATCTTGTTTCGCTACCATACAATTAAGATTATTGTGAGGTGATTGATATTTCTAGGTTGTTCTTCGGGAATATAAATCTGGTATATCAATTGGTTCATGTTCACCTTGATTTATCAAAAGACGGAACAAAAACTCATAGGTTTATCTGTGGGAGACAGATTTATCTATTCAATAAACTTTTCTGTGTGAGACAGATTGGTTTATCAAGTCTTCGACTTTGGTTCGTAGCAACTCTTAGTTGTGAGTGAGATCAGCTAAGGGAATCAAGTGCGTAGAGTCCTGCTGGGATTTATAGGCGTAATTAACACGATTGTACCTTGATCAGTGCGAGATTGGTTAGGGCTCAACTACTTATGTATTCACAAAAGTGAAGATTAAGCTTTTAAGTTCAAACCAGATAGTTTCGGCTAACCATGTTGAATATAGTCTTTGTACATGGTTCGGTTATGGTCTCACATAACCAGAGTGTATATCTTGCTTATGTAAATCAAATTCAAAGATTCATCTAACGGTGAATATTGTTTGCTTGGTTCCAAAGCTATCTTAGCTTAAACCTAGAGCAACCTATGCTTTGAATGTCTATAAAAGGGGAACTCCAAAAAACTGTAATCTTTGAATCCCGACACTACTTTTTGGTGTGTCCTAATTGTATCTAGAGCCGTCCTCTCCAGAAACACTTTTAGGGTTTAGCGACTATAAAGACTTCATTTGGATTCGTGAAGCCAGGTTCGGTTATCTTTTCTTGATAACTCGAGTATCCTGATCTTGATTGTTTGTAGAGCTTGCTCCATCAATCAAGATAGATAGTAATCATCAAAGTTCTCTTCGTCTTAAACTTTGTTGATTCCACAGGTTTTATACTTGTGAGGTGAATAATAATCTAGGATGCACTTCGGGTTGCATAAGTCCGGATTTTGAGGATAGCTAAACTTTTATCAAATTGATATCGATTTCCGTCACCTTGATCATACGTTTCCATCGTAATCAGGAAATCAATTATATAGGCTTAGTATGTGGGAGGAAGATTTTATTAAAGTCTTCAATTTAGTTGAAGTAACTCTTAGTTGGTGTGACGTCATTTAAGGGAATCAATTACATGGAGTCCTGCTGGGATTCAAGTGGCCTAAGGAGCGCGATTGTACCTTAATCGGTGGGATACCTTTTAGGGCTCAACTACATTCCAGTCTGAAGTTAATTGGTAGTAGGCTAGTGTCTTTAGCGGCTTAATACAGTGTTATGTTCAATCTAGACTAGGTCCCGGGGGTTTTCTGCATTTGCGGTTTCCTCGTTAACAAAACTTCCGGTGTCTGTGTTATTTCTTTTTCCGTTTTATGTTGTTTATCTTTATAATTGAAATATCACAAGTTATGCGTTGATCAATCATAGTAAAGACATCCGACCTAGTTTGTTGGATACGACTTGATTGATTCTTGGATATTGGTCTTTGGTACGTTCTAAGTTATCTCTCTGTGATTAGGTTAACGAATTCGTTTCTGTAAACGTTCTAATCGCAAGAGATGGAGATATAACTCTAAGATACTATTCCTTGATTGAGTTTATCTCTCGGAGTTGTATTGAGTTTGTCCATACAGATTACCTAAGAAAAAAGCGGTGGTGTATTTTGGTACCCGCGCGTTTTCAATAACCGAGTTCCGGAGTTCAAAGAATTTTTTCGGTATGCATACTGGTATGGATACCATTTAAACATAACGAGTTCCGGAGTCCACAGAACTTTTGAGGTATGCGTACTGGTATGGATACCATTTAAACATAGCCACGTTCCGAAGTCCACAAAACTTTTCTGTTACGGGGACCGGTATGGATACCAGACCAGTTCCGTAACCAACTGTTCCTTTTTAGTGCGCCACTGGTTTACGTACCGATCCGGATTCACGAGTTCACATACTTTTAAAGGTGTGCATACTAATATGAGTACCAAAAATCCGTTTGTCGACATATAGCTACTCCGTTTCGTGTACTGAGTACATGCATTACGGCTTCAGACTTATAACAGTTTTCCCAGTTTGTAAGAATGGTATATACATTGTCTTATATTCAAATCTACAATAGTTCTATATTTCTCTCTAAATCGATTCGAAACATTCCCGAATAACATCAATGACACATATCACTGTTCCATGCTATTTTCGAATGATAATTCTTGAATCATGATTTTGATTGCAAACAATAAATTGCCCTTAAATGAAATTCATCAAGTATGAATAAATGTTCATTAAGTTTAGTCATATTTCGAGAACTAATTACAAGATGAATCTTGACTCGAAATTCTTGATATGCTTATGATAGTCTAATTAGTTATGCGATATCGTCTCATAGATAGAAAGATGAATATAACTTGATAAATAGGTGGTTCAGTCTTCACTTACCTTTTAATGAAGAAGTTCTCCAAATGTTTTGGTTGATCTTCGCCTTTAAACGGTATAACGCAATGATGACTGCAGCGATGTCCGTTTCTCAACTACACTTATATCCTAATCTGGGACTTAACTAATTGTAGACTAGAAATCAAGATATAATTTTGACAACTAAATTTAACAACAAGCTTGAGATAGCAACACTTATGAGTTTGACCAATCAATGCTCTAACACTTGTAAGCACGACTCACCCTATTTGAGATCAAGGAATGATTTCTAATACACCATTGCGAGATACACTGGTTATGTCTATTATAGGCTCTGACTCGACTTACTAAGGCTTCCGAATAATTCCTAGGATATCCACGTGAGATACGCTGGTTATTCTTCCTCTAGGCCCTTTCGACAGACTCTTAGAACATCCTTTCAAGATACACTGGTCATGTCGGGCCCACAATATGGACACAGTTGAATCCTAGCATATGTCTGCAAGATACGTTGGTCAAAGACAAGTGATCCTAAATCTCGCTGAGATATCATTAGGCGTGCAAAATTTTTTTTCTTCTCCCAAACATATCCCAGCTGACTTCGGAGAGAATCAATCGCGTCAGCCAAATCTCTGACGGCCTCAGTCGCATCTGCCAAATCTCCGCCGCCAAGTCTCAAACAGCCTCAGTCGTGTCAGCTAAATCTCATACAGCTTCAGTGGCATCAGGCAAGCCTCATATGGCCTTATCCGAGCTGATCCAGCTCGCCTGAAGAGTCTTATACATGCGTAAGACTCGGGAACAAGCTTTACCTAGGGCTCAAACACACTCACGGCTAGTAAATTGGGCATGAACTGTACATGCCTATCCAAAAAGGTGGATAAGCTCCCTTGAGCTCCGTATGCTCAACAAAGGGACCCACAATATGACCGGCCATAGAAAGAGGGAGCTCAACATTAGTTTTTCTCACACTCTACACACGATTTCTGAGGCATTCCATATCTTTTCACGTGACTCGTCTTAGTCATTCTCACAAATCAGAAAATATCTCTCTATCTTGGCCAACTCGTCTAAAGAGAATATTTCACTCTCTCAACACATCATCACAAAGGCTGACTCAGCTTCACACAAATGGGGGGATATCGATTAAGGTTTTGGTTTAGCGGTCTATGGCACGCGTGAGAAATACCCGGCCTATTTTTCAACTCAGAAGAGAGTAAAGGTTGTAGAATAAAGAGATAAACTCAGCCTAGTTTATCTCTATTTATTCCTCAAGATACGGGAGAAGTGATACGCACGACAAGCAATCCCTATCTTAACCGACCTGAGATTAGAGAATTCAGCTATAAATAAGTCCTCTATTTCTCCAAGCTAACACACAACTTTCTCATAAAACTCTCAGAGAAATTCTTCTTTGAATACTAGAATTCTCTGATCTCTATCTTCATCTGTTTCCCTCTCTAAGACTAGCCCTAACCTCTCTTGGACTGAAGCAGCCTTTGAACTACCATTGTGCATGGTCTAGGCAAAGATTGTTCGTGCTCAACCTCTCGTTACTCACTTTCAGAAACCCTAGAATCACACTTTAGCCTCTCACTGATTTTAGGTAACTACATATGTCTTCGCTTTTCTTCAATATGTCTTCAGCTCTTCAATGAGTAACTATAGATTGTATCAACATTTTTATGTCCCAAGTCTAACGAATTTGATTGTAATAAGCAATTTAAGCGAGCAACCGAGTTTTGGAACTAACCTTGACATACCAACGATTGGTGGATTCAACTGAGCAGTGGTTTAACAACTTGCTACGTAATATAATTTATATTTGGATCCCCATATGCAAAGGTGTTGTATAATAGAAATGTTAGAATCAATAAGAAATCCTTTAATAGATTTGAAACCATGATAAGCTTTTCGAAACAACATTGGGTTCAAAATCATTGTTGGTTTTAAGACTGAACTAATAAGAAATGTGTTATGTAAGCGTGGTACATAGAAGAATAATTTTTGTGTAATTAATATTGGTCCTGAAACCATAATTGTTTTAGTTTCAAAAACATCTTAGAAACTTGCGCTCTCAGTTGTTCATATACATGGTATGTTTATGCAAATTTATAAATGTTTGAGGAGTATCTGTTATACGGTTTATACCTTGGTCTAGACTTATTTTAGGCATGGTTAATACTAAGCCAGCAAGTGCATACATGTGGAATAGATTAGGGTTTTTCTTTTTAAGGCAGTAGCTTCACTAATGTATTCATGGAAGGCATGTTTCATTTACCAACAAGAGTGTTACTATGTTTAGAATGTAACATATATTGGAGATCAATTAAACCTTCAGGCTACTACAAATAAATACAAAACTTCCAAAAGTTTAGGATTTTACCTGGTATTAGAGTTTTGGCACTTCAAAAAATTAATTCACCAAATCAATACCTTTGTATATTTCTAAATAAACCTGAGTATATAGTAATCACCATAAATAATGTGATAATCAAGGATCTCTACTGCAAGTATTAAACATAAGTGCCTTGATTTTAAGATATTAATAATTTCATCAAATTGGTTAAATTAAGTATTGTAGGTAGTACCATTGATTTAGTGAAACCTAAGGTCTGCGGTTTCAACACTCTGGTTAGGATAAGTATACCCATGGAAAAAAGAATCAACTTGGTTGGGCAAAAGTTATACGCTTGGAGGCCAGTAATATTTAAGTCTTCTTGGTGAATTGGGAGCAACACCCAGGGAAAAAAAAGTGTGTATAAAGTGATTCGGGTGTGTTGCCTCATAATATAAGGTATGAGCAAGGGTATTGGTAAAACATGGTTATTTAATTTTGATCCGTTGTGGGTTACGTTATGTAGACGAAATGGGAAAGTGTACTCTTTATCTAGTGAATATTCATTTTAGACTAGACATTGAGGTTTTTCTTCTGGTTGGTAGTTTCCTCGTGAACAAAACCCATGTGTACCGCTTTTAATTTTTATTCTGCATTTAAAAGCATGGGTAGTTAAGTTCAAATGTAAGATCTTGAAAAGCATCTTCGGGCTTATCCTTTAAATGATGCTATCGCTAAGGAGGAAAAGGAAACTGTTAAATCTTATGCAAAACTTGCTAGATATGAAGAGTCTATTGCCAAGGAGAAATCAAAAGTTAAATGGATGAAAGTAGAATATTCTAATACTATATTTTTTCACTCTTCATTGAGGGAGAGAAGATCTAGAAACAATATTTTGGTTCTTACTTCTGGAGACAATATCAAACTAGATGATGGTAGAGGGATTGGTGCTGAGTGTGTTGATTTTTTCAACTATTTGTTTAATATGTCCTTTTTTCCTGTTGATACTATGGTTGTTATTAAATATTTGAATTTTGAATACTGGTATCCCCTGGTGATGCTTGTGCTCTTACTATACATGCTACTAGAGATGAAGTAGTGGAGGCCCTAACTTCAATTCATTATCCAAAAGCTCCTAACCTTGGTGGATATAATAATTACTTCTTCAAGACTACTTGGTCTGTGGCAAGGGATGATTTTGTGGATGCTATTAGGAATTTCTTCAAGTTTGGTAAGTTGTTGAAAGAGGTTAATAGTACTTTCATCATTTTAGTTGCTAAGTGTGATACTCCTACTTCTATTACTAGTTTTAGACCAACCCCTTATTGTAATGTCATTTACAAAAGTATTACAAAGAGCGTTTCTTCTAGAATGAAGTTTGTGTTGAAAAAATTAGTAAGCTCCAATCAACTAGTGTTCATTTCTGGTTGATTTATTCAAGATAATATTCATCTTGGTCATGAAATTGTGAGGAATTCTCATAAGTTTGTAGGTACTCCTAGATGTTCTTTAAAAGTTGATTTACAAAAGGCTTATTACACTGTAAGTTGGGAGTCAATTAGAATTGTTATGATGAAGTTTGGTTTTTCTGATTTGTTTATTCACTAGATCCTTGAGTGTATTTCTTATCCAAGTTTTGTGTTATCGTGAATAAATCTCCATTTGGTTTCTTTGAAGCTCAAAGAGTGATCAAACAAGGTTTTCCTATGTCCACTTACTTTTTGTTATGGTTATAAAGGGGTTAAGTGTTTTATTGAAGCAATAAGTAAATTCTGGGTCTTTTGGTCTTCATACCAAGTGCAATATCACTCGACTTACACATCTATGCTTTGCAGATCATGTTTTAGTCTTATTTAAAGGAAACATGAAAGCTGCTCAGGTCCTTGGTAAGGTGTTGATGGATTTTAGTAAATTTTCTAGTTTGGTGATTAACAATAAGAAGTCTGCTCTTTATTCTTCTGCTATGGGTGAGGATACTATTAATGGTATTATTGACTTCCTGAATTATTATACAGACTCTTTAGTCTCAACCAGACTTTATTATAATGACTGCTTACCTCTTATTGATAAGGTGACCAAGAGGATCAAATCATGGAAGGATAAGCATTTGGCCTTTGATGGTAGGTTGATGTTGATAAAGTATGTTCTTAATGGTATGGCATATTTTTGGTTTTCATGCTTTATGTTACCAAAGAGGGTGATAAAGGAGTTGAACATTATATTTAAGAGGTTTTTGTGATCTAGTTCTAATATGAGGAAGAAGCATAATCGTGACAGTTGGAGTTAGATTTGTACTTCTGAGAAGGTTGGAGGGCTTTAAGTGAAGAATTTTGAGCTTATACATGTTGCAGCCAATTTGAGGCACATTTGGGATATCACGTTTGGTAAGGTGACTATTTGGACTCAATGGATTCGGGTAAATCTGACTAAAGGAAAGGATTCCTGGTTTGTGTGAATGCCTCAAGATTGCTCTTGGAGTTCAATGGGGATTTTTGATTGTATAAGTATTGCTCAACGATTTACGAAAGTATGTGTATGTAATGGTGAGAATACCAGCTTTCCCTATGGTTTTTGGCATCATAATGGGAGAGTCTGTGACCGGGTTCATGAGGAGTGTACTTAGCATATTTGTCCCGGTACACGGATGACTTTAGCTGGGTTTATGGAGGATGGAATTCGGGCTTTCCAATGTTCTCTCATAGTAATAGTTGCTCCATCTCTTCTCAGTTGCAAGGAGTGGAATTTGATGTTAGAGATAAGGACATAATTATTTGGAAAGCTAGCACTATTGGGGATTATTTTTATGAAGCATACCTATAGTAGTAATTAATGCTACAGAAATTGCTTGTTATAAAATTATTTGGTTTAAGAATCAGATTCTAAGGAACTCTTTTATTTTTTGGGCGGCTTGTTTGAGGAGGCTAAAGACAAAAACAAAGTTGCAGAGATGGGGTATTATATAAAGTGTTATGTGATAGTAGGTCTGAGGATGAAGACCACTTATTTCTTGGATGTCCGTTCTTTGAGTCCATTTGGAATGGTATGCCGATAAAAATAAGGTGTCTAAGAGAACCTTGTAATTCCTGGATGTTGTGAATTGCAGGGGTCCCAAGATGAATTTAAATGAGATGGTGCTTTGGACACTATGGGAAAACTCTAGCATAATAGTTTTGTCTATCACGTCTGGAAATAAAGAAATATGAGAGTGTCTACTAGTCAAATTTTGAGTGTTGATGGTGTTAGTCATTTGATTATGAATGATGTCAAACTGAAATGTGTTGCATCAAAGCTTTCAGAGATGGGTGAGCCTCGATTCAGAAGGTTACTTGATGGTAGGGGGATTGATTGTGATTTTATAACTCCACCATTAGTGACTTTTACCTAGTTGTTTCCTTCTGAAGATGAAGATATAATTAACATCGATGAGTCTAGAAAAACTGACTTTGGAGGTTGTTGAGCTATAATATGAGACCATCTTGAAATTACTCATGCAAATGATTGTGGAGGTTCTGTACCAGCTATTGTTGTTGCTCATGAATTACAAAGAGTGGAGTTAGGCTTAAAACTGGCTAAATTCAAAAGACATAAGAGACTGCACATTTACATTAATTTCTTAGTGGTATACAGGCTGCTTTCCGATGAAAATGTCATTCCTGCTTGGAGTGTATTACATATTTGGAGAAGGATTGTTTATTGAAGACAAAATTTTGAGCCTATTAGATATTCACATGTGTATAGAAAGCTGAGGCTGAGTATAGTGGAGGAATCGGGTATGATGATGGAGACCCAAGACCGTGGTCTAAAACTAAAAAAAGGTAAGTTACCGTTCTCTCTACTCGAAAGAAGGTAAGGTGGAAGGGGATTTACAAATGGGCGAGGATTGGATCCTCGTCAAGAAAAAGATAAAAAAGAGGATGAAATCCTCGCCCCTTTTTTTTTTCTCCTTTATAATAAATAGAACTAAAAGTGGACCCACTTTATATATTTAAAAATATTAAAATTTATAATAGAGATATTTAAAATACTAAAACTCTTTAAAAAAGAATATAATATATTTTGGGCGAGGAAACAATCCTTGCCCCTTCCTATTTTCCCTTCCAAATTGTTAGAGCACTGCTCGGTCAAACTCGCAAGCGTTGCTATCTCAAGCTTGTTTGTCAAGTTTAGTTGATCAAAATTATATACTTGATTTCTAGTCTACTTATAGCTATGTCTCGGATTATGATAGAATTGTGTAGTTGAGCATTAGACTTCACAACGTTCACCGATTGAAAAAGAAGATCTATTGAAGAGCTTGGAGAAACTTCATCAACAAAAGGCATGTGGAGACTAAAACTTATCTATCACTCATAAGTCTATTCTATTCTATCTTATAAAGAGACTAAGTCGTATAGCTATATAGACTTTGCATTATACACATTTGAAATTTCGACCCTAGTTTATCTCGTTTATATTTCTCGAAATAAGTGTTGAAAGATTTTTAACTTTAGCTAAACTTCATCATCTACTTGACGAGTTTAGTTGTAGACAATTTATTTGTTGGAAACTAAATATTAAGTCAACATGATCATGTGAAAATTACCTTGAACATCTTACATGATTTGTGTGAGACAATCATTTGATGTTAACTTTGGAAGTTTTATATTGATTGATTAGTCACTTGAAAATTACTTGAAGCTAGTGGTATGTATAAGATTACCATTGTTGTCTTCCAAGGATGTTTCAATGATTGTATGAGGGTTTTAGAACTTCTAACAAAGTCTGGATATATCACAGTATGCGTACCTTGTATGCGAACTGTGAATATTAGTTCAGGTCCGGAACTCTTGTTTGCGAACTGTGTTTACGAACGGGTTTAACTATCAAAGGTCCTGAACTGTGGTTTGCGAACGACTAGACTAGGCTAAGTCCGGAACTGTGGTTCACGTACTTAGTTTGCGAACACAGTGGTCATGTTCTAAAATCGTAAGTATGACAATTCATACTCATGAACTCAGGTTCATTTGCGAACTAAAGTCCCTGGAACTTTAATGAAATAAGGTATGCGAACTTGTTTTGCAAACTGTGGCATTATGTTCATGAATTGGTTCTTGTATAAGTACTTTGTACTACTAAAAACAAAACCGAATATGTTTCAAATTGTTCATGGATATTTCTATGAGATAGTGAACATTTGAAAAACTCTCTTAAAGAACATTTAGAATCATTTGATTATCTATCATGATTAATTGATCATCATATTTGATCTAGAAGTCTCAGATGAATATGGCTTAACTAAAAGTGTTCATGTGGCTAACTTCGGTTAACTGTTATTGAGCCAACTGTTATACACGTTTAAGTACGGATCATCCATATCTAAATATAAGTATATTTCATTTGTGTGTATCAAGCTTGATAATGCGGGGGTATAACAACCACACCCAACAATTCGTTTGGAAATCTGAGAGGACTTACTCCAAATACTTTCTAGAGAATCAACTAGACAATCAGACTCAATCTAGAGAAAAGTATATACAAGAGTTTAATATCTCTATTTCACAATGTAATCAGCAAATCAAACAGATAGAAATCCGCGAGCCTGATTATTATGTGAAACAACTTGAACGGTACCAAAGACCAATGTTCAAGTGTCAATCAATTTAAATCAACAACCAAAGGTTGGTTTATCTAATTGATTGATCCTAACGCACAACCTGTGATATTTCAAATATATAACAAAATATAATGCAGAAAAGAAATAACACAGACACCAGAATTTTGTTAACGAGGAAACCGCAAATGCAGAAAACCCCCGGGACCTAGTCCAGCTTTGAACACCACACTGTATTAAGCCGCTACAGACACTATCCTACTACCAATGAACTTCGGACTGGACTGTAGTTGAACCCTAATCAATCTCACACTGATTCAAGGTACAGTTGTGTTCCTTACATTTATGATCCCAGCAGGATACTACGCACTTGATTCCCTTAGATGATCTCACCCACAACCAAGAGTTGCTACGACCCAAAGTCGAAGACTTGATAAACAAATCTATCTCACATAGAAAAGTCTATTTGTATAGATAAATCTGTCTCCCACAGAAATACCTATGAGTTTTGTTCCGTCTTTTGATAAATCAAGGTGAACAGGAACCAATTGATAAACCGGTCTTATATTCCCGAAGAACAACCTAGTATTATCAATCAACTCACAATAATCTTAATCGACTACCGAAACAAGATATTATGGAATCACAAACGATGAGACGAAGATATTTGTGATTACTTTTATCTTGCCTATCGGAGATATTAATCTCGAGCCAATTATTTCAATTGTACTCAGCACGATAGAAGATGCAAGATCAGATCACGCAACTACAGAGAAAATAGTTGGGTCTGGCTTCACAATCCCAATGAAGTCTTCAAGTCGTTAACCTACAGGGTCGAGAGAAACCTAAGGTTAAAGGAGAATCGACTCTAGTTATGCAACTAGTAGCATACAGAAGTGTGGGGATTAGGTTTCCCAGTTGCTAGAGTTCTCCTTTATATAGTTTTCAAATCAGGGTTTGCAATCTAAGTTACCTTGGTAACAAAGCATTCAATATTCACGTTAGATGAAAACCTGATTCAACCAAGCTAATATCTTTCAACTGTTAGATCGAACTTAGTTTGTTACATACAAATGAAATGTACCCTCATTTAGGTTTATGTAACCGTACCTAAACGTGTACACCATGTTGGTTCAATAATAGTTAACCGAGGTTATCCATATGAATACTCTCATATCAACCTTGTTCATCTTAATCATAACTAGTTCAAATGACTCAAATGAAACTAGTTAAAGAGTTGTTCAATTGCTATATTATCATAGATTATACAAGAACACAATTGAAGCAAAATCGGTTTGATTCACTCGAATCAATTCATGAACATTATAGCCACGGTTTGCAAAGATTGCATTCCTTATTTTATAAATGTTTAAGTTCATGAACATAACCTATTTTAGAACTTTAACCTTCAAGTATGCAAACGGGTACGCATACTTGAAATACCCTGACCAAAATTTGTTTTCACCAGTACGCAAACGGGTACGAGAACTTCAAATTCCAGCAGAAATATTCGGACATGAACCTTACGCTAGTACGCAAACGGGTGCGCATACTTAGGTTCCCGGATTTCTTAAGCCAACAGGTACGCATACGGGTATGCATACTATGGTTCCCGGACATGGATTACATATGTGCAAGAGTACACAACATGACATATCCAATAATGGTTAAGTGTTCTAAACTCTTATTTCAATCATTGAAACTTTCTTAGAGGATGACAATAGCCGTTTTCATGCACTATTAGCATCAAAGCAATTTTCAAGTTATTGAAATAATCATAACGAAACATTACAAGTTTACGTCAAATGATTGTGTCACACAAACCATGTAAGATGTTGCTCGGCAATTTTCATATGATCATCTTTTGACTTACGTCAAGAATATAAGATGAACTTGGTCAAAGCGAAAGCTTGCAAACACATATTGCGAGAAGCGAGTAAAACTCAGCTCGAAATCTAAAATGTGTATAATAGAAAACTATCGTAACACGACTTATGTCTCAATATAGGAGATAGAGTAGCAATAGACTTTCCAAGTGATAGATGAGTTTCATCCTCGACATACCTTTTGTCGATGAAGTTCCACAAGCTCTCCTTAGTAGTTCTTCGTCTTCAAATGATGAACGCCGTGAAGTCTAAGACTCAACTACACAATCTATGTCCTAGTCCGAGACATCTATAAGTAGACTAGAAATCAAGACTTATAGTTTTGATCACTAACATTGATAAACATGCTTGAGATAGAAACACATGCGAGTTCGACCGAGCAGTGCCCTAACAAAGCTAATACCATCTAACGGTGGAGATTGATTGCTTATTTTATAAGTATACTTATCTTGAATCTTAAATCAGGAGTTCATCTAACGGTGAATATCAATTGCTTTGTTACTAAGCTATCTTTGCTTTGATTGTAAGCAACCTTGATTTGAAAGACTATATAAGGGAGAACTCTAGCATCTGGGAAATCTAATGTCCTAGTTGCAAACTAGAGTCGATTCTCCATTAACCTAGGGTTTTCCAAAACCATTATTAGGTTAACGACTTGAAGACTTCATTTGGGATTCATAAAACCAAATCCAACTATTTTCTCTGTAATTGCGTATTCTGATCTTACTTATTCCATCCTATTGAGTTTAGTCTTCTAAGATTTTCTCGAGATTTATCTCCGATAGGTAAGATATAAAAAGTAATCACAACAGTTCTTCGTTTTAGACTCTTGTGATTCCGCAATAATTTCTTCTGTTAATAAGTTAGGTTATTGTGAGTGACCAATATTTCTAGGCTGCTCTTCGGAGTATAAGACCGGATTATTAGTTGAGTTTCCTGTACACCTTGATCTTTATCTTAAGACGGAAACAACAACCAGAATAAACTTATCTGTGAGAGACAGATTTGTTTATAAGTTTTTGACTTTGGGTCGTAGCAACTCTTAGTTGTGGGTGAGATCAGCTAAGGGAATCAAGTGCGCAGAGTCCTGCTGGGGTTCAAGAGGCGTAAGGAACGCGAATGTACCTTAATCGGTGTTAGACTTGGTTAGGTATCAACTACATTCCAGTCCGAAGTTAACTTGTAGTAGGCTAGAGTCTGTAGCGGCTTAATACAATGTGGTGTTCAAATTTGGACTAGGTCCCGGGGTTTTTCTGCATTTGCGGTTTCCTCGTTAACAAAATTTCTGGTGTTTGTGTTATTTCTTTTCCGCATTATATTTGTTTATATAATTGAAATATCACAGGTTGTGCGTAGTTCAATCATAGTTGATAAATCCGACCTTGTTTGTTGGATATGACTTGATGACACTCGGATATTGGTCTTTGGTACCATCCGAGTTATTCTCATAACAATCAGTCCCACGTATTTCTATCTAGTTGATTTACTGAATGAGAAAGAGATACAACTCTTTGATATCTTTCTTGGTTGAGTTTCACTTCTAAGTTGGTGCTCTCGGAATTATATTGGAGTTTAGTCCATACAGATTGCCGAACGAAATATTGGGTGTGGTTGTTATACTCCCGCGTTTTCAATTGGTATCAGAGCAGGCAAACACGCTAAGACCTCATAAGTCTGTGTTTGTAGCAATCTGACTATATGGACAGAAGCACTATCTCCAACGATGCATCATCAGTCCAGAAATATTCATACTTGTTTCAAAGCTTGGATTCACTTGAGAAAACTCTCACATCTTTATCATTGCTTGAAACTGTGGATAACTTGGAAACACGCCTGGAGGCACAGTTGGATGAACTTTCAGATGAAAGTGATTCAGATGTTGATGAGGAAGTCTCACAATATATCAAGCTGTTTGACCATTCCATAAAGAAAAAGAAGTCAACGTCATGTCTGATTGATTTTCTGACTCCTCTCTGTCAAGAAAACAAGAAAATGAGAAACTCTTTAAGGGTTATGATTGTGGATATAATCTTTTACAATATCTTCTTAAAGATCGTGAAGAAGATGTGCGTTCAAAATATTCTGAATGTGAAAATCTTCGTCGAAATCTCTTTGTGTTGAAAGAAAAACTTGCAGAATCTGAAGAAAGGTGTAACTCTAAACAAAGTTGTTTCAGTGACAAAGAAAACTTTTTTCTCTCTTGAGAAAAACAATTAGAGGCCGACCTAGTTGCTGCTCACGATAAGGTCAAATTGTTGGAAGAAGACTTGAAAAGGTTTAGCTCTAGCTCAACCAAATTATCAACTATGCTAGGAGCATGTAAAAATCATCGTGATACACGAGGTTTGGGTTATAAGGGAATAGACGTTCCAAGTATTAGTAAGATTAGTTTTGTTAAAGTTAATAGCAACTTCCAACGGAAGAATCTCACTAATGGCAAAAGTGAAAATCTACCACCAGCAGCTGAATTTTAAAAGAACAAAGTTTGTCAACCTCCGAAACCAGCTCACATGAGTTTAGGTAATAACATTTCATTCCGTTGCCATTATTGCGGAAACAAAGGTCACCTTGAAAGAAGATGTTGTTTCCGTTTGCGGAATATGAAACTTCATAACATCCTTGTTTGGGTGTCTAAATAAGTGATCAAACCTGTATCTCACATTACTGGTTGTAGTTGTCCTACTTTTAGACAAAGAAAGTGCTATGATGAGCCAACCTTTGCTTATAAAATTAAAACAAAACCTTTTGACAATTGTAACAATTGTCAAAGGGATAATGTTGGAAGGACAGACATCTGTTTCGATGTTTCAAAAAGAAAAAAGTATAATCTGCGAAAAGGAAGTCTTTCAAAATCTCCTTCTATGGTTGAAGAAAGCTTTGGATCGAAAGGCTCAACTGTTCCTGAATACATTCACATCAACAATCGTGTTTCGGAACTCAAGACAAGTATCAATAGACTCAAACGCAGTATTAGGAAGGCAAAGAAGGCGACAGCATCAGGTATCTCTTGTTCCCTTCTCGTTGATTCTCTTTGGACTAACTTTATAAATGTTTTTGTTGTTTCTCAAGAAAGTAGGGAGAAAAAGTCGACACTATTGATGAGCAAAATTGTAGCGACCCCAACCTAATCACCTGCTTAGCTAATAGGATTTCAATCTAATCGGAGCATCAAACCTAGTTTACCGATTTTAAGAAATCATAATTACCTAAAGTGCTAATAACAAAAATCCAAACTCTTTGATATTATATAAATGAAAGTCTCTCGAGTGATATGAATATAATAATATGTTGGTTTACAGATAATGAAAGAATACATATATAAAAGATAAATAAACATCTTCAGTTAACTAAAACTTTAAGCTACGTAAACGGATATCTTCACGTGCACCATTTCTTCGTATAACTGAAAACTGAAGTGGGAACGAGTGAGCACATCATCCCAAAGGGGTTCCCAATGGAAAATATATAACTCTCAAGTAATCACTAACATACTACTAAAAGATAAAATAATTTAAGGTACAACAGTAAGGGAAAACGATTAACACTTTCACTCTCGAGTCTAAACGTAATATCGAAATACGATATTCAAGAAAAAGAAAACAGGAAGATATCATTTGATAGCACAATCATCGTAAAAACAATCAAGTATGATATGCACACGACCAATTTCCCCATATAACATATAATATAATATTGTCACGGCCTCCCATGCTAATAGGATAATATTCAACGGCCTCCCGCCTAAGTCTTGATAGAATTTAATTTATAAAATAAAAAGTAATAGTCTTGTCACGGCCTCCCGTGCTATTAGACTATTTAACCAACGACCTCCCGTCTATTAAGTGCTTAACGAGGATCTGTGGGTTTACACAGTCACTCCTCGCTGGGAAACAGTACAACGCATATCACATTATTCACACAGCAATCAGCAAACATCGAAAATATAGCATTCATGAAAGAAAGGTCATTCTAATTCCACTTCCTCAGATATTGCGAGAAAAGTAATATTAGCACAAACCGAAAATGTGTCATTTTGACTTCGCCCTTCTAATGACAAAAACCTCAGTAAAATAACTCCATACTCTAATAATAGCTGCCATCCCCATAATTTCCCAAGATGTGATTCCAGAACTACCATACAAGTCCCAAATGTTTTACAATCAAGCATAATATGCAACGAATGGATTCTCACAAGAAATTATAAAAGTAATATTGGGAAGCCCATCCCCCCTACAACAATAAATAATCGGAGTCTAGACTAACTCCTAATCAGCATAAAATAATATAACATTTGGAGAATCCATCAATGCATATCACACAACATACCCATCCAATTTTACACATGTATGCTCAACAAGAAGTAACTGTACACATGCTAGCAGATAAAAGAAAGCTCAATGATTACAAAAGTTCCCACCTATTTTGATGACAAGCCTCACCTACCTCGAGATCCTCAATCCACTGGTTCATCTTTTGAATCGATCGTTGTTATTAAAGACCAAATGTTAATCACACAAGCACTCTAAGAGTTTAGCCAAAAGGCTCACACAAGAATCATACAAGAATCTAATGGTTCTAAACTCATTTAGGGTTTTACACCTTTCATTCTCTATCTCTAGCACATATAAAGGATTACTAATTCAATTGGATTGGTTCTATGGTCCAAGCCCAACAAACTGGCCCGTTAAACTAAGGTTTAGTCCATCTGAGTCAACTAACGATCACTAACAGTCAAAGAGGTCAATTAACGGTCAACGTCCAAGGTCAGGTCAAAGTCCAACCAAGAGTCAACTTAACGGTCAATAGGTCAAGGAGTCAAAATAAGAATCGGTCAAAGGTTCAACTGGAACAAAATAGAATCGGTGAGTCAACTCAGTCAACAAGACTGATTCATGTCAAAGGGTTAACTCAGTCAGATAACTGAATTAGGCAGATTAAATCAGTCAGACATCTGATTGGGACAGAACACTGGCCAGAGCCAAAGACTGAGCTGCACCATAATGGTGCATCACAAGAGCCAATCACACTAAGATAAGCTCAAACTAAGCAACCATCCCTTCCTTCCATAGCTTCATCTCACCTTTACTTCTAATACAATTCTTCACCACCAGATTCATTACTTACAGCTGCTACTCAAACCAACTCCAATTTCTGTACTTCCCCAAAATCACCATCACTACTTATAACCTGATACATTCATCTTTACTACTACTTCAAACATTCAACCACCAACTGCAACTATAACTTCTTTCTTGATTCACCAATAACACAACATCACCAACATTTCTTCATCTCATTCTACCTACACCAGTTCAGTTAACTACAACAACAACTCAACATAATACCACAACACCACATGTTCTTGTTCTCATTCACAACACATACAACCACCTGCAATTCTACTTCAATCATAACAACCCCAACTTCATGTCATCTGTAATTGCATACTCAGAGCACAACCCAATCACAACTGCAATATCCCCTACAATCTAAACTCCATAATCTTTACTTGAGCCATAGCACCAAACATCATTCAATTACTCCCATTCATTTCAGCTCCACCAACAGCTGCACAACATCAATATCATCTACATCTCCATCTCAGCACAATCAGCTAGCCACCACACCTCCTAATTACACAACCAGCACCACCAGCAAAGCAATACTCATTTCATCTTCTGCTCATTTACTCAAGTCAGCCACACATACATTCAAAACCACCAGCACCCTGCATATTGAACACCAATAACTTCTTTATTTCTTTACCAACAACTTGGATCATAACAGCAACTCCATTCCATCCCAGACCACCCTTGAGTTCCCAATTCCTTAAACTGCAATTCAATCATCTTCTAATTCTTGATAAACTCCCCAACCCTGTCCACTGATTCACTTCTAAAATCAAACCCATCTTCATAATCACATCTCAAATTTTATTCCATCAACACCTCTTTCTGAACCCAAACACCACATCTATCTCTTCTTACTGTAACTCAAATCAAACCGGAAACCCTAATTGACTAATTTAATTTACTAAGAAACTAAAATTAAACCCTATAAAACCATCTAGACTTCAATCAAACACAAACCCATCTAAAATCTATCAATTTAAATCAAAATCATAGATAAATTTCAATCAATTACGAAACCCAAATTCAGCTTACCAAATCTCCCAAAACTCAATCGACAGCAGCAGCATCACCTTCTTCCTCAATTCAATATGTTACTAAGCTCTTATGAATCGTTCAAACAAACTCACCTCAATTCTTTGAAATCGAAATCGACCGAGAGAAGGAGAGGAAGAACGGAGAAAAGTAAGAAGAAGGAAAGAAAAAGAAGAAGAGAAAATGAATTTCTCTTACACAAGATTTGGATAAGACCCACAAAAATACTAAGGCACCCATTGACTTGGATAAGGGCAGCCAGGTCTATCTAAAGTAAAGTTACTATTTCGCCCTTCATACTAATTTGATGATATCTTCTATGTCTGGTATCCGAATGACACGTTCGAGTAGTCCATTTCACATAACTTTTCGATGTCTGATGATATCTTCTATGTCTGGTATCCGAATGACACGTTCGAGTAGTCCATTTCACATAACTTTTCGATGTCTATCCGATAGTACTAGTTTCGTATCTAAATCGTTGTTAGATTAATTTCTATCAATTAAGGTTCATCTCTAATTAATCGAGTCATTAGCGGTTTAGTCGTCTCTTGACTGGTCTAATAGCGTTGACGAGCTTGAGGGTCCTCACAAAAATGATCATCAACTTACAACCTGACCACTTTTGTTTGTGCCTCCTTCATTAAGACCATGTAGGATGCATAATATTCTTAAGAAGGGATCTTCTTCTTGATAAAGTGGTCTTTGTTGTACCTGTGTTATTTTTTCTGTTTATATAAAAAGAAAATGATCATCTTACTGTTGAGCCTTGCTCCAGTTAATATTTACACTTGAAAACATGTATGATCAGTTTTTTTTTTTTTTTTTTAAGATAATACTCTTTGTTGCGAGTAATGAGAAGCTTCAATAAGTCTTTTCTTTAAACAGTTTTTAAAAGCCAGTTGACTTGTTTTGTCTATCAATAAAACTCTTGTGCTCTCAATTTATTTATTGAGCTAAGATGTTCTGTCTAAGGTTAAAAACTTGTTTATGATAAACTGTTCAAAACATGTTATGTTTTAGGCCCCATTGGTTCGTTGGTACTGGATACTTTTATTCACGTCCACAAACGTCCCATGTGCAAGGTTCATGATCGTACTATGGTCCCAATACCGAATTTGTTTTGGAAGAACTATATGTGTCCCTAGAGTTTTTATTCTATGAAATCACATATATAAGATTGATCCATTGATCTCTTATGTATATGCACGTTCCGAAACCTCAAGAAATCCTCTTGTGATCTCATGGACAGTACTATGGATGGAAGCAAAAAGGAAGATGAAACTGAAGATGGTAAGGTCATTGAGTTTTATGAGAATCCTCTCATCATAACCAGCTACTATGCATGAGATCATGAAGACAATAGACCTGTTCAGATTTCACCTGATTTGGTTGGAAATCTTCTCTGAGATTTTAAAGTTGTACATGATCAACTTGCTATTGCAACATAGAATCTTGATTTTCTGAAGACTGAACTGAAGAAAGAAACCGATGATCTTACCCTTGTTCGATCTCTAATTGCTGACTATATTTGAGTCTCTTAGTATGTTTTTAGGTTTTCAAGAATTTTAATGTCTAGGAAACTTCTTATGAGAATTTATTCTTATGTTTAAGAAGGATAACTAGGGTTTGGTATAACAAATATTGTTATTACACATAGCTATTTCCAACATTTTTCATCTTGCAATGTTTTTAGATTTAAATTCTAAGTTATTTGAAAAATGATCTTGAAGTATTTAATCTTATTGGTTTTATGTATTGCAAATGTTTTATGAGATATGTATGCGTTTACGTTCGTGAACTGTGCTATTATCTCATACATGCTCAAAAGTTAAGTCCCTTATGTTATTATGCAAATATTGATAAAAGATAGAATGAACTTTTGAGAAATTTCGCAGTATTGATCTTTCCCTGATCCACTATTATGTGAAAGTACTGTATTTACTCCATAAGTTTTCTTATGTGGAGTGATTTCCGACTAAATTAATCAATAAGATCTTCTTGTGGTTAATTTACTCGAGGTTTACTGGATACACATATGATTTGTTAATGTCAAAATAAATCCTTATTTTCTCGTAATAGTAAGGTCGCTCATGTTGTTCTATTGGGAATGACATCAAATGGGGGAAAGTTCTTAAATGAACTTGTGGTTAATTGACATATCTTTGTGGGTGGGGTGGGGTGGGGGGTGGGGGGGGGGGGGGGGGGGGGGGGGAGCAGTTGTGGAATTTGAAGGGGTTAACTTGTATCTTAATAAACTCCTTGATGAATACATTAAGTTTCGACTATGTGAAATCATCGAAAAAAGTTGGTATGTTTCTTTTTAGTCATGAATTATCTTTTGAGAATTCATTATGATCCCATAGTTTTTGTACCTTTGCCAATTTATATTGACAAAAAGGGGGATAATTATTTAGTAGTTCACACTACATACATATGGTTTACGGATCATTATGTAATGGGGAGTGGATTTCAATCTAAGATGGAAGTATTGACTAAGGGGGAGTGATACATATCACCATCGTATTATTTCAAAGTTGTGATGCAATTGGACTTTGATTCTATATAATAATATGACGAGGTGTCGAACTCGCAAAAATAAATTCCTTACTTTTCTTTAAACTAACTAGTAGTATACGGATAAGCAGGTTCATTCCTAAGGGGGGGTTGAGTCAAAGTTGTCAATTTAAAATCTTAATAAAATAAATGCAAATATGAGGATGAGAATGATCAAGGACTCTTTCCCAGTCACGAAACGTGAATCTAATCAATATGGCTATGTTTCTGCAAGGTACCTTGTTACTAACAACCCTAGAATAGTTAGTACGCTGAACTATTCCGTTATTATCTCCTAAGTTCACCGGATACGGAAGTGCTCGACTACCAGATTCTACTCATCAAGTTTCCTAGAAGTACGCTCTCTAGGTGTGACTTAAACAAGTGCATTAAGTTCCATGAGATAGGCTATTCCTAGTGATAGATTCAAAAGCTTGAATTACCTACTAGTGTCATTCAATACATATGGATATTTAACAAAATTCCATCGTCAATAACCACATATTACTATTTGTATTAAGAATCTCTAGACAATTACGGGCCGAAGAGGTCTTAACTAGCAATAGAACTATTAATCAATCATTCAATTTGCAACTTAAATGACTAGAAAATAAATTCATAAACACTTTTAGCATAGTAGTGAATGAGCAATAACGAATAAATTGCAAGACAACAATGCAGTTTAAATATCAATTGGAGTTCATGTTTCGGACATCAAACTCGTCGCTAATCAGGATGCAATTAGCTACTGAAGTTTATGGCACAGAAATAACAAAATATATGAAACTAAACAAGCAAAGCAAAAGTAACAGCAGCAAGGGGACTGGTGGAGTTATGCGAACAGGTGGTGGTATCACAGTGAACCAAGGAAGCTCGCTGCTGGTGGTAATGGAACTGTGGCCTGGTAATGGAATGGTGATTGTGAAGTGGAAAGCTTGTTGCTGGCTCGGTGCTCGACAGCTCCAGGTACTTGTGCTTCTGCTGACAGGTGAAGGTGATTGGCAAACTGGTGATGTCGATGATGGTGATAAAGATGGTATCGAACTCAGGGCTGAGGCCTGTGCAGTGCTCAGCCTCTTGTGATGGCTGTATTGCTGCTCTGGCTTGTTGACTGATCTCGATGGTGCTGTGGAGTGCTGGTGTGAATGGACTGGTGGTATGAACTGCAGCTGTTGTTGGTGGTAGGATGTATGCAGTATGCAATATGGAATGGTGGTGATGCTGTAGATGGTATGTAGGTGGATGGATTCTGCATAACTGGGGATGATATAGCTGCGAACTGGAGGTTATGCAGATGGTAATGGAGATTATGGGTGTATGCAGGAGATGATGCTGGTGGAGGCGTGTAGGTGACAGATATGCAGGTGAGATGGTGGTTGTTCAGCGAGCTTTTGCTCGCTGAAACTAGGGTTGTTGGCAGCTGGTAACGGGGTATGAGATGATTTCTTATGGCTGTAGCCTTGAGCATTTATAGCTTTCCCTCTTCAATATCTTGAATTCTTGTTGGTTGTTTGGGTGATTAAAAAAGAGATGTTTGTGGATGATTTTGTTAATGGAGAAGTGGGAACCTATTTGGTTCTTCTCACTCTCTCTAATTTCATTAAGTTGAAGAGATAATACACCCCCTCTTCTACTTGGTCTATAAATGACCTTACAAGGAAAATGTGTGGATGTCTAGCATCCACTCATTTGAACAACACACAACTAAATGTAAAGTTAACACTCCTATTACACTAGTTCACTAACATTACATTACTCAACAATCTCCTCCTAAATGTGATGCTCTTCTACTCTTAGTAGTTCACGGAAATGTTGAAATTTTCCTTTGGCAAGTGCCTTGGTGAATATGTCCGCCAATTGGTCTTCCGTTTTGCAATACTTGAGTTCTATCTCACCATCTTCAACCGCTTCTCGAATGAAATGGTACTTGAGTTTGATGTGCCTTGCTCTACAATGCTCAACTGAATTTTTGGACATATCAATTGCCGATTTGTTGTCGCAAAAGATTATGGTGCTTTCTTCTTGCTTCCCTTGAATGTCTTCCATGATTCTTCTTAGCCATACAACATGAGATGTAGCTATTGATGCCGAAATGTACTCCGCTTTCGCCGTGGATTGAGCTACGGTTTCTTGCTTCTTCGATGCCCATGTAAATATACCCGAACCAAGAGAAAAATCATATCCCGATGTACTCTTCATGTTATCAATATATCCTCCCAAGTCGCTATCACAATAGCCAACTAATTTGACATCCAAATTTCTTGAATACATGATTCCAAAATTCATTGTTCCTTGTATGTACCTCAACAACCTCTTTGCCGCGCCAATATGTAGATGACTAGGTGAACTCATGAACCTAGAAAGCATACTTGAAGCAAACATGATGTCGGGTCTTGTATGTGTAAGATACAACAAGTTTCCAATAAGACCTCTATAGTAAGTCTTATCAACCTTTCTTCCTCCATCATCTTTCTTGAGTTTCTCATTCACTACAAGTGGTGTTGATGTGGGGTTACAACCAAGCATACCAAATTTCTTCAACACCTTTTCGGCTTACTTGTTTTGAGAAATGAACACTCCATCTTCACTTTGGTGAACTTCAATACCAAGGAAGTACTTGAGCAAACCCATGTCACTCATCTCATATTTCTTCATCATTTCTCTCTTGAATTGTTCAATCATATGAACATCATTTCCCGTAAAGATAAGGTCATCAACATACAAGGCAACGATGAGAATAGACGTACCTTTTGTCTTCACATATAGTGCAGGCTCACTCTTGCTTTTGTTGAAGTTTTGCCTTTTGAAGTATCCATCTATCTCATTATACCAAGATCTTGGGTGCTTGCTTGAGTCCATACAAAGCTTTCTTCAACTTGTATACTTTGTCTTCTTCTCATTCAATCACAAAACCTTGTGGTTGTTCTACATAGACCTCTTCATAGAGTTCTCCATTCAAAAATGCCGATTTGACATCAAGTTTATAAAGTAACCAACCTTTTTGGGAAGCCATAGTGGTGTCAAGACGAGCAACCGGTGCAAAAGTCTCATTGTAGTCGATGCCGGGTTGTTGTGAATATCCCTTTTCCACCAACCTTGCTTTGTGCCTTTGAACCGATCCATCCGCATTGTACTTGACCTTGTAGATCCACTTCACACCAATAACTTCTTTGTCACTTGGCCTTGATACTTTCTCCCATGTATTGTTCTCGTCAATGACTAAAACTTCTTTTTCCATAACTTTTATCCAAACCGGTTCTTTTGATGCTTCTTCAAAATTTTCCGGTTCGACCATACAACAGTTGCATCTTTCATACACTTCACTCAACCTATGCATCTTCTTTGGTGCCGATGGTGGTGATGTTGATGCACTAGTACTTGGATACATACTTGGAGATGCTCATTGTCTTGTATTTGGAGGTGTTTGAGGTAGTTTTTCCTCATTTTCTTCACATTCTTCAACTTCATTTGTTGCTGAATTTTCTTAATCTTCATCAACAATAATGGTTCTCTTCTCAATTTTACCTTCTTCCCAATTCCATGAAGCTCCTTCATCAAACAAGACATCACGGCTTGTGATCATTGTGTTGTTCTTCAAGCTAAACAACCTATAACCTTTTGATTGGAGGCTATAGCCAATGAATATATACTTCTCACTTGATTCATCAAGCTTTGTTCTCTTCACTTTTGGAATTTGAGAATAACACACACTACCAAAAACTTTAAGATGCCTTACCGATGGTTTTCTTCCACCCCATGCTTCAATTGGAGTTTTATCCCATACGGCTTTTGTTGGACACCTATTCATCAAGTAGACGGCGGTGTTGACGGCTTCGGCCCAAAACACTTTAGGCATACCCATCTCATGAAGTATGGACTTTGCCATCTCCATAATGGTTTGGTTCTTTCTCTCGGAAACACCATTTTGTTGAGGAGTATAACCCACGGTTAGTTGTCTTTCTAAGCCTTCATCTTCACAAAATTTATCAAACTCTTTGTTGTTGTATTCTTTGCCTCTATCACTTCTCAAAACTTTGATGTAGTGACCACTTTGCTTTTCAACAAGGCTCTTGAACTTCTTGAAGATGCTAAAAACTTCGGATTTTTGCCTCATGAAGTACACCCAAGTCATACGACTAAAATCATCAATGAATAAGATAAAGTATTTATTACCTCCATGAGTTGGTGTCTTCATTGGTCCACACACATCGGTATATACCAAACCAAGAAGTTCTTTTGCTCTCCATGCTACACCTTTTGGGAATGGTTGGCGATGTTGTTTCCCAAGTGCACAACCTTCACATACTCCATCCTTGTGGTTGATATGTGATAGACGCATTTATGTGTCTATTTTCATCACTATTGTGTATATTTTTAGTACCCATTTTTGTACTAATGTTGGTATTTTATCCCTTTGTAGGTATTTTTGGGGAATAAAATTTTTTGGGAAAATTGGCTCGAAAAGTTGTTAAAGGCTCCTGGGAGGACACTTGCTATTTGGACTCTCATTTTGGATAAGGGGTAACCCATTTCCAAGCAGCTGCTAAGCACAGACCGACACTGGATAGGGGGAGGTCACATTTCTTCTCAAATTTTCAAAACAGATTTTGGCGGGAAAATTTTGTCAGAAAAGCAGAATTTCTGTTTCGAATTTTGGATGATTTTTAAGGCGATTCAATGGCTGATTTTCGTTGGGTTAACTCTGTTAAGGATAAACAAGTATGGTATGAGCTGTAGAATCGATTAAACAGGGATAGAAATCCGTGTTGGAGCAAAACAGGGAGAATTCACAATTTGAGTTATTTTCGGTTTACAAAAGAATTTGTGAAGAGTTTACGGCAAGATAGGAGTGTATGGAGTCCTTATTCAGTCCTGGGAGAGTTTAAGAGAGTTTGGAAACCAAGTTGACGCGTAAAAAGAAGATTAAAATCCCGTAACTTGCTGTTGAAAAAGAACGAAAATATTTGGATTAACTCGAGTGATTTTGGGGTTTGGTGGATATATATAGGTTAATTCGAGTCATATTTAGGGTACGAACAATTTGGGGGAGTTTGGAGAAGTTTAGAGCTATAGAGAAGCGAGAAAAAAATCAACAGAGTCGAGTTCAGAACTTTCCTGCTGCTGCTGAGAAGAAGAAGAAGACGAAGAACATTAGACCTTCAGAGTTAGTCGCAGAGGCAGACTTATTTTCAGTGACAACGAGGTACGGTCGCATCTTCCTTCAGTCACCGAAGCTCTTCAGCAACGACTCGGACTTCTGTTTTAGACCTTCAGCAACTACAGAATCCGCTGCTTAGCACTTTTCACTCTTTTAATCAACTTTTGAACACCAAATATGTATTTTGAGCAAGTGATTAATATGAGGAGCTAAACCCCTTAGCCGAGGCGACGGAGGAAGCCATTGTTCCATGAAAAGTGGTATAGTTCTATTTTAATTATTTATTGCAATTATTTTACATGATTTTTTGCATAGAACTTAAAAGAAAAATTGGTTTTTATTGAGTAGTTGTGAAGTGTTTTGATGGGACATGCTTGGTTTTAATACTTTTGATGTTTCATGCTTCGTGCTTACAATTATTACTTCAAAAATCTATTAGAGGCAAATATTAGAATCACTTTAAAGAAGAATATTGCATGAATATTGATTAGAGTTTATCAATTAATTGGTCAATGGTGGAATCCAAAGTCTCGGTATTTTCTTATTATTGTCAAAACAATTCTATTTAATTTTCGAAAATCCTTCACAAGTTCGAGCAACGAACCTTTTTACTACTACAACTATAAAACACATCAATATGTTGTGAAAGTCCTTGCACCATGTTCTTGTTGGAAAGCACCTTGAGACTATTAAAATTCAAATGCCCAAGTCTTTTATGCCATAACCATGTTTCATCAATGGTTTCCATCCTCAATGTAACATTCTTCTCCTTTTCAAATACAATTGGAAAGCTTTTATTCTTCTCCATCTTGATACTCTTCATTACTTGTCTCTTGTTCTTGTGTTTCTTGTCATAAATGGTGCAATATCCATCTTCAAAATGAACCGCGTACCCAAGCTCCACAAGTTGCCCAATTTGTGCCAAATCCGGAACATATAACACATCTCTAATGTATTTTGCTCCATTAATAGTTTGCACGCAAATTGTACCTCTTCCGTTAGCTTGAACCATGTTTCCATCCCCCATCTTCACTAGAGAATTTATGGATGTATCCATATCAACAAACAAGCTCTTCACACCGGACATATGAGTAGTACAACCACTATCCACAAACCACACTTCACTCTTGGAAGTTTCTACAGTACTTTGACAAGCATAAAACAAGTTTTGTTTTCCTTTTTCTTCTTTCTCTTCCGCTCTACCGGCATGTTCATCTCCTTTGTATCTACAATCCTCCTCCAAATGTCCATACTTCTTGCAATGATGACATTGAGGTTTCCCTTTGTTCCAACAATTCTTCTCCAAATGACCATTCTTCTTGCAAAAATTGCATTTTGGTACTTGTTGAGAATCACCCTTTTGGTAGTTGTTGGAGCCTGCTCCTCCTTTCTTCCATTTCCCCTTTCCTTTGAAGTTAGATGAAGCATCACCCTTGTACTCATTTTTGTTCATTGAGTTCAAGTTCATTTTCGATTGAAAAGCACTCTCAATCGATTTCTCGGAGTGTCTTGACAACCTTTGCTCATACACCTTCAAGGAAGCCCATAATTCTTGTGACTTTAATGTAGAGAAATCTTTAGTCTCTTCCAAAACCGCCACAATGGGTTCAAATTTCTCCGGCAAACAAATCAATATCTTCTCACAAATTCTTCTTTCTTCCATCTTCTCACCACACATCAACATATTATTAACAATTTCAACAACTCTTGAAGAAAACTCATTCAAACATTCATTCTCATTCATTTTTAGATTCTCAAAGTCTCTTCTATATGAATGTAATTTCAACTCTCTTACCTTCTTATTACCTCCATACTCTTGTTGAAGGATATCCCAAGCTTCTTTAGCTAAAGGAAAATGGATTACTCTTGGTAGAATAGTGTCTCCAACTCCTTGTTGAATGTACATGGATGCTTTTGCATTCTTCTTTCTACTCTCCTTAAGTAAATCCTTTTGGGGCTGTTCTAGAGTTGATGTATCTTCAATTTCATCATACCCATTTTGTACCATCTCCCACACATCTTGTGACATGAACAAGGTCTTCATTTTGATGGCCCAAAAATCATAATTTTCTCCATGAAAAAGTGGTATTGAAGGTTGTTGAATGTATAGACTTGAGTTACTACTACTTGCCATTGATTTGGTTGAAGATTGATTGAAGAAATTGAGTTTTTTTTTTTTACATCAAGATTTTGAAAAGTTTATTTGTTGCTGATTTTTTGGATTTAATGGGTATTGATTGATTTTTTTTCACTCACCAAGATCAAATCTAATAGATCTAAGCTCTAGATACCAATTGTTGGTTGTTTGGGTGATTAAAAAAGAGATGTTTGTGGATTATTTTGTTAACGGAGAAGTGGGAACCTATTTGGTTCTTCTCACTCTCTCTAATTTCATTAAGTTGAAGAGATAATACACTCCCTCTTCTACTTGGTCTATAAAAGACCTTACAAGGAAAATGTGTGGATGTCTAACATCCACTCATTTGAACAACACACAACTAAATGTAAAGTTAACACTCCTATTACACTAGTTCACTAACATTACATTACTCAACAATTCTCGCCAAAAAAAACTCTCATCTCAGCCATTCATTCAACTAAAAATTAGCTACAACAACCGCCTTCTTTGCTATCTTCTCGCTGGAAATCTAGCCCCAGATCTCTTGCCAGTTCTTATTACAAACTCCGCGCACTTCTTAGTCTCTGCCCCTTGAATACCTCTTGAACAATTCTTCCCTTCTCCAACTGAACTCGAACCAGATTGTCTACAAACTCATGGACAGCTAAACTGGCCGCGACTGAACTTGAAGTTGTGAAAACTACTCGTTCAGCCCTTTACCAGCACTCTGTGCGCGAGAAATTGGTGATCACAGGATACACCTCCAATTGATTTTGTATCCTTCCATATAACTCATTCCCTGCAAGAATTGCAATTCTAGAACAGACCCATGAACCTTGGTTGGCTAACGGAAGACTTGGTGCAGTTGAGAGCTTGTTGTTCATCATAAATTTGACAGCAGAAAGCTCATACTTCTCCCTGTTTTGTTGGCTCATAAACTCTCTGCACAGCCTAACTTCTCGGTATCCATATTCAATCTGATTGAACCCGAGTCTTCTGCCAATTAGTAACTTAGATCGGTGTTGTACTTAGCTGCTGAAATCCTCTCCTACTTCTTCTCGAACACCCACCAGAGCCATGGTCTAGCTGATGGCAACCCCGGTGCAGCCAACTGTTGGCAACAGAACTTGAATTTGTGTAATCTGGTGGCTCAGGCATTTCTCCAAACAGCTGATATGCGTCCTGCGAAGTGGAGACAGGTAGAACTCTGTTGGATTTGTAATCTTCCACAGCTCCTTCCCTGCATTCATGAATTCATACACAACAAACACACATTCCTAATTCATTGTCACAACCAACCAAGATCAATGGCAGCATACCCATCAGTTGAGTCTTGGCTGTTTCTTCCCAATATGACTATTGACCAAACTCTAAAATCGAATACCCATCCTTCTTAATGCTCTTATGATGCTCCTTGTTGATCTGAGACACGAAACTGCCCACTTGATTCTCCTACACAGTTCATAGAACTCACCGCACAATATCTTCTTCTTCCTTGGTTTCTCGATTCAAAAGCCTGAATTAATCCACATCTTTCCTAACCCAACAGACCCGTACCTTGTCCTTCTCGACTGTGAAACTCTCTCATGGACCCTTGACAACACCACACCGGACCTGAGCTTGCCGGTCATGGAGTAACTTGATTGCTGCACTTGTTTGGTTTACTGAGGATACAACTGAAACGAGTGGTAGTAGTGCTGGGCTCGATCTAATAACTCTTTAGATTTCAACACATTGGAGACTCGCACCCTTGCAATGCTTCAAGTCCGTTAACGCCCAATGACTCTAAGCGAAGTAAGCACATATTTTTCCTTCTTTCTTATCACATGACTCCAAAGTACTTATAAAATAAAAACAAAGCGTAATATACAAAAATACAAGAGAAATAACTAAGAAAAACATAAGTAATTGACATTCAAATGATGTGTTTCAGGCACTTATCATAATACTATGACACTGAATAACAATGATTGAGAACTTTCGTTTTCATATTGTTATTGCTACGGATCTTCAACAACAATAATGCTGAGTTGAACACATTCAGAATCGATGGAGAACTTGGAGTAACGAAGAATTCAAGGAAGTTGAAGAGCCAAGGAAATCAAGCATGATGGATCAGAAGCTACAAAGTTTATTTATTTTGTAATCCATATGTATTGATAGTTTTGTCATTAAAATTGACAAAAGGGGAGATTGTTAGAGCACTGCTCGGTCGAACTCGCAAGCGTTGCTATCTCAAGATTGTTTGTGAAGTTTAGTTGATCAAAACTATATACTTGATTTCTAGTCTACTTATAACTATGTCTCAGATTAGGATAGAAGTGTGCAGTTGAAGATTAGGCTTCACGACGTTCACCGATTGAAGAAGAAGATCTACTGAAGAGCTTGGAGGAACTTCATCAACAAAAGGTATGTGGAGACTAAAAGTTACCTATCACTCAGAAGTCTATTCTATTCTATCTTCTAAAGAGACTAAGTCGTATAATTATATAGACTTTGCATTATACACATTTGAATTTTCGAGCCGAGTTTATCTCGTTTATATATTTCTCGAAATACGTGTTGGAAGTTTTTTAGCTTTAGATAAACTTCATCATCTACTTGACGAGTTTAGTTGTAGAAAATTTATTTGTTGGAAACTAAATATAAGTCAAGATGATCATGTAAAAATTACCTTGAATATCTTACATGATTTGTGTGAGACAATCATTTGATGTTAACTTGGAAAGTTTCGTATTGATCGATTAATCACTTAAAAATTACTTGAAGCCAGTGGTATGTATAAGATTACCATTGTTGTCTTCCAAGGATGTTTCAATGATTGAATGAGAGTTTTAGAACTACTACCAATGTCTAGATATAACACAGTATGCGTACCTTGTATGCGAACTTTGAATACTAGTTCAGGTCCGGAACTCTTGTTTGCGAACGGGTTTAACTGTCAAAGGTTCGAAACTGTGGTTTGCGAACAGTGTTTGCAAAAGGATAGACTAGGCTAAGTCCGGAACTGTGGTTCGTGTACTGAGTTTGCGAACACAGTGGTCAGGTTCTAAAACCGGTAAGTATGATAATTCATACTCATGAACTCATGTTCGTTTACGAATTCAGTTTGCAAACTAAAGTCCCTGGAACTTTAATGAAATAAGGTTAGCGAACTTGTTTTGCAAACCGTAGCATTATGTTCATGAATTGGTTCTTATATAAGTACTTTGTACAACTACAAACCAAACCGAATATGTTTCAAATTGTTCATGGATATTTCTATGAGATAGTGAACATTTGAACAACTCTCTTAAAGCACATTTAGATTCATTTGATTATCTATCATGATTGATTGATCATCATATTTGATCTAGAAGTGTCAGATGAATTTAACTAAACTAAAAGTGTTTATGTGGCTAACTTCTGTTAACTGTTATTGAGCTAACTGTTATACACGTTTAGGTACGGTTTATCCATATCTAAACATAAGTATATTTCATTTGTGTGTATCAAGCTAATGCCATCTAATGATGGAGATTGCTTGCTTATTTTCTAAGCAGACTTAGCTTGAATCTTAAATCAGGAGTTCATCTAACGGTGAATATCAACTGTTTTGTTACTAAGCTATCTTAGCTTTGATTGTAAGTAACCCTGATTTGAAAGACTATATAAGGGAGAACTCTAGCATCTGGGAAACCTAATCTCGACACTCTCGTGTGTCCTAGTTGCAAACTAGAGTCGATTCTCCATTAATCTAGGGTTTTCCAAAACCATTATTAGGTTAACGACTTGAAGACTTCATTTGGGATTCGTTAAGCCAGATCCAATTATTTTCTTTGTAGTTGCGTATTCTGATCTTACTTTTTCTATCCTATTGAGTTTAATCTTCTCTAAAATTTTCTCGAGATTTATCTCCGATAGGTAAGATATAAAAAATAATCACAACAGTTCTTTGTTTCAGACTCTTGTGATTCCGCAATAATTTCTTCTGTTAATCAGTTAGGTTATTGTGCGTGACCAATATTTCTAGGCTGCTCTTCGGAGTATAAGACCGGATTATTAGTTGAGTTTCCTGTACACCTTGATCTTTATCTTAAGACGGAAACAACAACCAGAATAAACTTATCTGTGAGAGACAGATTTGTTTATAAGTTTTCGACTTTGGGTCGTAACAACTCTTAGTTGTGGGTGAGATCAGCTAAGGGAATCAAGTGCGCAGAGTCCTGCTGGGTTTCAAGAGGCGTAAGGAACGCGACTGTACGTTAATCGGTGTGAGACTTGGTTAGGGCTAAACTACATTCCAGTCTGAAGTTAACTTGTAGTAGGCTAGAGTCTGTAGCGGCTTAATACAATGTGATGTTCAAATTTGGACTAGGTCCCGGGGTTTTTCTGTATTTGCGGTTTCCTCGTTAACAAAATTTCTGGTGTTTGTGTTATTTCTTTTCCGCATTATATTTGTTTATATAATTGAAATATCACAGGTTGTGCGTAGTTCAATCATAGTTGATAAATCCGACCTTGTTTGTTGGATATGACTTGATGACACTCGGATATTGGTCTTTGGTACCATCCGAGTTATTCTCATAACAATCAGTCCCACGGATTTCTATCTAGTTGATTTACTGAATGTATTGAGAAAGAGATACAACTCTTTGATATCTTTCTTGGTTGAGTTTCACTTCTAAGTTGGTGCTCTCGGAATTATATTGGAGTTTAGTCCATACAGATTGCCGAACGAAATATTGGGTGTGGTTGTTATACCTCCGCGTTTTCACTCACCACTAGACTAAGGCTAAGTCCCATGGGCTAGATTTGGCTGTTAGATTAGCCAAAAAGTGTCGCAGTTCAAAAAGAAAGTGTTGTCTATTTGTTAATACTAGTTCTCTCTCCAAGCATTTGCTCGCAGTTGAAGTAGTAGCGAGATAGTTGCGCTGAATGGTTCAGCGCAATCAAAAAATACCTTTTCGCGGAATGGTTCAGCGCATCTAGATTTATTTTTGATCTAATGATTGAGATTGGTTGCCCTGAACCATTCAACGCAACCTAAATCTACTTTTCGCTGAATGATTCAGCGAAGCTTCCTAAATCTATTTTTCGCTAAATGATTAAGCGCATCTAGTATGATAGATTGGAACTACCATAGGACTTAGGAAATTGCCCTAGCTAACGTGGATTACTAATCTAGCAGCTAAATTAACACAGCATAGGACTAACACTCCTTAACGTGGCGTGACTGTACAAATACCACCTTACCTCCTCTACTAGACTTAGCCCAATAAGGCGGCTGATTATTTTGCTAGTATTCACCTTGTTGAGAGTTTTGGGGACGTGGGCTCCGACAATTTTGACAATAAATTGGGTTTTGGGTTCTCATTAGACGATGCTGATTGCAATAAAAAAACAGTCGCAAATTCGCCACATTAGGTTCTGCCTGCAATTCAGATCAGACGTCACAGAATGTGATAGAACCAAAAGATCCTCGTCAGCTTTAGGGTTAGAACGAATCAGCTACTTCATCAACCCCCAACTACGCATGTGGACAGTTGTTCCCAAATCCCAATCTTCAAACACAAAACCTAAGCCTTCCACTGTGTTGGGCCACCATAGTTACAAATATGTCTCACGTACTACATCTTACACGACCGGGACCCACACAATATAGCCAAGTTGGCGAGATCTTTTGTCCGTATAAGCTGAAAATTTTCCTCATTTTTCTCTTTCTTTCTAAATTTCAGTTTTCATCTTCCTTCCCATCCAGTCATCCACACCTTTTCTCTTTCTAAACATATAAATCTCCGTCCACCATTACTCTCCTCAACAGCCACCTGCTAAACCCTAGAAAATGCTACGTATTCGATGATTCCAATGTCAAATGTCAAATTTCCTTCCACTTTTACCTCTACATATATTATTATTCATATTTCCTGATCCAGCATCTATAGAAGGAACATTTTGATTTTTTTTCTTTTTTCTGAATCAATTAAAATCATCGAATGGCACCAATTCCTCGATCTTCTGCATCAGCAGCTACTAGTACTGCTACACAAACCCTAACGAATTCACAAGAAACTAGATTACTTGTTCGTGAAACACTTCGGATAAGTGCTAATCTTGCTTCTTCACCTTCACCTCAGAAATTGGTTGTTTCAGAGAAAGAGAGTAGTAGTAATTATGTTGTTGTTGAAGATGAATTTGTTAATTCGAGTTTAAGAGTTATTTGTCGTGAACAAATAAATGGTAGGCGATGGAAATATGTTGCAGAAACTGATGGCTCTTCTGGAAGGTTTAAGAAAGCTTCATTGCGTTCGTTTAGTTTGGAAACTACTCCTCAAGATCCTTTTGTTGTGAGTGAATTCTTACTTATTCTTTTTTTTATTTAAAAATTTTGTAATTGAATTTCACTTAATTAGCGTCTGATTGTTTAAAATTTGGAAAAGGTAAGGTCTAATATAAAACAAAAATTAGGTCATAGATTATGTTGTTCTGTTGTGGCCCCCAATTATTCTTAATTACATTGATTTATAGAACTAGGCTTCATTTTTAAACTGCCAATTGAAAGTATTTATATATTATCCTGTTGCAATTTCACTTGTAATTTCTGTCTTCCTATGCCTTCAAGTCTTCGAATTTATTTGTTTGTCTTAGAGTTAGATATATGCATGTCAGGAATTGAAAATTGGAAACTTGTTGAGTTAAGCGTTGGGTGAATTGATGATTGGAAATTGTCACAACATGCTAGAATTAGTTGGGTTTAGCGTATAGTTATTAGTTCTAAATTCTTAAGAAGGCTTTCCGAAGGGATACCTGTTGCATGATATGGAGGAGAATTCGCAGTGCCCTTGCAGATTTTCATCTTCCCCTAACGAATTCACAAGAGAATTATATTTTGTGGGTTTCTTGTTTAAGTAGGAAAAAGATAATATGTTTATGGACTGCTAACTCAAATTTTTGATTCAGGAAATGATGTCGTTTGTAAGATCTTATGTGGTGCCTGAAGGATTTCCTGACAGTGTTACCCCATCTTATGTACCATATATGACATGGAGAGCTTTAAAGGTATTCATAATATCTTCTGTACCAGTACTACTTTATGATGATTCATTTGTAGATAACAAAAGTCCAATTCTCTATAATTATGAGCTTTTGATTATTATGATCATCTGTTAATTTGCTACTTTAGCATTTAGTGCTTCAAGGTTTTGTTATAATATCCTAATTGTGAATTTGTTTCATTGATCTCTTAAGCATTTCTTTGGTGGAGCAATGGGTGTTTTTACGACACAATCATTGTTGAGTTCTGTTGGAGTTTCTAGAAATACCGCGGCTTCAGGTGCTGTTGCTATTAACTGGATTCTCAAGGTAAACAACTACTCACACTTTAAGATGTAAATTCAGTTAGAGTTTGTTGACAAGATTTTGTTATGCTTTCGTGTTTTGGGAATCTATTGTTTTCCTTGTTATGAAATTTTATTTTCTTCAGATTCTCAAGTTAACATAGAAGCGTGCTGAAAATGCTAGATAGCTAGAGTTCATCCCTCATCTCTTCTTCCAATCCAGAGGAACTGAAATATGTATCTGTCAAGTTTTGTAACTGATACTTTGTTACTTTTTTCAATGAGGTGAAGAAAGGAAATTTATAATATATTTACGAAAGTGCACTAAAATGCTAGATAGCTAGAGGTCGTCCCTCATCTCCTCTTCCAATCCAGAGGAACTGAAATATGTGTCCGTCAATTTTTGTAACTGATACTTTGTTACGTGTCTTCCGATGAGGTGAAGAAAGGAAATTTAGAATATATTTGACAAAAGTGTGCTAAAATGCTAGATAGCTAGACTGCATCCCTCATCTACTCTTCCAATCCAGAGGAACTGAAATATGTATCCGTCAAGATTTGCAACTGATACGTTGTTACTTGTCTTCTAATGAGGTGAAGAGAGGAAATTTAGAATATAAGTTTACATGTAGTGACAATGGAGACTCACATGTCTTAGTGAGGGGAAGGTAAATTACTAAGAAAAAAAAGAAAAAGGTTGCAGGAGGCTTCGAGAGTGGTACCAAATCGAGGCGCACTCTGATTTAGGAGTTACTTTCTAAGGATTGGGTGTTCAGAGTTGGAAAACCTCTATCCCCTAATGGTGTGGGACTGGATGTTTGTGAATGCAAAGGAGGAAGTGGATTGTATGAATCAACAAGTTGTGTTCTGTTTGACCTATGTGAGACGGGATTTTTTTAAATTCTGGTCATGGTACGGTTGTGCCAAGCTTTAGCCAGTGAAAGATATAACATTGATCGTGTTCCTCCAGATGTCACCTCCCACAAGGCGTATAAAATCACTTTCCCTTCAATTTCTTAAATTTAAATTGAATTAAAGTTCTCCCCTTTTGCTAAATAATGTCAACATGAGACTATCATCTAATCTTTTAACAGTTTACTGGTGGATTTGTAGGATGGAGCTGGCCGTGTTGGAAAAATGCTTTTTGCAAGGCAAGGAAAGAAATTTGACAATGATCTGAAACAGGTAAAATTTCCACCTCATTCGGTCTCTCGATGGTCACTGCTCCTTGAACTTATGTTCCATATATTTTAGGGCACATGCTTTTCCTTATGAAAGGCAGCGAAATGTAAAAGCGAATTACACATATTTGTCTTAGCGGATTCATTTTTGCAGCTTCGTTTTGCTGGGGATCTCTTAATGGAGTTAGGGGCTGGGATAGAGTTAGCAACTGCAGCTGTGCCACATCTTTTCCTTCCACTGGCTTGTGCTGCTAATGTTGCTAAGGTTGGACTAGACTGAACTTTTGTATGATTTTACTTTTGGTTTCTTTCACTCTATGGTTTGCTTTTATCATTCTAATCCTTCCCTGAATTTTTAATAGAACGTTGCTGCCGTGACTTCAACATCAACTCGGACTCCAATCTATAAAGCTTTTGCCAAAGGGGAGAACATTGGGGATGTAACGGCAAAAGGAGAATGTGTTGGAAATATTGCAGACCTGGTAATGCTATATTCCAATTATTCTATTTTCCGGTGCTGGGCCCTTGAAACACCCTGATTTATTAATGCTGCACACCCTGGGCCATACTGCACGTAATTTATTCAAATTAGATCTTAAATGCTCTCCCTCTCCACCATGGACAAATTTCTCCGAGATCATATACTTAGTATTGTTGCATGTCATACTTCCCTGTGATTCTGCTGAAATATCCTTGTCTAGGTTTCTGACTAGACAGGGTTTTTTCGTCCTCTTAATAACAATGCGTACTTGCTCTAATATTCTATGAAAAATATTTTGAATTATAACTAATCCTGTTTTGAACTTTGTTTTGTGAAGTTGGGAACAGGGCTGAGCATCATCATATCAAAAAGAAATCCATCTTTGGTGGCTACATTTTCCCTTCTGTCATGTGGATATGTTCTTAGTTCATATCAAGAGGTATGGCTTACGTTATTCATAATCTTCTCCTTTCCTCTTAAAATTCAAAGATGCTCATTGCTATTGATATATAATCTTGGCCAGGTAAAGTCTGTTGTGTTGCGTACTTTGAATCGAACAAGATTTTCTGTGGCTGTGGAGTCCTTCCTTAAAACAGGTTACTTGTTTTTCCACTCTCAAGTGTGTTTATACATAGGCAAATATCTTTCCTAGTATCTGATGAAATCTTTTTCTTCTTCTAATTATCTGTTTGTAGGACATGTACCATCATTGCAGGAAGGAAATCTGAAGGAAAACGTGTTTACCTTGCCATGGATAAAAGATAAGCCAATTCTTCTAGGTATGCATTTAAACTAGATTTGAATCTGTTGAATTCAAGTAGGTCTAGATGTTCATTTTAGAACTTTAATTGAAGGTAGGAGTTTATTACTAATGTTATGGCAGGATCGAGGTTTAAGGATGCTTTCCAAGAGCCAGCCTCATACCTTGCACTAGTGCCTCTATTCGAGGTACCATTTACGAAGCCCTTTTTATATCTTTTCTTTCTTTCTTTATTTCATATAGCCCTCTTCTCATATCTTGTTTGGAATCAAACAGTATTTATTTTTTGTTTCTTATGGGAACATGTTATTTACTGTTATGACAGAAAGAGAGGTACATAGTCACATATAATCCTTCAAAGGGTAATGTTTGTGCGTTGCTTAAAGATCAGGCAGAGTCAGATGACGTTCTGAAAGCGGCTTTCCATGTATGTGTCTGGGCAGTTTTTAAAGTAGTCATGGTGTTTTTATCCTTAAGAAAATTTTAAATATAACCTTATGTGGTGTTACAGGCTCACGTTCTTCTGCATTTTATACGTTCATCAAGCGAGCAGTCTTCTGCGAAGCATGCTGCATCTGAAAGTACAAAGTTTCTTGGGCACTTCTCTACACAACATCCTCTACCCACAACTTTTGACCTAGACCAAATTGCTGAGTCTTGCAAGGTTGTCTCAGCATCATATGGATTATTTAAGAGAAAAGCTGCCGAACAGGTAAGAAGACAGCAGCATTTCTTCTATATAGTGTTTACAAGTATGTGAATCACGCATGGAAGGGATGAAGTAAATCACTAGAATATAGGATTTCCTTAGATGTTGCAGTTTCATACTCACATGTCTACAATATGCATAGAATGTTTCACCTTATAGATTACTAAGTTAAGTACATAGAGTCGAGACATTTTGTTGCTAGAGAGCTTGACCAGAACTCCGGAAAAAGCCTTTAAGCAGTGTGTTGAATATAAAGTGAAAAGATGGTTAATACCAGGAAATGGAGAAGAAAGAAAGAGTTTGCTTTTCTGTGAAGTTTTGTAAAGTGAACACACCTAAATTTAGGTTAGTAGAATAATAGTAATTATGTGGGAGTAGTCTTTGAGTATGGGTCCATGAATTTTACCCTCTCCTAGTGACACAGTTAACATATTAAGAACCTTATATCCAATCCAAGGAAACTGTATTTCCTCATCAGCATTGAGTTTCTGATGGTCAAAGTGTCTGCTGCTTCATACCAATGTTTGATACATGGAAAAGTGGAAGGC
Source organism: Papaver atlanticum (assembly GCA_023531105.1). NCBI lineage: Eukaryota > Viridiplantae > Streptophyta > Magnoliopsida > Ranunculales > Papaveraceae > Papaver > Papaver atlanticum. Next base: position 775,894 of record JAJJMB010010308.1, on the reverse strand, counting down.
TCCTCCAGCAGCTCAACTTTTTAGATGAGTGATTGTATAAGTCACGTAGTACAAAATTTTGAGTCTGCAATTGGCTTAGTAATGCGATGTCTGCGGAGAAGATAACAGTTTTTAATGTATCTAACTAGGCTACCTAGATACCTATTAAGGCACACACACACACATGATCTCTGGCAACCTAATTGGTTTGGTTTATGTTTTGATGAAGACCAGAAGTTGAAAAGAACCATACATACCATATATATAATAAGTTTGGAAAAGCAAATTGCATACACGAACTGAAAGAGATTATATAAATATGTAAAACAGTAAAAGGATATTCAAAATGTATGGTTAAAATACTTAAAACCCGTTAAATTGTTTATAATGCATCTTTTAATGTTACATCATAGATTAACTAGAGTTTGTACCTTAAATGTTTTCTTAAAATGTTATTTTCATACAGCTATTAGATTTGTTCAACTACTTGTTATTCCAGAATTTCACGAAAAGCAAATCCGTTCATAATAGCAAATAATAGAAGATGGTCATACATGTGTTTCTGTAAACCCCCTGATATTTATGTGTGATATAGAGTATTTGAAGATAAGAGTATTTGAAAATGGTGCTCACTGTGACCATTCTGTTTCATGCAGGGGTGGATGATGTCAGAATCATTGCTTAACCCTGGGAAAGCTCGGCTGTATTGAGTGGATATTTAACTACCATGAAAATATCATTAAACTGATGCTCAGTTAACTTGGTCCAGTTGAGTAATTAGGGTGGTTACATGAGGTGATCAAATATTTACAAGTAAAGATTATAAACATCTCCCACAAATACCAGAAGGAACACCTGAAGAGCTTTCCATATTATTTTTTACTGGCATGTTCCATCATAAACCAAGCACACTGTGTATCTTATAGTCTGCCCTCCTTCGAGATTGACTAATTTTCTTGCCTTCAACCATGTTATGTCCATGTAGAAGAAACTTGTGTCTATGCTTCATGAGTTTTAGAGGGAGCTAACTGTTTCTGTTTAGTGTTGTATATTGCTGTTTGTAAGTTCTTCAGTATATGTAGTAGTGGAGGATTCAAAATATTATCAACATAGGATGACTGGATGTTGCTGCAAGTTATTCTCACTCTTTTGTATCTATTAATATTCTTGTGCTGCCTGCCATATTAATATGTTTGAGCAGGGAGTTTTTAAAGCACTAGAAGGTGTTGGGTTTTGCTACAACGTGTGTTGAAGTCCAGGGAGGGTAAGACCTACTTAGATAAGAAAGATATATTGATAATTTGGATTTCATAGAAAAGATGAAAAGCTTACACAACGCATCAAAAGAAAAAATACAACATTCATCCACACCGACTTTTGGTAGATATAATTTATTGGCATATTTGACATCGACAAATATTGATGCTCACAAATTCTTAGTTGTTTGGCTTGATAACCTTTAATGCGAAGGATGGCAATCTTAGATTACTCCATCACTGGAATTTCACCACATGCAGCAGAGTACATTTTTTGAAATGCTTCTTTCAGGCAAGAGTTCATTAATTTAGCATCGATGAATCCTTTCTCTGAAGTTGTTACCAATCTTAGCTTTCCCATGTAACTTACGATAGTAAATGTAAGACTCTGCACCAACAAATGAAGTTTTGTCAAATTACAGGTACAAACTTGTTGTTAGGTCAAATTAGTATATTTTCTGCATATAAACTGATAATGGCTGAAGGAGTATGACCAATCTATTTGGAGCTAAATTAAAAATAACCAAATAAGTAAGTATTTATTTTTGAGTCCCCGTGAACAAAACCTGAATTATCAGATTTTTTAAATACCTGAGGCATCCCTGGAATAATGAAATAGAAACCCTTAAGTGGATTGCCTGCTACAGCTGCTTTCTCCACTGGACCGCACATATTTGAGATCATAATACTCTTGTTTCTCACGTTTGAATAGATGAAATTGGCCGGTCCCTGCATACACATCCATGAAGTAAGCTTGGGAAACATTGGAGTTTGAGGCCAAAATTTATGACTTGATTTGTGCCTCCCTTACCAGAGGTTCAATAACCTCTGAGTGACACAAGCAGGCCTGAGGGAGACTCAACTTTCAGGGAGTACCTGAAATATACTTTCAGGGAGTATAATTTAGTATATATTATTTAAGGTAGGGTTCTTACCACAGGGCCAGTAACCTTTCCCAAATAATGGAGTAGTTTACTAGTGAAGTAAGCACCAAAAGAGTTGGCCTTTCTCAGCATCTCTTCTTTTGCTTGAACTATGTAATCCAGAGGATCTACACTTTCCATATCATCACTAACAAAAGGTGGAAGTGATACACTCAAGAGTCCAAAATGATTTCCCCAAATATTTGCTTTTAACATCTCTTCGATACTTTTAAAACCCCTATACATTCGCATGTTCATGACCACTAAAGCAGTACATCTTGAACTTCCATCACCAGATTCTCCCAATTTCTTCATGTATAAATGAAGCCCATATGATATCCAACCAGTTGTGATATCATTCACTGTCTGTTAACCACATCATCGAATTATCAACATATATCATGTAAAACCAAAAAAGATAACAATAAATAATTAACGAATCATCAATAAATGAATTTATACGTACCCCTCCAACTTTGGACCTGATATCTTTGATATAATCCATGGAAGTTGTGACTGAGGTGATTGAAATAGGTTCATACTCAACTCTTGGGGTGGTCGATCTGAGAACTGTCTCACCGTCTTTCAATATATAAGCACCTAAAACATTCTTGGTGAAATCTGTAAGAGTATTTTTGGCTTTTGTAACCAAACCAGAAATCTTAGAATAGTTTGTCTTAACTTCGTTCATTCTTGAAGAAGCAGTTGGGAATCTAAGAGGATGTCTAGGATTTGCTGAACTTTTAAAGATAGAAAACAGTGCACCCATAATTGAATAACCATCACCAAGTGCATGGTGTAGGTTGAAAACTAAGGTTGTTTTAGCATTTGTAGTGGGATAAGTAATAAGATGAACATCCCATGGAGAAAGGTGTTCTGGAAATGGTTTCAAATTAATTTTCGCAAGATAATCATGGACTTGTTCATCATATAGTTGTTGATCTTCTGATGATGGTGAAAGGGTTGGAATGATGAGATGATTTTCAGGAATGGTATCAATCTTTTTCCATCTTTGAACACCTTTTTCATCGGTGAGAATTAAAGAAGAAAATCTAGTGTTGATAGGTATGAAGACATCTCTGAGGAAATCGAGAGTTTGAGATTCTGAAAATGGGTTTTCTAATTCAAGCACACCCATAATATAGAACTGAAGTTTTTCAGTATTGATATAAGAACCTAATGGACTCAGTGGAGGAAGAAGATGAACTCCACTGTTGTCAGCCATTAGTCTTGAAATACTTAGCTGACCAAATGCGCTTTGCTTATAATCTAGCTAGTTGAATTAGCTAGGGTTTCTCTTACGTTCCTGACCACCTCTGATATGTCTACTTATAGTGTTGCTCAAGCAGCACCGATCAACCAGATTTGGTAGTTGTAGAAATTTTCCCCTTATTATATTTCTTTTTGCTTCTACTGGCTTTTATTTGGGTCCCAGAAAATGACCACTAGTACGGTTTTCAGAATGGCATTTTCATACTAGTGAACTGAACTCATTTGTTATGGAACTCATTTAGCATGTTTATATGCATAAAATGACCACTAGTACGGTTTAGTATGTTTATCTATTCAGCAGCAACGCTCTCCCTCGTTAGAGCAAGTCTTATGGTGGAAGAGTTCCATCTTCCATCTTCCACGCCACCTCAGCATTTGGAATTGTGGATGAAAGCGCAAGTGTAGTGGAGGAACAACAAAAACGCTAATCTTAATAGCGTTGAGCTAATCAGAGTAGCGCTAAAAAAACGCTAATCAGAATAGCACAAAAAGCTATTAAGATTAGAGTTTTTTTTTCTCAACCATTAGATTTTCAATGGCTCGTTTTAAATCTACGGATAAAAAAAAAGCGCTATTCTGAATAGCGTTTTGTGCTATTCTGATTAGCGTTGAGCGCTATTCTGATTGGCGTTTTCCGTCTTCTAGTGCGCTATTCTGAATAGCGTTTTACGCTAATCTGATTAGCGCTACCATGGATTCCACGGACCATCCCACGAAATCATGGAACACCTGCTTGAATTTTCTGTGGAAGACCCCAACTTGGAAGCCACTAGACTTGACATTCCATGGGTTTTCCACACTTGGAATGGCTTGGATTCCACCATAAGACTTGCTCTTAGGATAATTTATTTTAGCAAACTTCTGGTACACTTCTTGTCTCATGTCAGGAATGTTATGCAGTTAGTTAGAGACCTTTATTTTTGGGGGTGTATTTTTATTTCTTTTATACGTGAAAGCCTGACCAGACCCCTGGTCGAACCCAGCCAGTCAGTTGGGCTTCACTGCCAGATCCAACCCGTCGAACACAACTATACAGCTAAACTACTACAAACCTTTCCGATAAGGATTGAATTGATTGTAAACCACTGAGCCATAATCTTGGACACTTCGGGGATGTATTGAGATAGTATACATACATACTATATATCGATATGTAAGTTGTTTAAAGCCGGTGTCATTGTAATACAGTGGTAAAGTCATTGAGTGATGTACCAGTGACTTGAGTTCAAAACTCGCCAGCACCAAATTCTTTACCGATCAAAAAATAATAAAAAAAATGTAAGTTGTTTAAATTTTTTCTTCATTTTCTAATTTAGTTTGAAGGAGTCTTGTAATGGGGATTTTTTTCCTTATATTTGTATGATATTTTTGTTTTTGTTTTTGAAGGGCTATTTTTGTATGTAGTCAATTGTTCCAATAATAAAGTTTGTTTGAGGCGAACCTATTATGGAGGAGAAGGAGAGAGGAAGAAGAAGAGACGGGTGGGTTTAGGTTGTTTTTTTTTCCAAATCGGGTTTAGTTTAGGTTTTGTTTTAGATTTAATTAGATTTAGGTTTGGTAATTATTTAGGTTTTCAAAGGATATTTTTGTATTTTTGATAACAAAATAGGTCTCCCCACATCCACATTTAGGATAGTTGAATCCATAGGAGCCCTCAAAACCAAATCCTTCGAGGCCCTATAATAGGTTTGTAAATAAATTTTATACCGGTTGCCTAATAAATTCACTTTTATTTATTTTAAAGGAAGAGAAAAACAAAAAGAAGCGCAAATCAAGAGCAAATCGGATAAGATATCATTACCAAACTACAGCCATATGTTATGCGCATGTGTAATCTGCAGCGAATGAAAAATCAACCTGGAAACGATGAAAGAAATAACGTCGTAGTCCACTTGTCTTCTTGCACATGTATTTAACCAAACCACCTAATTATTGTTTTACAAGCCTAGTAGCAGTCGGGCGGAGCCAAGATTTCAGAGATGGGTGCAAAACTTTACTTTGGGTTGCAAATAAAATTTTAGGGGTGCAAATAAGCGAAATTAGGCTTGCATATAATAAAAAAAAATCTGGTTGGGTTATATTAGGGTTTGGAGCCAGCTGGGCAGGGGGTGCAAATGCACACCCTTGCAATGGGCTGGCTCCGCCCCTGGTAGCAGTATTGTTTTACAAGCCTAGCATCACCTAATTTAACATGTATTGAGCACGTGCGTTACATGTCGGCAATACTATTTTTTTCTACTTTGCAAACAATTTGGTGAAGCTTTGACACAATTTTTTATCCGAAATTGATCGTTGTTTGTGTGCTATTGAATCAATTTTCTTTACAGATTTTTTCAATTTTTTTTTAAGGTATAAATTTTCTAAACTCATTCTTAAGCCATGTCTATCTTTTAAAGGGAAAACATATAAAAATTTGGAGAAGCATAAAAAAATTAAAAAACAAAAATTTGGTATTATAAATAAAACATGTCTATCTTTTTTATTTATGCTCGTTGCGTAGATAATTCAAATATATAAAGTTCACAAAAATCAGACGTACGGTTTGGAAAATGTGGAGTTTTTAAAATTTTATCTTTATTTTTACAAAAATGGCATTTTCATAAATACAAAATTTTGTGACGGGAATCTTTTTTGAAATATTCCTAGATCTAATGGCTAAGAGTTAATCTAAGGAAAATCTTACGGTCATGAAGGCTAATGTTTCGCTATTCTCTTATTGGTATTAAAAGGGGGAGATAACCGGAGGGCTCTCGTGAGGCAAGTAATGGACAATGCTAACCATTTTCATCCAGTTTTTCCTCGACAAATCAACACTCAAGTAAACATTGCAAAAACCAATATCCCTATTTAGCAAAATAATTAAGAAAATCCAAAAATTATACGAATGTCATTGACCACAAGGGAATAGAATGGATCTCATAAAATACCACAAAAAGAAAAAAGATCATTTTTCTTTTAAGAATCTTTGGGGAATCTGTTTATACTTTTTGTTTTTGTCTGAGATTTTTTTCTTTTCCTTCCTAGTTTGAGGCAGTTGATGGTAGATTTTTGACGAAGGTTAGATTCGTAAAATTATATCGAGAATTATGTATATATGACCATCTCAGAAGCATAAGAGATTTTATGTCTTCACCTTCCGCAAGAGAAGTGAATTGCAATTCTATAACCTCGTCAAAACAATGATACATGACGGCAATATCAAAGCCTCTTATTCAAGAGCTCTCTATGTTCCATGTATCTCATGCTGAACAACTCAATATTCCTTTTAATGTTCGAAATACATTTGAAAGATGTCTGGTGCTATAACCATTCCTAGAATAATATTCAGAACAAACATGATGCTGCCATCTCATGTCTGAATCAATTAATCGCTTCTAGATAGGTTGTCTGCTAGTACAACGCGATTAGTTAAAGCGCTTCTAGACATGTTGTCTGCTAGTGCAAGGCGTTAGTTTAGTGCTAATTCATCCGGATGAATCCTTAGAAACTATTCAGAAAGAATATAACGCTATTTGTCTCATATCTCAACTATCTGAATATATTAAATGTTGCTAGACAGGTGTCTGCTAGTGTAAAGCATTTAACTAATTTCTTCTCGCCAAATTCTCCAGATGAATTCCTAAAAGAGATACACTAATTTACCTCAATATTCATCTAATTCAATTCATGGCTTTTCCCAGATAAATCCCATGGATTAGTAATAGATTATTCACCTTCGGGCATAAGGGACACCCCCGAGTAAGCCCCGAGTAAAATGCACGACTGTATTTAGTAATGATGCTTAAAGAAGCATCCAAAAACATGGAAGAACTAGGATATGAAAGTTGGATCAAATAAGGAAAAGAAAAAGAAAAGAATAAGAAAATAAGAAAACCGTGAGGTGGGGCCCACACGGTAGACTGGTCGTGCGCCGGTTTTGGCCGCTCCCCCACTCATTTTTCCTTTTTATTTTATTATTATAATATTATTTTATTTTTATTTTGGTTTCCTCTTGCAAGGACTTCTTCTTTTGATCAAAACTTCTTATTTCCATATCTTTTCAAATCTTGCTCCATGGATCATATGGTATGCAAAGCAAGTGGTCCTGCAACCATTATGACTTTCTATCATAAAAAGTATTAAAAAATATTATTTTAATATTTCCAAATACCAGCCTTTCAAGCAAAATTAAGAGTTTCAATCAAACTCAAATTCTTTCTAAAAAGACCAAATATTACTCGATGGACCATCAGAAAATACCAAAATTCTCAGAAATGATCCGCGGACTACATAGCAACACGGGGATGCCACTATGGCTGGACATGGTTGGGTCATTGGCTTCCAAAAGTCAGTCCCATCTCCATCAATGATTAATGACCTAATTAATCATCTATAGTCCATATTTGGTTTCAACTCTCTCCAACAACTTGGACCATCATCCATACACCATCAATTGGTCCCACGACCACCAATAACCGGTTCCTACACTCTTGGTCGGTCCTTCCTCTTCCATAACTAGGTTCTACTGCCTAATGCTCAACAGAGCACTATTTTAATTATGGTTAAACATCAATTAATCATTCTTTCACCAACTGCTCTGCAATTGACATTGGTGAATGCTCAACCGACCACCTGGGCCCACATAGTCGACTCATCACCATAATGGTCGCTCCCTCTCTCATCCATTGGTCGATCCTCATTCCATCATTGGTATATCATACATCGATCAAAATTAGGATTTTGAACCTAATGCTCTGCAGAACATACTTCAGAACAGGTTCAAGCACCAATAATTTTTTATGTTGATCCAGCAATAAATATTTTTCTCAATAATTTGATGTTCGGTCCATCTACCAGTATTTTATTGATTCAACTATCAATTTCCCTGCAAAGCAATATTGATTCAACTATCAATATTTGAATATTGATCCATCTATCAATATTTTATTGGTCCATCAATCAACACTCAGTTGGTTCACTAATCTAGTCCGACTATTATTTTAATTTTATAATGTCTCCTTGTCATTCGATGACTCATGACATGTGAATCGAGATGAACCTTCTATGATCATCTTTATATGACTTTCTGTCAAATGCTTGATACATCAACAAAATGGTTTATGATTGATCCATCAATCTCATTAAACCTATACTTTCCAATCTAAGTCATTCAACTATCATTGCTGCTTCAGCTAGCACAATGATATACCACAATCATCAGTAACCCATAAGACTCAACTCTGTGGTCCACAAAGCATGTTGTTGTTCCAACAAACACTTCATGCTTCATCCATCATAACCTTGAACTACAAACTATGTTCAATTCATCAGTTAAGACTCATAATCTAACTAGGGCAATGATTGACCATATAAAATACGTCTGCAAGGCAGACTTTCACATGAGACATCAATTCATATCACATGGGGGGATATTCACTAGGGTTTTGTTCTGGAGGCCTACAACACGTGCGATGTGCAATACATCTACGATGAGAAATATGTGTAAGTTGTGCTGGCAGTTGAAGGAGTAAATGGAATAGTGGATGTTCAATCAACCAAGTCTCCCATGTAAAGCGGAATTGGTTCACACATGGTTTCCCACTTCCCCATTCTTCTACTTTCTTCAACCGTCACCACTTATAGAAGATCTGTGTTGCAATAAATAGGTTCCTTAACCAATGATATAGATGACTTAACATAATTTAGCAAGAATTAAATTCATCTCATCAGACATGAGTCGTCTAACAACCATATCAAACACACATAAATTTTATCTCGTCTTACACAGGGAAATCATCTTCAAAGCACTTCAACACACCACTCACAATTGATCAATCTCCATTGATCTCCACACATTCTCAGCTTCCCTCCCTACAGACTGACCCTTCTCCTTCCTTGTGACCGAATTGAATCTGGACTAACCCTTATCCTTCCCATGCAGTACATTTGTTTAAAGTTTTAGATGATTTGTTTCATCGAGCACTTACCTGCTCCACCACTTTTTACCGAAAACTAGCAAACCGTTTTGCCCACAAACAGAGGCATGCGCCTTTTGTTTGAGGCTTATCATTAAAAGACAAAAACGGTCATTAGGAAGGAATTCCATAAAGCCCTTAGCCAACTATTTTCCTTAATGCCTAGTTTACCCCCGATTAATTAGTGTTAATTAATCATTTTAGGTGTTAATTAACCGTGTTAGATGTGAAATTAGCTAATGTTAATCGAACTTCAAAACATCAAACAAGTGATTTTATTTTTATTTTATTTTTGCAAAACTACAACTAGAATCGGTTTATGTTCATGCACACGTGGACCGATTCTGGGTTGGTGATCTTCATTCAAGAAGGACATATAGATTCTGTTGACGTATGTGTTAGAGCAATGCTTGGTTGAACCCATAAGTTTTGCTATCTCAAGCTTGTTGTTAATGTTAGATGATCAAAACTATTTATTGATTTCTAGTCTACTAAGTCAAGTCACGGACTAGGTTAGAATTTGGTAGTTGAGTATCAGACATCACCCTCGAAAACTGAAGATCGACGAAGACATTTGAATAACTTCTATATCAGGTATGTGAAGAATGATTCTATTTTACTCACTATCTTACCATTGTATCTATTGAGACTATGTCTTATGACTTCTAGTAGATTTTTTTTTTTTTTGAGTCAAGCTTATTATCTTGTTACAAATCTCGAAATATGATTTTAGCATAGGTGTTCAAAGTCCTTAACAATATTAGATAGAAACAATTTATTGTTTGAGAATTGATTTGTGGATCAATTGAAAATAGCCCATATAATTGATTTTATTATTTGGGAATGTTTCAAACATCATAAGAGAGAGTTTCATGAACTTCTGATATTTCTGTTCAGGGTGGGTTCACAAACCCGTTTGCAGACTATGTATCTAAATTTCAGAAATACGGGAAGGTTGGCAACCTGTTCGCAAACCAAAAGTTCAATTGGGAACAGTTCACGAACCCGGTTGGTAAACTGTGGCGAACTTTTTTTTTTAATGTTGATATGAAAGGCTTAAGATTGGCGAATCCGGATGGCAAACTGTGTCCATCTGAGTTCATAATCCAAGAATAGTTGGAGAACCCAGTTCACAAACTGTGTCCATCTAAGTTCTCGATCCGAGTAAGGGTTGGCGAACCCGATTCACGAACCATAGCACCTAACTCGTGAACTAGCCTTACTGAAAAAGAAGGGGTCTAACAACCACACCCAGTATTTTGTTAGGAAATCTGTATGGACTAACTCCAATATAATTCCAAGAGAATCAACTAGAAAGTCAGACTCAATCAAGGAAAATATATCCAAGAGTTATATCTCAGTTTCTCAATGTAATCGGCAAATCAAACAGATGGAATCCGCGAGCCTGATTATTATGAGAAACAACTTGAATGGTACCAAAGACCAATGTTCAAGTGTCAATCAATTTCAATCAACAACCAAAGGTTGGATTTACCAATTGATTGAACTACGCACAACCTGTGATATTTAAATTATATAAACAAATATAATGCGGAAAAGAAATAACACAGACACCAGAAATTTTGTTAACGAGGAAACCGCAAATGCAGAAAAACCCCGGGACCTAGTCCAGATTTGAACACCACACTGTATTAAGCCGCTACAGACTCTAGCCTACTACAAGTTAACTTCAAACTGGAATGTAGTTGAGCCCTAATCAATCTCACACTTATTAAGGTACAGTCACGTTCCTCACGTCTCTGAATACCAACATGACTCTATGCACTTGATTCCCTTAGCTGATCTCACCCACAACTAAGAGTTTCTACGACCCAAAGTCGAAGACTTGATAAACAAATCTGTCTCCCACAGAAAAGTCTATTTTGATAGATAAATCTGTCTCCCACAGAAATACCTACGAAGTTTTTGTTCCGTCTTTTGTTAAATCAAGGTGAACATGAACCAATTGATAATCCGGTCTTATATTCCCGAAGAACAACCTAGAAATATCAATCACCTCACAATAGCTTCACTATATGGCAGTAGAACAAGTTATTATGGAATCACAAAGAATGATACAAAGAGCTTTGTGATTACTTTTTATATCTTACCTATCGGAGATAAATCTCGAGCAAATCTTAGAGAAGATAACACTCAATACGATAGAACAAGTAAGATCAGAACACGCAACTACAGAGAAAATAGTTGGGTCTGGCTTCAGAATCCCAATGAAGTCTTTAAGTCGTTAACCTATAATGGTTTTAGGAAAAACCTAGGTTAAAGGAGAATCGACTCTAGTCGCAACTAGTATCACACAGGAGGTGTGGGGATTAAGTTTCGCAATTTCTAGAGTTCTCCCTTATATAGTCTTCAAATCAGGGTTTGATAACTTTGTGACAAAGCAATCAATATTCACCATTAGATGAAAAACCTGATTTAAGATTCAAACTAAGTTTCCACCTTTAGATGGTCTTAGCTTGTTACACACAAATGAAATATACCTCCATTTAGATATGGGTAACCGTACCTAAACGTGTATATTGAGTTCGCTCAATAACAGTTAACCGAAGTTAGCCATATGAACACTTTTATGTTAACCATGTTCATCTTAACACTTCTAGATCAAATGATACTCAAATGAATCTAATTGTGTTACTCATAGAGTTGTTCAATTGTTTATATTCTCGTAGAAGTATACAAGACACAATTGAAGCAAAATCGGATTGATTTAAAAGAATAAGTTCATGAACATTTTAGCCACGGTTTGCAAAGATTGCATTCCTTAATATATAAATATATTTGTTCATGAGTATGAAATCATACTTAACCGATTTTAGAACTTAACCACATAAGTTTTCAAATGGGTACGCAAACTTAAGTTCCGGAATCGATCCTTTCCGATAGTTCGCAAACGGGTATGCATACTATCGTTACAGACCGAATTCAGGTGAATATGTTTGCAAACGGGCACGCAAACTTAGTTCCCGGACTTTGATAGTCAAAACCGTTTGCATACGGGTATGTGTACTTGGTTCCCGGACCTGAATCATTCTTACAACAGTTTTCATACGGGTATGCATACTGTGCTATATCCAGACAATGATTAATTGTTCTAAACTCCCATTTAAATCATATAAACATTCTTAGAAGACGACAATAACTGTCTGGAAACAAACTATTAGCTTACAAGCAATTTTCAAGTGATCGAATGATCAATACGAAACATTCTGAGTCTACATCAAATGACTGTTTCACACAAATCGTGTAAGATGTTACCAGGTGATTTCCACATGATCATCTTTTGACTTTCGTCAAGAATAATGATGAACGTAGTTAAAGCAAAAATCTTTCCAACAAATATTTCGAGAAAGATATAAGCGAGTTAAACTCAACTCGAAATATCAAATGTGTATAATGTAAAGTCTATATAGCTATGCGACTTTGTCTCAATATGAGATAGAATAGAATAGACTTCTGAGTGATAGATAAGTTCAAGTCTCCACATACCTTTTGTTGATGAAGTTCTTCCAAGATCCCTTTAGTAGATCTTCTTCTTCAATCGATGAACGCCGTGAAGTCTAAAGCTCAACAACACATTCTATCATAATCCGAGACATAGCTATAAGTAGACTAGAAATCAAGACTTATAGTTTTGACAACTAAACTTGACAAACAAGCTTGAGATAGCAACGCTTGCGAGTTCGACCGAGAAGTGCTCTAACAATTACAGTTCACGAACCGTCTCACCAATTGTCCTAGTAATCTTAGCAAATGCTCAAAGACTTATTTTTTAAATGTGTTTAACATTTCTATGACTCTCTTAAACACTTTTAAGACTTCATTGATCACTTAAAACTTTTGTGTGTGCATCGTGATTAAAATCTTAAGTGTTATTATGAACATCATATCTCTTATTGTTCACATGGCATATTTGACAAAACGAACAAGTCATTAAACACGATTCCAGAACCGGTCCACACTGTATATATTATTCTATTGTATTTTCAAGACCTAAAGTGTTTGATTGATTCCCAAGTTATCTTAGCTTGAATACTAAGTAACCCTCAGTCTTGAAAATCTATAAATAGGGATGCTATTTCAACTGGGAAATTCAATCCATGACATTTTGTGTCATAGTTGATCTAGAGTCGTCCTTTATGAACCTAGGTTTCCTCTAATACGTCTAAAAGATTTCACTTTGGGGATTCTTGAAGCTAGGTCTGACTATATTTTACCTTGATAGTTCGTGAATCCTGTTCTTGCTTTTCTGTTATCGAGGTTTTTGTAATCTCTTTCAGGCAAGATAGATAAACATCGCAAAGTTCTCTTCGTATCAAACTTTATGATTCCTCAAGATAAATATCTGATTATTGATCTTTTGAAGATTATTCTTTAGAGGTGGTTAAGAATCTAGGACGCTTTTTGGGGGTCGTAAATTCTGGATTTGTGAGGTTTGATAGCTTATCTATTGCAAATAGATTTCCACACCTTGGTCTTTCTATCTAAACGAAAATCAAATAAGGTTATCTGTTAGAGGCAGATTGGTATCAAAAGTATTCACTGCGGCTGAAGCAACTCTTACACTGTAAAAGACGTCAGCTAAGGGAATCGAGTGTGTAGAACCTTGCGAGGTTCAAGAGATGCAAGGAGCGCAGTTTTAACTGAATCGCTTGGCGGGTTGATTCATTCTTATCTACATTCTAGTATGAAGTATGATAGTAGGCTAGTGTATATAGGTTGTTAACACAGATCGGTGTTCAAATCTGGACGAGGTCCCGGGTTTTTTTTGCAGTTGCGGTTTCCTCGTTAGCAAAATTTCCGGTGTCTTGTGTTTTTCCTTTTCCACATTATATTGTTTATCTTTGTAATATGATTTACGCAAGTTGTACGTATTCAGTCTAAGTGGATACGTCCATCTAATTGTGATCTATTACAAGACTCGTTCTTATACACATCTTGGAAGGTAGATAACAAGTTTAATTACATGGCAGAATTCCGATTGGATTATTTGGATACGACTAGATTGATTTTTGAGATCGTCCAAGTACTCTTCTTAACAATCAGGTTCATGGACTTATTGTCTTATACATACTGATTGAGAAGAGGAAGAGATATAAACTCTATACACATATTGTCAAGGATCATTAAGTTGGTCTACTTGCAATTGTATTAAGTTTTGTCTATACAGGTTGCCGAACGAAAAAGTTGGTGGTGTATTTAGTACCCCGCATTTTCAGTATGTATATATAAAACCCTATTTTCACAATCGGTTTCTAAATAGTCATATATAAACCGATTGCTCCATTTTCATAAGAAAAAAAAATCATTCATACTTTTAGGACATATTCATTAATTTCAAATCTACTCATTTTCGTAGGAATCACGAATGCACTTAGCACGTGCATCAAGCCTTTGCACCCCTAAGCGACCCTAGTGGACGAGTTATTGTCTCGTTAGGGTTTACAGAGAGATCTACTCACAAAATCTACACAAAAACTTCTAAAACTATCAATCTTCGTCGGAGAAATTGAAATCCGATTCAATAAAACCCGCCATAAAATCGGGGGCATACTCCGAAATTTTGGATACCATGAAGTGATATCTTTCAGCAAATATGAATGCTTCTCCATTTTCCTCCAAGAAGTGCACTTTTACGACTTCCTTCTACAAAAAATGCAACACAAATTTACTTTGCTAGTGTAGCTTGATTAAAAGATCAAAGAACTTAGGTATGTAAAATAAACCATTAAAATACTTACAATTTTCTGAAGGGACAAGCCTAAATGGATATTGTTAAAGATCCGTTGTTGGATAGCTATAAAAACAACTATCACATTTTGGATGACTTGGTACCTATCATGAATTTGTTGAACACCCCTCCTCTTTGGATTCTCATAATCTCGCATATATTGTTTATATATCTTAGCCCAAAAGGTTTCGGGTTCTACTCATACTGGGGAGAGGTCTACAACTCGACTTTCGACGTACCATGTTTTAATTGTGGCCAAATCCTCGGCGGAGTCAAATGATGCCATGCTTGTATGTAGAGGTACGAAATGTGTGTTTGTAGAGTATATGGAGTACGAGTGAATTGAATATGAAAGTTTGAGGAAAATTGGGTCTGGGAATAAGGCCTCTCTATCTAGAAAAAACCCTAACGACTATTTTTTTTCTTCGAAAAAAGTGAAATAATTGAGTACAATCGGCCATCGTAAATGCCCATGTAAAACGACTGTCTTTTTATGCCAAAGAGAATCGGTCTTTATAGATGTCAACAATTACCGATTGTAGGTCTGAAAATCAAAAAAATAATTGAACTTTCCAGCAACCATGATTGGTTCATATTATTGCACACGTAATCCAATTCTAACCAGAAAAGGATACAGAAAATTGACATTTCAAAGGCTTCAGGAATCGGATTATACGAATACTCACATAAACCGATTTTGTGATGAAACCTAAGAAATCAGTTCATAGGTGTAGTCACATAGACGATTGTGTGCTTCTATTTATAATACAAAGTTTGAAGCATGCATAAACTTGTTGTACCATAAACCCATTACATACCATAATTATAATTAAAACCGTAAGTGTATTAAGTTCATAAACCCATTTTACAACAGTTATAATTGTCCAAACAATTCTTACTATAATTAAAAACCACTAAAAGTCTTAAAAACTTAAACTTATAATATGTTAATTAGCTAGAACGGGGGAGCATCAACATCATGGAGATGCAACATTTGGAGCACCAGCATCAGGAGAATCAGGATCACCATCAGCAACAACACCATCGGCAGCAGCAGCAGCTGCATTTGCAACAGCATCAGCATCAACAACTCTTGCTAAAGCTTCATCCATTTCTCTAACTGCTCCTCAAGATACAACCGATTTACAATTTCTTGTCTCTTCCTATCTACAAACCTGCCGAGCACTCCAAGTTCCTCGTATGAAAGCTGATCTGCAATTGCCGGAGCCTTCTCTAGCTTGGTCTCTCGATAAAATGCAACATTTTATTTGTTGACAAAGATTTTCTCTGGCTCCCTCTTAAGATCACTTACTTGTACTTCATCAAAAAAAAAAAACGACTCTTCTCCTCTCTCTCTCATTTTCTCTCTCCAGAAAATAAAACAAAAAAACTCTAGCCTTCATCAACCTCTTGCTCAGATTTAGTCTTTTTTGGACCAGATCTGAGCAAAATTTCTTTTCTTTTTTAGGTTTTAGTCGTTAATTAATCAAATAAAACATGTTTTCTATTGTTTTATGTCTTTTTGCATATTTTTTCGCTATTTGGGGCGATTTTTCTTCGCTGTTTTGGGCGATTGTCTCTTCGCTTTGCGGACGATTTTTTCAAATCTTCATGGATGGATCGTGGCTTGCTATTCTCGATTCAAAAACATCAATCATTCAACACAATATCGCTTTGAATATTTATTTAATCTAAGAGATTTAGAGCATCCAGGTTCGTTTGATTATACAAGATTATAGGCAAAGTACTCCTTTCTTTTAGGAGCATCTCTTATCAAAGAAGAAAAAAATTAGATTAAATGGTCGGAATTGATTCCGGATAATACCATCATTCTTCCCTACTACATAAACAAAAATTGGGTATCTTTACGGTTTATGGCTCTTTGTCTTTGCGATATACTTGTAATTGGTATCTTTAATTGTATTAGGGGCATAATTATGTTGTATTCTAATGTTTTTGTTATTCTTGTAAGTGATCATGTAATCAGTATTTTGGTTTGAATGAATTGAAATATGTTGATTGACAAAAAAAAAAAAAAAAAAAAAACCCAGATCACTTACTTGGATTTGCCTGTTGTAAAATTTCAAATGACTGAAGTCCATAACTATAAAAAGTACAATCAAAACAAAAATTTAGTTAGACAATCGGTTCATAAGACTGTACATGTAATCCGATTCTGTCTTGAAAAATAAACAGGAAAATGAAATCCTAGGAATCGCTGGATAAAACATATAAATAAAAACCGATTCTTGTATCAAAATCTCAATAGACAAGTGACATAATCGGCACATGAACGACGTATATAAAAACCGGTTGTAAGAGTACAAAGTTCAAAATATATTAGTACACAGAATCGGTTTATGTTCATGCAGATGTCTTTATATATTCTGATTTCTACCCAGAATCGGTCGATAATATTCAACTTATAAACCGATCCTGTTGCATGTTCTTCATGGAGGAGAAGAAATAAGTGTCGGTAGATACGATGATCCCGAAAAACCGATTCTGGGTAGAAATCAAAGATTTTGATTTTCTAAAATGGGTTTTAGATGCATAAATCAATGAATAAATAAGTTTACTAGAACGGATTGATGGAAATTTACCTTACCTTTGTTGGATCTGCGATAGTAGGACAAAAATATCATTTTTTTATTAGAGTCTATAGGATTAGAAGAATATGGATTATTTTTTTTTATTTTTTTTTTGAATTTTGCTATTTAGCTAAAAATAGAAATGATTTGTATTTATATGAATTAGAATTATAATAACTTGAGGCTAGATTGGTCTTTTCGCCCACCCCGTAACATTTGCATAAATTGAGAAAAGAAATTGATAAGCCTCAAATAAAAGGCATAGGTCTCAAAATAGGGCGGGTTTTTTTAGGGTAGGTACGGACAAAATTAGGAATCCTTGGCAATAGCGGAAGACCTGGAGTGGGCGATTATCCTTACAAGGATATGAGGTAAAAGCTGCAAGTGCAAGGTATTGAAACATATATGATTTGGGTTCCAAAGTCATATCAGATGTATCCTTCCCTAATTTACTGTTTCAGAAAAGCTGCAAGTTGGGTTTAGATTAGATTTTTGTGAGGTTGAATTTCGCGGCAACTCTTTCGGAGCGGCATTCAGCCACGAGCCATCCACCCTATGAAATACCGGCCCACCTTGACATTCGCAGATCATACGAAAGAGGCATCTTCTGTTGATAGGATGTTTGATGAGCAATTTGGTGGTCAGGTAGTCAGTATAGTCGGACGGACAGAATTCACCAGCTGCCTTAATTTTGAATTATTTGATAAAAACAATATAAATGTCATACTTGAGAAAAGCTAAGCATGGCCCCAGCCCCCAGATAATAGTCCAAACCAAAAGCAGATTATAATGCACCCAACAAAATTATCGTGGCTTCGTCAAATAAGTACTACGTACTAGTCCTGGTTTGTTGGAAATCGCTGTGAAGTAATATTTCGTTTTTAGTTTTACTATGCATGTACTTACAAAATTTCTAAATTTGGTCGGGAAATGAAAAGAAGAATGTTACGTTAGCTCTGAATCTCAAATGATTTTAAATAAATCCTATGAATTCGCCTATTAAACAATCCACCGCTGCTTATTCTCAACCTTTAAATAGCCTTTAACGGTCAACAGTTGGTCAAGATACCAACATTGAATTAAATAACTGGGTACCAAATACCAAAACTCAAATACCATCCTAAAATAGTTGATTCTAGATATGAACGATCTGACAAGAACTTTCTGCCATGAATAAGTTCTGAAACAAGAGGATCCATAACAGTGTGTACGAAGCACCAACACTACAATGCCGCAGGGAAGAGTTACATATCTCGTCGTATATAGGCAGTCTAGTAACTCTCGAGATGCCTACTCCTCTTTCTTTTTGTTCGTTTCGTCGATAGTTGAACGGTGACATGCATTGTGAAAATCTTTCGCATCACCACCACAAATTAACACTTGCATATTATTAGTTGGAAATTGCAGAAAAAGTTGAAACATAGAAAGATTTTTTCTTAGATTCTCTTTTCCATTTAATACAAGGACCATAACACTATGGACATGTCTTTCCGGAAAAATCCAAACTAAAAAGTTCTCGACAAGAAAGAAGAGATATCTTGCATTTTCATAAACAAATTATTTGGAGTGGTCTCCATGACCTGTGAACAACCATGACCATGAGGTCTTGTGGGAGCAATAGCTCTCTTCCTCCAGAACCTCTCATATTCACTTTGTTCTCCCTTTCCGATAAATATCCCATAATTTCTCAAGTACATATCTTGTGGCGCCATCACACTTTATTCCAGATTGTTAGTTACATTTTCATTTCCATTTTCCTAATTTATGTTGGCAGTTTTTTTTTGTTTTTTTTTGTTATTCTCATATTCACCGGTTCCACGTCTTAGTAAAATGAGTACATTCCGAAATGTATAACATCTCCATCTATTATTTTAAAAATTAAATGTTATAAATCAACGAATTTTGACCGTTAAACTTAAGATTGATTGTTAGTAAAAGGGCTTTGGTATTTCTAAGGACACTCATTTTTAATAGATTTGTAGAGTTTTGTAAGAAGAACGCATTCCTAAAATATACAAATATAATGAAATCCAAAATATGGGATAATGTAAGAATAAATTTGAGTGTACCTACTCTTTAATTAATCACAATTATTGTGTTGTTAAGGTTGAAAAAATTGACCCGGCTCATCAGAGGGCAATGCTTTCGTTACAGCTTTTTCATGTAAATTTTTTGTCTTTTGAAAATTAGGCATAGTCTAATGTATGCTCGCACGTGTTTGAATTTCTTGACTGCCTTTCTTCTCTGATCCTAATTTTGACGATGACTATTACTTAATCACCTGTGGTTCTGTGCTTGTTGTTGTCACAATCAGGTGACAAGAGAAAGCCATGAAGGCTACTGTAGGGCTGCCAATGGCCACCCGAATACCCGGACTCGTCTAGGAATCGGGTCTGGGTTCGGATCTCAAAAACAGCACCCATTAGTGAATAAATACCCCGAGTTATCGGGATTCTTCACAAATGCCTTTAAAGAGGTATATTCTAAGCTTCTAAGGTTTTGTTTTTGGCGCATTTAAAATTATATTTAAGCAATTCAATAACCGAAGGAGGTTTAGTTGATGTTTTTACGCATCAAAAACATATTAGTTCAGTTTCATTATTTTGAAAAATTCTACCTCATTTCATTATTCATTTAAAATACGCCATTTAGGAATATTTTTACAAACAGGGGTATAAAAATAATCTTCCCGGTAAAAATCGATTTAACGCAATAAACTTCTTTAATCAATTTACAACACGGTCGTACTACCGCACATAATAACAACCTCACTCTATTGGATAACTAATAAAGATTAAATCAGATGATAAATTGAGACGTAATGTGAGCTCTCATCAGAAACTGTGAGTGTCTATAGAATTAGACTCTTTGATGTCACAGTCCAGCAAGCCGATCGGTCTAATATAGAAAGTGCGCACGCAAACTCTTTGACGCCAGGGTCAAAGCAAGCTGATCTGGAATACTTGTTGGTTTATTATCAAATTTTTAGAACGCATTCAAGATTATGGGTTGGTGAAGACAGTAACAGTACTGCATGATGGTATTCATTTACGCCTACATTTAATTTTGTTACAAAATGGTGAAGAAGTTCAATGTTATGGTTTTTGTGTGTACTTGCAGATGGTATTCATTTACGCCTACATTTGATTTTGTTAAAAAATGGTGAAGAAGTTCAATGTTATGGTTTTTGTGTTTGTGAGGAGTATGGCGGACCTAAACTATCTTTTTACTGAATTAGGGGATTATTATAATTTATGACAAGTCTAGAAATATCCATACTTCACTGTAATGTTCTTTTCATGACAAAACTCCAAGATAGGGCCTTTTCAACCACTGTATGTGCATAATGTGTACCTTACTCATTATCGTCCGTTGGTTATTCCAATCCAAAATAGTTGGTCCTCGCCCTACTAATACATCACCATCTTCGCAAGAATTTCTCTCTCCTCTCTCTCTCTCTCACTCCTTCTTCTCCTCCAGCAAAACCATCAAAAACAACCTTTCTTTTCAGACTAGATCTGAGTAGATTTCTTCATTTTTCGTTGCTTTCTAGGTTAGTTAGTCGATTAGTTTGATTTTCTATTATGTTTTCTACTTATCTATACCATTTTGGTGGTTTTATCTACTCTTTTGAGGTTTATCTTCGCTTTAATGGCGATTCTTAGTTATTGGGTTGGGTTTTAAGATCAATAGTGATGCTCTTCATGCTCTCCAACGACGAAATCTTCATCTTGGTTGTCTCCGACGACGGAATCTTCATCATCAACTTATCCGGCGACGGAATCTCCATAGGTGGTCTTTTCGACGAAGGAAGCTTCATCACTAGTTATAAGAGATTTGAGCAAATCACTCCTACTTTGGGAGTATTTCTTTCTAAAGAAGAAAAACAAACTACATTGTTGGAATTTAATTCCGAGAAAAAACATCCTTCTTCCGATTTAATCGGATCTTATTCATACTTGTATTTGTCTTACTCCGGTAATCCTTCTCTTTCTCTTGTCGGATTTCACAGTATTATACTCTTACGGTATATTCTTGTTACTTTGTATTCTCTTATTTTCGATCTTAAACTTATTATAACCTTGAAATCCCATTAATGAAAAGGTTATTTGTTTATCAAAAAAAAAAAAAAAAAATCACCGTCTCACTCGCAAGACACATCATGTCTGCACGTAGTTAAAAACTCTTAACCTTCTTCTGCTGTATCGACATATCACATATGGGTGGATCATGCCCTAGATCCATAAAGATGAGATCTCTGGACGAACAGAAGTTGGCGTAGAGCTTGGGTGGACTCCGACTCTCTTTTCATCTTTTGTGTAGCTATTGAAGTAACTATCATACGAGAGGTCCAATTCAACCAGCTTATCACTGAAAAGCACTCACTCATTCATAAATACAAATGTTTATGGTGGGAATTGAACCCCTGACTTCCTCCTTATTAGAGTTGATGGGATACCAGTGAGCTATGCTTTTGGACCCAATTATTCAAACAACTTTAATTAACGAACACTTTTTGGTAATGAAAAGAACACTTTTTATGACATAAAGGTGACAGTTGCTGATCCATCGGATCTAGTTCTAGATTATCTGAACGTAGAACAATGTTCACATATTTCTCCGTTGGGAATCTGTATTTATCAGATGAAAGCTCGTACTTTTATTAGTTCTATTATTAGTGCATTTTAACCTTTCTTATTCGATTTCTTTTACGGTAAAAACAAACGGTCACTGAATACGACTTCAATGTAATAATTTTGCAGACAGAAAACAAAGTAAATGGACCACAATACAGTAACATGCTAACTGTAAGATGATCAATAATGCCTGATCAAAAAAAGAT
The DNA here is from genome assembly GCA_023531105.1 of Papaver atlanticum. NCBI lineage: Eukaryota > Viridiplantae > Streptophyta > Magnoliopsida > Ranunculales > Papaveraceae > Papaver > Papaver atlanticum. The sequence goes on along the minus strand of JAJJMB010010308.1, from coordinate 753,327 downwards.
GTTCCATAATGGAATTAGGTTATGTTTCTTATCATCCCCATGTAAGGTTTTGGAAATATCCCTAAAATGATACCTTCTTTTATTGTCACATTTTCGTCTCATTAGATTCAGTTGCAGAACATGCAAGGTCATTCAGACATCCACCCATGGTCCAACAACAAAAGGTCTAGACAGTGGCGTGCGAGGGCTGCGTACGTGCATGGGTGTTTCATCTATTCTTTTGCTGGTTAGATGGTTACACGCATGCATGCGTTGCACCAAGTCCAGAATCAACAAGGATAACGTAATTTAGATACTAGTATCAAAATCAGAGCGGTGGCTTCCTTTCTGAGGGCCCAGGATGAGCCATATGTTAACGTACACTACGAAAATTAGCATACAAATTATTAGTAGTTAGTACTTACTAGCAGTACTTGGTCACCAATGTTTTGAGTGTTTTTAAATAAAAATTTACCATTATATTTCAAGCAACGATACGATGCATGGTTTCACGTTTTCCATCAAGTATAATGAGGTTGGAGGGGATAATGGCTCCTAAAACATAGAAATGTATCTGAAAAGAATTTCAACCTTAATTTTTCTCTCGAATAAAAAGATTAATTTGAGCATGCAGGTCCTGGCCGATGCTTCATACACAAAGCTTTACTCTTTAGCAGGTGTAGTTATTCTAATCAGAAATGCTACAGCAACTTTGTGGGAGCCAGAGATTTCTCCAACAAACAACATGTGAACCTAGCAGAGGCCCCGGCTATGCTGGCAAAGTAGGCTCATCGACAAAAATAAATAAATAGAAGGGTTGTCTTTGAGCCAAATAACAAAACTATCTATGAAATCCCATACTAATCAGCACCTCTCACCATCATGGCCGAGTTTTCCTCTTTTTACTGCAGTGTGAAAATTACTAGCTATGTATCATGAATGGTCATGTACAGTACATGAAGAGTGTAATAAAATTGTAGACGCAGAATAAAGATGTGAGAACTAACCAGCTGGTTCAAGATTAATGGTGGGGCGATCCACCAATTTTTTTTTAGTTATCAATTTGTACTTCAACTCCCGCGAAATCCTTTCGCAGCGAAGTAACGAAATAGTCAGGACGTAGCGAAGTAAGTAACTACAAGTTCCAAATTCAACTAAATACTTATCATGTTTTTGGATTGGAACACGAGTGGTGTCAAGAAAATCCAAGCTATAGCTACCTCAACGTATTACTTCAGTAGTTACTACAAAAAATGTTTTTGATTTAACTAATCAAATGAAAACAATTATACAATCATTACAGAAGTTTCGGGTTTTCCAGAATTAGATGAAAAACATTAGTATTTTTGAAAATGGCGGTATATATGAGTCTATTTTTGAAAATAGGAAGATCATGAGTCGAGCAAAATTGAGGTCATTTCATGTTTTACATTTGGACTGCATGAGTCTATGATGAGTCATGACTATGAGCTAACTAAAGGTTAATTTGAAATAAAAGAAAATCTGAATTTCAGTCAACACGAGTAGACTGAGAGAAAAGGACTTCCACAAACTCAAGGGCCTTAATTAATGAAAGCCAAATCATTTTGGTCAAGAAAATCCAACTAGGTTTCCGTCACATTTCTGATTTCTCTATCAAATAGTAATTGTTTGTGGAAGATCTCTAATTATCTTATATAACCTGGTGCTATCAATGGGTCCGGGTCCTAACAGTTCCGGGTCCGGTTTCTATATTAGTTGGCCCAGAATCGGACCCTATTAAATAGCCGGGTAACCATCGGTTCCGGGTATTAAACGGGTAATTCATGTGTTTTATTTTGAAACAGGTAATTCATTTTTGATTTTACACTACTACTGCTGCTGAATACGCGTGAGGGTGTTATCAGTTTCTTCTTTCTATTGGTAAAATTTTCTGACCCTTCTACTTAAATTTAAAAGAATATTTTTTTATGCAGATTCAAGTTGATTTTCCCTATCTAGAAATGCCATTTGAATGGCTTGTTCAATTGGTCCCTCCACTAAAAACAAGGGCATTCTTCATTTGTTTTATCTCTTTGTGCTCATGCAGAACAAATGTTAATCTATACTGTGTGTTGTCTAATGGAAGATTTCCTTATAAAAAGAGGTTCCATCTGGTCTTTGCTCAACACGGTTGGCCGAGATTGATCCAAAAGAAGTCATAAACAATATAATTAAATGGACGTATAAGATCATAAAACAGGATTAATATCTTTCAGTACACATGATTTTTTTTAATCTTTTCGTGAATGATATTAAATGATTTTTACTGAACAAGAGTTGTAGCCTAAACAACCAATCAAAGTCCAGGAGTTTGGCGGAAGAGTGAGTAGGCGTTAAGCTAGAAAGGCAAAGAAATTAAGCTAGAAGAGGTTTTAGAGTGGGATATCTGCGGAATTATCACGGTTCATGATTTTTTATTAGGTTCTATACAAAATTGAAACGAGTACCCGAGAACCGCGGGTATCCGACGGGTATTATCCGTTTGGACCCATTAAGATTCGGGTCCAATCGGGTAATTACCTCCCGGTTCCTAAGTTGTTAATGGGTCCAATTTTAGGATCCAGAACCGGACCTATTTTTACATGGTCCGGTTCCGGGTCCAAATAATGGGTACCCATTGACAGCCCTAATCTTACCCTCAATCAGAGATGCTCACTCAGTTTTCTTTGTGGGGTCAAGAATTTTATCGAATTTGCAAAGAGGAAAAAAGCAAGTAAAGCGGTGGCAGATTGTATGGTTATTATCAAGAAATATAGGCAAAAAAGATAAAACTTTGAGATTTTTTCAAAAGATTAGTTGTTTCAACTTACAAGGTATCAAGTCATAATCATGCGTACTAGTAGACAAATCTATATGGAACCAAAAAAGATAACCCTTTGAGTCCACCTTATTGTCTGTTGAAATTAAGAGATATGATCCAAAACTAATGGAACCCTAAATTGGCCCATGCATGAAAAGTGATTAGACTCCACTTAATTTCATATGGCTGGCAAAGACCAAGAAAGTAGTGTTATTGCTTTCAGTAGCTAGATTACATATCAAACATAGTAATTAGTTCTCAATTTCTAGATAAAATAGAAAAAAACTAGTGTAGTTTACTGTTTATAGAAGATATAAGGTATTTTTGTCGCATGTCCTCATTACATTTGCTGATGTTAACCATACGATTGCAATGATAACACAAAGAAAAGTTAACTAATAATCTGATCAGGAGCCGATGTCACTGTAGCATGGTAGCAAAGTCAGTTCTAAACTCGTCGGCACCAATTTTTTACCATTTTACGGTGACACACTGCATACTGTTACTTGTATGTATGAAAATTTTCATGGTTGGTGCCGGTGCCAGTGTAGTACAGTATTAAAATCACTGGACGATGATACCAGTGACCTAAGTTGGAAACACATGCACCAAATTTTTTACAAATCAATTTTTTTCTTCATGGCTGCCTAAAAATACAAGGGTGTATTACAAAATAAACAAAAGATAAAAGGGTACAAGATGATTAATATATTTTTGATGTATGGATAAGTAATTTAAGTATTATATATTCGTTGGTAGTTATCATCGTCTTCGTTTCATAGTACTCCTCAGTGAAAATCATGAACTTGATGATGGATTCCTCATCATTCACTACTATGGGCACAGTTTCAATATTAGCTCTTCTGTTGTTCACTCTAATTATCTTGAAGATATCCTTATTCTCTGGTAGTACTAAGAAGAAATACCATCCAATTGCAGGAACCATTTTTAATCAACTTCTTAACTTCAAAAGATTACATCATTATATGACTGATCTTGCTCGTAAGCATAAAACTTACAGATTACTTAGTCCTTTCCGAAGCGAAGTTTATACTTCTGATCCTGCTAATGTTGAATACATCCTCAAAACCAATTTCCCGAACTTTGGCAAGGTACGTATATATTTGTTTGTTTTTATACCATTTCCATTCCAACTTCATTTTGTATAGCTTAGTTAATTTCTGATAGAAGAGAACTTGTAAAATAACCTATTCTCAACGTTTTTATATTAGAGAACAAAAATACTTTATAGTTAACTAATGGTGATTTCTTAAATGAATGAATTTTCAGGGATATCATAATTATCATATTCTCTCGGATCTCCTAGGAGATGGTATATTTGCTGTAGACGGTGAAAAATGGCGTCATCAAAGGAAAGTATCGAGCTACGAATTCTCTACCAAGGTCTTGAGAGACTTTAGCAGTGCTGTTTTCCGGAAAAATGCAGCCAAACTAGCTCGAATTATTTCCGAGGACTATGCTAAATCCGACCGCACCATTGATGCTCAAGTAATTATTTACTTATACTCTACTTGGTTTACTTATAAGAACTTTTTTGTTATTATTATTTTGGCTTATGTTTAGTTTGATTAATATCGGTTGTAGGATTTGCTAATGAAATCAACTTTGGATTCAATATTCAAAGTGGGGTTTGGCGTAGAGTTGAACAGTATTGCTGGATCCAGCGAAGGAACCCAGTTTGCTAACGCTTTTAATGACTCGAGTGCGATGACTCTATGGCGATATGTTGATATACTCTGGGAGATTAAGAGGTTACTAAATGTTGGATTTGAAGCCAAGTTAAAGAAGAATATCAAAATTGTTGATGATTTCATAAACAAGATTATAAGTAGCAAGATAGAACAAGGTTCCAAGTCGGCAGATGACTCATTGGTAGTATACATAATTACTTTCTTAGTTTTGATTACTTATTGTATAGCTTTATAGAAATTTAACTGTGTATGATTTTGATGGATGCAGTCGAATAAGAAGGAAGATATCTTGTCAAGATTTCTAGAATTAAATGAAACAGATCCAAGGTACTTGAGAGACATAACCCTGAATTTCTTAGTAGCTGGAAGAGATACAACAGCTACAACTCTTTCATGGTTTCTTTACATGCTCTGTAAGAACCCTCACGTCCAAGATAAAGCTGCAAAAGAAGTGAGAGAAGCAACTGATGCCAAGGATAATACACCATTTGATCAGTATGTTGAGAGTGTCACTGATGATGCCCTGGACAAGATGCAGTATCTCCATGCAGCTCTTGCTGAAACTCTTCGACTTTACCCCGCTGTCCCTGTGGTACTTTATCCTACATCTCATATTTCTTTGCCATAGAGGTGCAGAATCTAAAATCATATTCATGATGTGTTTGTCCGTATGCATGCAGGATGCTAAGATTTGTTTCTCAGACGATACGTTACCAGATGGATATAGTGTGCGTAAAGGTGATATGGTGGCTTATCAACCATACGCGATGGGCCGAATGAAATACATATGGGGTGAAGATGCAGAGGAGTTTCGTCCAGAAAGATGGCTGGACCAGGATGGATATTTTAGAGGCGAAAGTTCTTTCAAGTTCACTGCATTTCAGGTACATAACATGAAGCCATAAACTTAGCAATTTCTATTTCTTTTTTGGTTCTAATTAAGTGCTTATCTACGAATAATGCAGGCAGGGCCTCGTATCTGTTTGGGAAAAGAATTTGCCTACAGGCAGATGAAGATATTTGCAGCTATTTTATTAGGTTGTTTCGTCTTCAAGATGAAGGACGAAAATAAACCTGTCAACTACCGAACCATGCTTAATCTTCACATCGACGAGGGCCTCTACCTTCAAGCGTCTCATAGAAGCTCAATCATCAATTAACTCGGCCCTGTTTTAAAGTTACTCTCATGTAAATGAATGAAATCCCGAAGTCTACAATTAATAAGTATTCATGCTTGTAAACCTTCTTATTGATGCAGTAATATGTAGCTAAACAATGGCACTATGATGTTATGGTGACAAGGATGCAATTCAATAAATGTTTCGTTAACCATAAGTAAATAGTTGATTATGTATGCTAAAAGATTTGAAAGCCTCTTTAGCGTGGCTTCTGCCTTGTTTTCAGTCCATTTTGCTCTGCGAAAATCACGATCTTATGTTCTATGATCCTCATCAGCATTTTACTGGTTTACCACCAACAAGTTTAGCTGGTGCTATCTACTCCGTTGACAGTCTCTTCTCACTGCAAGGAAGAAGGCGATAAACCACTTTTGCCAGCATTTCATTACCTTTTTTTTTCTTCCTCTCCAACTATTTTGCTCCAAATCCCTTTCGTGCTTTGTTCTTCTAATGTTTTCTCAAAAAAAAAACATCTGGGCTTCTCCTTCTCCTTCTCCTTCTCCTTCTTTTTCTTTTACTGCTAAAAACATAACTGTACAAATGATAATAAGGAAATGCTACGTATAATTATTTGTAATTCGTACGCAATCCTTGTACAAGAGAATTCCACCTAAAATTCCAATTGTCATCATTTGATGGCCCAAAATGGAAAATCCACCTAAAAGTCCTAGTCCTAAAGGAAAACCCCACCCAAAAGCCCATAATGAATAATCAAACCCATATACCTATACCCTAAACGAGAAATTTGCTGGTTGGTCCACCAAACCAGATCCAGCTTATCCTCTAGTCCAGCGGGAGAAAGCATTTATTCGCTAGTCCAAAAAAACATTTGAAAAGAATAAAATTACTAAGCTAATCCTAACAACACGCGTGTCAGAGTCACGGTCAGAAAACGCAGAGAAGAAAACACGCATTAATTCAATTTCTTCTTATTTTCATCGACATATTTTCAGTTTTCATTCTTCTTCTTCTTTAGTTTTTTAATCTTCTTCAGAGAAAACAAAATCCACAAACCCAGATCGAAAAATCAAAATAAAAAATCTAGAATTTAAGACCAGATAATTGTGTTTCGCAAAATCATCTGCAAACGATGTTAACAGTTTCAAAACCCAAAAAAATTGTGTTTCGCAAAATCACCTGCTTTGAATCTGAAAATCAAAACCTAACTACTTTCTTCTTAAATCCTCAAATCAAAAAAAAAAAATCAAAAAAAAATGCTCTCTTTCTATTTGGTGATGCTAGTTGATTTTAATGATTTTTTATATTTTAGTGACGATGAAGAAGAACTCCGCTGTGAAGATAGGTTAGAGTTCGAATCAGGATTTGGGAACATAATCGTTGTTGATAATCGTCCAGTAATTCGTTCTGGGAAATATGGTAAATTGGTGTTAGAAAGATTTACAATTAAGGAAGATGGGTTATGGATGCCTGTTAATCCTGAAACACAGAAAACTCTAGGTTATCGTTACATCAAATATAATACACATCAGGTATTTTCTCTTACTCTCTTGATTTATTAATGAAACCTAGATATACCTAGATTCCCCGATATTTATAAACTTGGGTTGGGGGAGCTTGATTTAGTTGAGATCAAGTTGTCATGTAATGTACCTATTCGGTAGTTTTCCCCTAAATTTGTAAATATATTGTTGCTTTTTACTTATCTTTCATTGTTACAGGAAACTGAGCTTTCTGAATTTGCAAATAAACGTGTAGTAGGTAAAAACTTAATTTATGACTGAATAAACATCAATACGTATTGATATGAAGTATTGTATAATGGATTGCTGATGTGTGTATGATCCGTTAATACATATCGATATGTGCTAGGTGAAAACCTAGTTTATCCTTGAACAAGCATCCATACATGTCAATATGTATTTTTGGATAAAAGGTTACATATATATTTTATGACTGTACATATTGATATGAACTGTTGGATACTTGGATTTATTTAGTGCGT
>JAJJMB010010308.1:716577-745664 GCA_023531105.1 Papaver atlanticum | reverse complement strand
CTTGGATTTATTTTGTGTGTATGATCCATCAGTTACATACAATATGTTCTGTCGCATACTAGAATACTTAACTACTGTTGACAGTACATATTCATCAGTACATATCAACATGTACTGATGGATACAAGTTACATATCAACGTGCTCTTGTTACTTTGGTTTCTGATAAAAAGTGACTTTACATATCCAGCTCCGAGTATTCACAGAAGAAAAAGAAATGCAACTGGCTAGCTGTAAATGACTTTACAAGGCCAGAATTTTCATCTCTCTGTCGTCTGAATTCAATATGTTTTAACACGATGTTAGTTTTATCTTTTCTTTATCGCTTTTACAGCCTCGTCAGAATCATAATAAGCACAAATGATATATGCAGGCACCGTAGATGGAGGAGAATCTGCGGTATTCTGGATTCCATTAGAATCTGCAGTATTCTGGGTGGTATTGGCTAGGTGAGGCTGCTGATGAGTGTCTTAAGAAGTTGAAATTGAAAGAGAATGGGGCAAAGAAAGTTGTAGGTGCTGCTAATGGTTGGGGTGCTGCTCCATTGCTGACCCTGAAGCGAAATCTCCCACTCTAACTGAGAATGACATTGTTAGTTAAAAAAACATTGGTGCTGAGAACAACTAGTTGAGAAGATCCATATTATGAATGGCTGCATTCTTGGACAGTGTGAAATCCTTTTCAGGATCTCTAAACGGTGTTTTAGTTAAGGAATTATTAGTGGTAGCAAAAATTCACTGATTTAAGACTGTCAAGCCCTTCATCATTTGGTTCCATTGCTCATCCAACCAGCCATATTGAGAAAAACTATTATAAGCACTCATGAAGGAAAAAGTGGAAACTGTATAATTTACCCATTTTTTAGTAGCTCCGTTGATTGTACTTTATTTTATCGAGACATAAACATTGAATTTCCTTAAGAAATGTTTTTGTGCCAAAATATACACTCAATTCATTCCCGGTAAAAAGTACGCTTAATTCACTCGGTAAAACAAATACGCTCAATACATATCCTACAGTACATATCTTCTATTCAGTACATATTTTATCAGGACTGGATAGTTAAAATACATGTACAAATTAACAGAGAAAAGGTCCAGGGAATCAACGATCTCAGAGAAAGGTCTGATAAGCTTGGTAGCATCCAAAGCTCCTTGAGGTCCCATTTCGGTGAAGAATTTTAAGAGTGTAGGAGCATATCGAGCAGTTGTTGTGAAGAAAACACTTATATCCCCTCTACTGGATAACGGCGGTAGCGCCATTGTAGCACCAGACAGGTATCACAGTATCCTGAAACAAATGTGCGCTTCTCATGTTCCAATATACTGAATATGCCAACTTTGAGATGGCTGCCGAACCATAAAAACAAATTCAAGGTCACTATAACAAAGAAACAGTAAATAGTAAATACCATAAAAAAAACATGATAGATTTGTAGTGAGTAGGGACAGTTGTAACCAAATGTGTATATGATAGTTAAGGACCTCCCTTGTCAATGCATAAATATTTTCTGTACCAGATGCCACAAAATCCTGCACCAACAATTTTGTTAATATGTATGATCCAACAATACATATCAATATGTACCGAAGGAAAAAGTATATGATCCAACAATACATATTGATATGTACTGAAGGAAAAAAATGTATGATCCAACACTACATATCAATGTGTACTGGGTAAAAACCTGATTTATACCTAGTGCACCGAGTGAAAACCTAGTACATACTAATATGAACTAGGGACAAAACTTAAAAGAAATCCAGACAAAGTAGAGCAGAGGAGCGAACATGCTTACCCACTATCAACAATCACCACAGAATGAACCTCGCAATTAGCAAAGCTGTAAACATAGTGTACAAACATTAAAGATATCAATGATAAAACTCAAAAAGAAATGTCTTGACAGGAAAATTTTGAGGCCAAAGGTGCAATTTATGTTCTAGAAATTTCCAAAACAACACACGAGTTGTCATAACAAGGACGCTGAGTCCTGAAAACAATACTTGTGGCAATAGTATTAACATCTATAATAGGGAGATCCAATAACACTTACTGATTCAGGATTTCTTTCTGCACCGTTGGTGGCAGTCATCTCCAAATGCGTAAGTAAATAAGGAAGTCAAAATCCACCTTGCGAAACTTTGTAGGTACATAAACCATCCAGGAGTCATAAGCAGCACAAAGAACTGACTCCCCCGGAGCATCCACTATGGACCTCCCTTGTCAATGCACCAATATGTATTGATAAATATATAACGCATCTCATCAGGTTGAAAAACAACAAATATTGGACCTCCCTTGTCAATGCATAAATATATGTATTGCAAATGAAATACCAAATGCCACAAAAATCCTGCACCAACAACTTTGTTAATATGTATGATCCATCGGTACATATATGTACCGAAGGAAAAAGTATACAATCCAACAATACATATTGATATATACTGAAGGAAAAAAAAAAATGATCCAACAGTACATATCAATTTGTACTGGGTAAAAACCTAAATTATACCTAGTATGTATTAATATGTACCGGGGATAAAACTTAAAAGAAATCCAGACAAAGTAGAGTAGAGGGGCGAACATGCTTGCCCACTATCAACAATCACCGCAGAATGAACCTCGCAATTAGAAAAGCCATAAACATGGAGTACAAACACTAAAGATATCAACGGTAAAACTTAAAAGAAATGTCTTGACTGGAAAATTTTGAGAGCAAAAGTGCATTTTATATTCTATAAATTTCCGAAACAACACGCGAATTACCATAAGAAAGACACTGAGTCATGAAAACAGTACTTGTGGCAATGGTAAATTCATTAACAACTATAATAGGGAGATCCAATAACACTTACTGATTCTAGATTTCTCTCTGCACCATTGGGTACTAGCAGTCATCTCCAAATGCACTAAAGGTCTAAAGCAAGATCGCACTATGGGTATCAAATACACGTAATCTTGTTAATATGTTAATATGTATGATCCATCGGTACATATATGTACCGAAGGAAAAAGTATACAATCCAACAATACATATTGATATATACTGAAGGAAAAAAAATGATCCAACAGTACATATCAATATGTACTGGGTAAAAACCTAAATTATACCTAGTATGTATTAATATGTACCGGGGATAAAACTTAAAAGAAATCCAGACAAAGTAGAGTAGAGGGGCGAACATGCTTTCCCACTATCAACAATCACCGCAGAATGAACCTCGCAATTAGAAAAGCTATAAACATGGAGTACAAACACTAAAGATATCAACGGTAAAACTTAAAAGAAATGTCTTGACTGGAAAATTTTGAGAGCAAAAGTGCATTTTATATTCTATAAATTTCCGAAAAAACACGCGAATTACCATAAGAAAGACGCTGAGTCATGAAAACAGTACTTGTGGCAATGGTAAATTCATTAACAACTATAATAGGGAGATCCAATAACACTTACTGATTCTAGATTTCTCTCTGCACCATTGGGTACTAGCAGTCATCTCCAAATGCACTAAAGGTCTAAAGCAAGATCGCACTATGGGTATCAACTGCAATCTCTTTTTCTTTACGAGTCCACAACCTTGATAAGATATTAGATTTTACTACTTTTAATTTAAACTGTTCTTAACCATACAGTTTTCAACAATCCTTAAACTGAAGTTCTTAACTATACGATTCTCAACAATCCTTAAATTGAAAGGTTGATTAAAAAAAATCACCAATTGATAAATTCCATTGAATGATAAATGAAGTAAAAAAATCACAACAACCATTGAATGATAAATGAAGTAAAACAAATTGCAAACTCTAGCACAAGTCTACATGTTAGAGCTAGTACATATAAATATGTACTGAGTGAAAACCTAGGACATATTAATATGTACCGAGTCAGATCATTTCCCTGCATCGTCAAATGTAAATGTTACCCATGACCTCCAAATAGGAAAAGCGAATCCAACCTCAACACCATTTTTCATCAGATTAGTGAATTAGAAATTTACTAGGGAGTGTTTTACATAAGATAAATCATGAAAGCAAAATGTGTTGAATTCCTATTCATATTTATATACCCGTCATATTACTGCCTCAAAGTACATAGTGCAACTTCATTTGGATGTTTTACTTTCTCACACAGAATCCAGAATTACGTCAAATAAAAAAAAAACACCACATAATAATAGATCGCTTTGAAGGTACCTGCAGCAACACTGCTTTTCCTTTCTCGAGTTTGCAAAGTTAGGACAACGTATGTATCCATGTTACCTGCTCGACAAACAGTCAAATCTTACAACCACAACAACCATTGAATGATAAATGAAGTACAAAAAATTGCAATACAAATCTACATGTTAGAGCTAGTGAAAACCTAGGACATATTAATATGTACTGAATCAAAGCCTAGTACATAACAGTATATCTTACTTAACCGTTGGTCTCAACTCGCACAATTAGCAACAGATCACTTCACACACACAGTAGGTTCAACATACAACTAAAGAAAAAAACTCATATAGTATATACCTTGAGAAACTTGTGCATTTTACACATGCATGGTGTAACAACTTGATTTCACATGTATTGACACTAAAAATGTTACTTACATCTGAGAATACAAAAACAACATAAAGATCTATAAAACTTAAAGATATTAAACCAAAATCAGTTCAACCCAATTTATAACGAACTGAATTCCCAATATTCAATCAAATCAACAATTAATAATAGTACCTGAACACTTTTACCCAATTCTAAATCCCTTACTAATCCATGACTAATTAGTCGTCTACGGATTCATATTCTCCACATTTCTTATGCTTGTTACTATCGGATTATAAAAATGATGAAAAATCTAGTTCTCGCATCATTAAAAGAAAAATCAGGAAAATCAATCAATAAGAAATCGACGAGGAGCCGCCAATTAAACCCTAAAAATACAAAATTAAAGATGAGAAAAACAAAGATTAACAATTATCACCGGCACTGATTTTGGTTTGTAGAGAACTAGATTTCCTTGGCTGTTCTCCATCAATCGCCATGGCAGAGCTCTTCGTTGGAGAACAAACTGAAAAAAGGAATTAGATCCAGAATGTTATTATAGTACGAGGGCACTTTAGGCATTTAAGAAAAACGCTTCATAACTCTCGCACGTGTTTGGACTGGGGGTTATTTCTTTTGGTCCAAAAACATAAAATCGGACTACCGATTAAAAGATATCTAATGATGGACTACACATTAAGCGGGTTTTGTAGACACGATTAACCAGTAATTCCCAGTACCAGTACCCTAAACCCCGCTAGAATTCACACCCACGCTTCTTTTGGGGATCATGATATACTTAGGTCACCTTCCCTACACTTATAAGGGGAGTCCTAAATTTAGGAAATGACTAACTTATCCTATATCCTTATTTAAATTATGACGAACCTAATAACCTCCTCCTAAACCTACTAACTTAATTAAAACTCTAATTCATAAACACAAAAACACAATTTTTTCTACTAACCAAATTTCATTTTAAAGAACGCGCGATTGGGGGATACTTAAACTAATCGGGGATAGAGGAAAAGGACAAAAACTGGATTTAAATATCAAATCAGGGTCACCCCTTATCTAAGTATTTTACCTAATACCTAATCTACCCCTCACTAATTATGCTTAGTGCTTAATTATAATTAGTAAATTCATAAGATTATTTGATAAATGATTAGTGTGTATTTTTATTTGTATTTGGGTGAGTGAGGTGAGAGTAGAAGGAGGGGAAAAAATTGAAAGGGAACTTTTTTTAGTAAAAATGGAGGATGATTGTACAAGCACTCCCAATACTCAGGTAAAGGTGCCAATAATTAGCTTAACATAATCATTACACAAACTTAATTAGGAAGGGTAATTTTGGTATTAATATAGATATTTGGATAAGGGGTGGCTTAGTTTACTTCTAAATTTCTTAACAAAAATAAAACCATGGTCCTCAAAAAATCGTTAAATCTTTAATCCAAACCAACCCAAAAAAATCAATCAAATTCATTAAAACTGTCGTCATAATTGAAAAATCTTCATCAATGTCGGCGCCATGACCACAAAGCTTAATAATGGTGACTTCATGAAAGGTAAAACATCACCCTCTATACAGAGAAACTTCTATTAAAACTAGAAGGGGTTTGTACCGTTAATAACGAGCATACCGCCATAACCAAAATATTTTTTTTTCTGCAACCCAACATTAGTGAATGATGTCTACCACAGTATGCATCACCAACTTTAAACATCACAATTACCATCAAACATTGAAACCCTCTTTCAGCTTCCACAATAGAAAAAGAAAGTTTTGCACAAGGTTTTGACAAGCAGTTGGTGTTCAATAAGAAAGCATCAAAATAAGAAGAAGAGTTGAGCAACACCATCTCTAAATTTGGATTTGAAATACAATTTATGGAGGGAAAACATAAAACTACTGTCATGACCCAAACTATTATTTCTGTTTCCATGTGCTCGAATAGTAAAAAAAACAAAGAAAATTCATTTATGCAAAGGGATAGAAACTAGTCCCTGTTATGCTTGCCATATGTGTCTCTTTTTAACTTTTCCATCATGAGATTGAAAGACACCTCAATAATTACATTAAACTACTCGTTAGTAATGAAACTCATTGGAGTATTAAGTATTAACCCTTAAGCAGAGTGTTAGAGTAAATGCTCGATTGAATCTACACACATTGGTATGTCAAGTTTGTAATCATATTTTAGATGACAAAATTAATTCTTGATTTACTTTACTAAATTAAATTTCGGTAAGAAATATTTTAGGTAGTAGAGTCTTGGGATTTTACGTGTTACACAAGATGGATGAAGAATTTAAGATCACTCGCAGACATCAATTTGAAGAAGCTTCACCGAGGTAAGTAATGAAGATTGGTCTGTTCTTTTGAACTCGTTTCCATCTATCTACATATCAATCAATCGCAACTTAATTCGAGGACTTTGATCATAATTCAAACAAGATCATATCACGAATTAGCATCTTGCTAAGCCAGTGATGTTTCGACTTCCAAGCACTTGCTTGTCTAGAACTCCAAACTACGCTTGATAGAAAGGTACAAGTGTTTTCATGGCTTACTAATTCATTCTTGAGTTTGTAAAGTTTTGTTTTGTTAATTTACTACTAATTTCAATTATTTGAGTTCAAAAACTCATGAAATAAGATTGTGAATGAATAAGCTTGTATAACAAAAAAATTAAGGAAAAAAAAGGTCTATATGTATTAATTGTACAAGGCTTATCCATACAGGTTTACGAATGAAAAAGTTCGTGGTGTACTACATATGTTCTTCTCTTTTTCAATTGGTAAAGGCAATCGCTACGAAGACTTAATAAGTCTGTGTTTTGTAGCGATCGAACTATTTGATAAGTGTACTATCTTTATTAACATACCACCAGCTTTTGATGGCACAAATTACTTAGGTGCAAAATAACAATGTGTTCCTTCTCGCAATCTCGTGATTTGAATACATGGGTGAAGGTTGTCAAAGGTTACACTCGCCCAATAGTTACTGTAAATGATACAACAACATTGAAGGAAATTGACAAATATGATGCAGCCGAAATTAGTGTTGCAAATCAAATTCTGATAGATTTAATGCTATTATACATGCCATAAGCTAATATCTTCAACATCATGTATCTACTTGTGAGACACAAAAGATGTTTGGGATAAATTAAAGTCGTATTTGAAGAGAATACCTCATAAAAAGAAGCAAGGCTTCAAAACCTAACTTCCGACTGGTAAAGCCTTCGTTTGGCTGATGAAGATTCGTTTGAGGAATTTAACCATAAACTTTCCGAAATTGTGAATATCTCTCATCCGTTAGGAAAAACTATTTTCGAAAAGGATATTGTGCTTAAAATTCCGAGATTTTTGCCAGCTTGATACGAGTCTAATAAACATGCGATTGCAGAAGGGAACGATCTTTCAAAGCTTTCACGGAGTGAACTTGTATAAAATTAAAGATCTTCGATTTTTAGGAGCACAAAATACTAAATATTTTTAGAGTCTGAAATCTTGATTATCTTGCTGAAAATGCCTCTGTCACTTTTTTTCTTCAGAATAATGTTATAAGGAAGATGAGACTACCTTGAATTCTATGTTGTCATTGTTTAAAGAACAGTTCAAGAAAGTTCTTAAAAGGAGAAAAAGAAAGTCTCAAGAACTCTTGTCTTCTAGATCACATGTTTAGGAAGAGGAACAATTTGGGTAGATGACAAAACTCCTCAATGCATGAAGTGTCTCGGGTTGGGACATCTTGTTTCTGAGTGTTGAATAGGGATATTGTATCAAAACTAAGGCTTATATGACTACTCTTGACTACTGTTTCAAGGACTACTTGGTTCATATGGCTATAATATCACCTATTTTACTGATGATCATTTTCATGATTCTAATAATCCTGATAAGCATCCACAATGTTCTCTAATCAATGATGCCTTTACAGAAGATTAAATTAATCTATTACGAGATGAGGTTCATTTATTGAAGGAAATCTTCATTCGAGAGTGTTCAAATTTTCATATGAAAAGGGAACAACTGAATAAGAAACCTATGAATATGGAGTCGTAATTGGATCAACTTGTTTTGGGGTAAAAACGGATTACTGTGAAAAAGGGTAAAAATGGGGCAAGCTGGTGCTTGTGTGAGAAATGCTTATGAACCCTAAAACAAATGTATTGTATAAGTACTTTTTGATTTGAGAGATCAATCTTTACAATTCTAGCCTAAACCAAGAAATGGATGTCCCAGTCTTGTTTCGGTCACAAAGGTGGAGAAGGGTTGATCTTAGGGAGGAAAACGGAGAACGTACTGGGACCAATGAGGTTATGCGTTTGAACTGCTGGACATAGTTTTTTTGTGTTGGAACTGAGAGAAAAACTTATGTAAGGGTCAAAGTCAGATTATTTTGCGTAAGTCTGAGATGTTTGATTTATAGGCCGAGTAGCCTATTTTTAGTTGAAATGACGAGGGTACCAAGTACACCACAATTTATTTGTAATCCACATACAGTTGAAACTTCATTAATTAATACTCGATTATTTAATAATATTTATAATATAATATACGCTCATTTTTTTTAATACTGTCCGCTATTCCATTTTCGTTAGTCCTAAAAGAGTGAACAACTTTTGTTAATAGTTATATTTTCTCATTAAACTCTCAGATATGCCCTTAAATTTGTTATAATTATTTCAAAATCATTTATAATATGACCCAATCAAAAAATCCTAAATAATAGCTCTTTCTTTCCCTTTTAAAATATTTTTTATTTGATCTTCTTTTTAAAGCTTCCAAAACAAATTTCACGTTTTTCTGACCTTTTGAAAGTGGACTAAAATAAAAAGACCGAGGGAGTAACTCTTTGATCCCAACTGCGCTCACAAAAGCTAAATTTTAACTCGTTAAATAATAATTTCGGTTAATTAACAAATTTTGCTAGTGATAGACACATTTATGTATCTAATTTGTTCCCAATTTTTATAGTGTTGGAATTCAGTTTTCTATTAATTTTGCATAGGAGCTTTTGGAATAAAACTGCTGTGAAAAAATTGGCTCGAAAAAGTGTTAAAGGCACCCCCAAATTACTCAAGGCACTCCAAAATTAGTCAGGGCACCCCCAAATTGCTAAGGGTACCCCAGGCGGGATCAGGGGCTCCCTTCTTCTTTACGTAAATAACAGAAAAGGGCGGGAAAAATTCAGTTCAAATGTTTTTCAACTGATTTGGAAAATTTCTGGTGAGATTCAATCACCTCAATGGATTGGATTGGGCCTGTTACACTTAATAAGGACTGGTAAGTCTATCAACTTCGAAAGAATTGGGTTGGTTACACGGATTTGAAGAAAACAAGGGAGGTATATCTCAACGAGTAATTTTCGGGATTTTTAAGTTATTTTTGGTTAATTTGCGCGTGGCTAAGAGAGTTTAACTTCATCTGAGATGAGCAAGAAGCATGTTAGAGTGTGCTAGCTAGAAGAATAACCCGTGAAAAAATAAATATGGAAATTGTTTCCTGTGACTGGCAGGGAACGAGGGAGGATTAATGGGGAGTTGTTACCGAGATTTTATGCTGGTGCGAGGTATATAAAGGGTGTTGGGATTCCATAGAAGGATTACAGAGAGTTTGAGAGAGAACAAAGTGAAGAAAAATAAACTTACACATATTCTTTTGTTGCTGCTGTTATAGTGAAGAACACGGAGAATATTCAGTTGCCAAAGACTATCGTTAATAAATTGTCTCCTTTTCCACCAGAACCAATGGTCATTTTAGCGACTGTTCAACAATTACTGCAACACATAGCTTATATCGTTTTCTGTAACAGTGAGTTTGCAACGAATATAAACGTTGCAAATTCCCGGTTTTACTTGTTTTCTCTCTTTTTCATCATTTGTAAACTCTTTGAGCCATGAATCAATATTTTGAAAGAGTTTACACCATGATAAGCTAATTCTCACATAACCAAGACAATGGAGGAAGCTATTTACGCATGATTGATGGGTAATTATTTTATTTTTCTCTAGTTTTGATTTGTAATTCACTTAATCACTGCTTTTGCAGAGTTTTAAATTGTTTGCATTATTTTCTTAATTACTTGTGATTCAATTTGATAGGTTATACTTTGTTTAATCAATTGATAATCTACGTTTATGAAATATAATTAATATTTGAGAATATGCTTGATTATTTATGAATTAAGAGTAAAAAAGGACTTAAAACGTAACCTGGAACTGATATATTTTTAGCATCATTCAATCATGTGTAATAGTGGAATCTAGTGTCTTGGTTATTTTTTTTATAATCTTGAAATAATCTTGAAATAAACTTGAAATTGAGTTTTTCTTTATTTTTAGTTTTAAAAATTAAATCTAAAATCGAAAATCTTCACAAGTCTTAAATGAACTTGTTTTTACCACTTCTACAACATATCAGCTAATCCCAAAGGCATTAATTTATATAGTTTTAACTGTATTCAAGATACACCTTGTGTGATCTAATATAAATAGGAGCTATCAAAAAGATGACAACCACAAGATATACACTTGGTATATAGTCGAAGTCCAGAACCGAACCAACTATGGGGTCAAACCAAGTGTTCGGTTTACATACTAGTGTGTTTACTTTATTATAACTAAAAAAATTAATTATAATGTGGAAAGTAAAGTAAAAGTACACAGAAGACTTTGTTAACGAGGAAACTTCAAATGCAGAAAGGGACCTAGTCTAGTTTTGAATACTCTTAGAATTAAGCCGTTATACAAAGACTACAACCAACTTAGTATAATTGAGACCAAGTAAACTAACTCCAAGTTACTCAGTTCCTTCAGTATCCCTACGCCTACTACCAATCTGGTCTACGCACGTGAATCCTAAGATAAAGTCGACTATCTTAGTTCGTTCCACCTGCTGTGAGGACTTCTAGCCTTCAACACCTTTGAATCGTATTCCGAAACAATAAATGACTAATTTGTTTCATTAGTCGCTCTATTAATCTCCCAAATCAACAAGTTAGTCATAGATATGTTAAGTTATAAAGGTTCTTCCATTTAATCAATAATAAACTCATTTTCATCGGTACTAAGATACAAAAACTATCAAATATAATCAATCTTAGTTCACAATCTATCAAATTCGGCTCCTGAAGAGAAACATCAAGTAATAGATTGTTGATCTATATAACAAGCTATAAAAGGTATATCAAGATAAAGGAGCTTGTGGGATCCCAGTCAATCAAGTGTGCATGAAGTATAATCACAAAGATCAGAATACCCATGACAAAATCTTCTAGTCTTCAAAGTACCTACACAAACAACTTTACTCCCTTATGATAGATCACGCACAGAACGGAGTTTGTTAACAATGGATGATCATAAGTTATATGTTCTGATCTTGAATCATAGATCAAATCTGAAATCGTCAATCCTTGATCCAGTTCAAGTAACCTTATATCAAAAGAGAAAATCACAGAATAAATAAACTAGGTGATCTCAAGGTTCAACTATACCGTTAGCCAATCAAATTAATAATCAAAAACTAAAATAACAATACGATTCTATTTTCCCACCAATTGTACTACTAGAAGCTTCTTGATCCCAAAGAAGACTTTAAACGAAGGGAACGTAAGAGATTTCACCCAATTAGGATATTTTCCTCTTCAGTGAGTATTACGAGAATATTGTTAGTCTTCTTACCTCACACCAACTACAAAACAAAGTTGGTGTGTCATGGGATAAGTTTACAAGAAGAACAAACTTCAGTATTTATAATGACCAAGATAGTTTGGACACCAAGGAATTACCAAATCCGAAAATACTACAAGATATGCACTAAATACCTACTTTTCGTTTTTTTTTAATATTCCAACTGTTGTCCAACTAATATAATGAAATCTCTCATGAATGACAACTCAATATTAGCTAGCTTACAAATATACTTTACTAATATAATATATAGAGATATGATTTAATTACTCGGAAATTAAAGACATATAAATTCCGAATATCAAAGAAGATATTATGAAATATTTCGGTTAGGGATCTCACCTTGAGTATCAAGGAAAATACTTGAAAACTAAGTAATAAGAGTCTATCACATTTTCAAGATATTATTCCAACATCTTGTGAAATTTACGTAATACAAACCCACTTTTCGATGGCTAATAAAATCTTATTAAGATTATAGCAGGATCGGAAAAAGAATTTAAAAGGTTATCATTAGGGATCGGTCCTGCTGTAGATTTCCAAGTAAGGGATCGGTCCTGGTATAAATCCTGGTTTAATTGATCGTTCCTAGAATAGATCCTTTGATTCCTTTCAATAGCGAAAAAAGTTTTGCAAGTTTACTTCCTTAAACTCATGTAGTTAAACATAGTTTTCTAGGCATGGAATCAACCCAAAGTTCAACACACTAACTAGTAACGATTTAGAAAGATAGTGTTATATCGCATTTAAAAAGTTCAAAAGATAAATGCTATACTTCGTAATCCAATATACCATAGTTGTGTGGAACAACTAGTATACACTTCCTTGACACTTTGATCATAACAAAATGATCAAGTCACGAATACTAGAGATACATAAATATACTTCGTATGTTATGTTTTCAATCTAAACGATTTAAAAGAAACGTAGATAGAAATAGAAACAAGTCAAGTATGTATTACTAACCTAAAACAGAAGGATGATGTGTGCGTTGATGCAAGTACTTCTTCAGATTCTTCAGAGTAATATGAGTTTGTCTCAAAATTTCTAATGTTTCTAGTCTAACTAACTAACAAAGTTGAAGTAATCTAATCAACCAGCTTCGAGTTTTGGAGCTAAAATATGACAACCAAACTTGTCATACTAGGTGGGTTCTACCGTGTGAAATTTTAATAGTAATAGTAGCAATTTTGGAAGTGGAACATATTGATCCCATAAGCGGTGACAGTTGTAGAGGTGTGGAAGAATAAAGCGGTGGAAATCATAGTGAATTAAGTTCCGCTTCGTTAGGGAGGCCGATCCCACGCCTTTCTTCACTTTTCCTTATTTTATAATTATTCCCATAACTCATGATTTCCCACATTCATGCAAACTCTTAGTTTTCCATATTTCTTCAAATATTGCTCAATTCTCCAGAAAATCCTAGTCCCACGGCTATTAGGTCTTTTTCCGCCAACAAGTATTAAAAATATTATTATTTTAATATTCTAAAATCTTCGACGTGTGAGAAAATTCCTACTTGCTCATTCATGCAAAAATTGAGAGTTTCAGTCAAGATCAAACTTTCATGAAAATCCAAAATATTGCATAAGTGTCCAACAAAAATACCTAAATTCTCAGGAATGGACGCACGGACAACCTGCTGGCCCATACACCACCATGGCCGTACCTGGACGGTCCACTTGGCCATCATGGCCGGCCGGTCCCACACTCATTGATTGATTATTTTGGATAATCCTTCATACCTTGGATATTTCTCCATATTTTGATGAATCCTTTTCCACCCGTTGAACAATTCTACATTCACCGCTCTGTCGGTCTCTCCACCACCAATGGCGGGTCTTCATACCCATTGGTTGGTCGATATCTCTACCTACATTGGAAAGCTCTCCTGGATCCAGGGTTTCCAAAATTAGGGTTTCAGATTTATGATAATTCTGATAAACATCAAAAATTTCCATATTGATCCAGCTATCAATATTTTAATTAATATTTAAATGTTCGGTTCTGCTACCAACATTTTGGTTGCTCGAGTGTCGAGAAGCAACATAATTTTGGACGGCCAACCACTTGGCCGATCATCCAATATTTTATTTGACGAACATCGAGTCCAATATTTACTAATACTCTAATTCCTACTTTGTCATTCGACAATTCATGACACAGTAGATCAATGAGTACTCTACGTAAATCAGCAATATCAGATTTCTTGTCAAATATTCAGACATAGAACGGGTCCATGGTCGAGCAATCTCATTAGACCAATGTTCGTCGATCCAAATCATCAAGTATACCTCAACCGACAGAATGATATATCGCCATTCATAAGACTCGACGTCTCTGCATTATTACTGTCCTAATATACACCATATGCTTAATTCATGAGTCACAGAGCATATCACATTCATCCATTATGCTCGACTCATTAAGGCTAAGACTCATGGTCTAGCCAAGTCAACAATTGACCAATAAATGCATGTCTTCCTTGCAGACTCCACATTCATGAGACATCAATCATATCACATGGGGGGATATTCACTAGGGTTTTGGTCTGGCGGCCTATAACACGTGCGATGTAACAGTACATCCACGATGAGAAATGTGAGTAAGTCGTGAAAGCAGTAGAAGGAGTTAGCAAAGTAGTGGATGTACAATCAACTAATTCTCCCACGCATGTGGAACTGGTTAAACCACAATTTCCACTTCCCTATTCTTCCACTCCTTTGCAACCGTCACACTTACTGGAGATCAATGTGTTAATTACTTCTGCAATATAAATAGGTTCATCAACCTATGAGATCTCAATCTATCTGAACTTATTTGAACTTAAATCAATTCAACGGATCTTAGTCGAACATTACTGAACAAAACTCAATCAATCTGATCAGAATTCACTGACGGTTCATCAAACTTGCAGAAGTCTCCAAGACATTCACAATTCTTTAATCATCATTGATCTCATACACTTCTCAGCTTCCCTCCTACAAATCAATCTCCATCCCTCTTTGCGACTAAATTGACTCTGGAACGGCCATTGTTTTCGTTTAGGCCGGAGTCCTACAGATTGATATCTCGAACTCAAAGCACTCCCGTGCAGTGCATCTGTTAAAGGTTTATGACATTTGTTCAATTGAGGATCCGCCTGTTGCACATCCCTCCACTTTTCCTCAAAAACAAGCAAATCGTTTTTACCCATCAACACTAGTATTAACAAAATTTTATTAGAGAGGAAATTTTTTAATGTCAATAACAGTTGTAAAATATTTAGTCTCGATCACCCTATGTCAAAATAGTTCGAGCAGTATGCAGGTGAACCTAAGTAGGAACATCAAATTAAAATTAGGTAGCAGAACCTAATTAAAATATTAGGTAGAAAGACCTATTAAAACATTAGGTAGAAAGACCTAATTAAAATAGGTGGAAATACCTATTAAAAAATACTCTCTCCATTTCTGGAAAAGATATACTTTTACTTTTTCAATTTAACCTATTTTTAGGCTAAAATGAAAAAGTGAAAGTATCTCTTTTCCAAAAACAGAGTGAGTATTAGCTCGCAAGACCTAATATGAAAAAAGGGCTGACCATAGGTAGCAGAGGTACCGACTGGAGGTGGCAGAAGGGCCGACCAAAGATGGTAGAGGGGCTGACCGGCCAAGGTAGGTGAACGGACCGTCCAAGGGACGTAGAAGGACCAACTAGGAAAGAGAGGTAGAGGGACCGATCGTCACACGGAGTAGCGGGACCATCCAGGGGAGTAATGGTACCGATTAAGTTGTTTTATGTTTCCTTTTGGTCCTTCTGGCAAAAATTAGGTATGAAGATCTAAGTACAAAAAATTTAGGTGGTAAAACCCAAAATAAGCCCGGGTAGAAATACCAAATAAAAAGACCTAATTATAATTACCCAAGTAAAATAGGTAAAAAAAAATTAGGTGGAGTTACCTGAGTAAAAATAGGTAACAAAACTTAGGTAGAAAGACCAAAGTAAAATTAGCTAGAGGGAACTCGGTAGAAAAACCTACGAAGAAAGACCTAGGTAAAAAAACAGGTAGCTAGCTCAGCTGGTCATCCCCGTTCTTCAAAGGTTTGATGCTCTCTAAGAGATCCTTGGTTCGAGTCCCCGATGGTGACATGGAAGGTAGAGTTAGCTTGCCCCCTTTGCGACATAATCATCCCCCTATCCGCTTTAGCTCCCTTGGCCGGTTCCTCATGAGGCTCGCTGGTAGGCTAGCACGAAAACCTGTTTAACTACTGCGGTATAAGTCCGCAATTAGGCGAGTAAAAATAAATATAAAAATATAAAAACAAATATAAATAGAAGGGGAGGGACCGGTCATCCGGCGTTGTGGCTGGCACCGGCGCCGATCTGCCCCCTTTTTTGGTGCTCTTTCTATCTCCCTCTTTCTAGCCTAGTCTTAAGACCCATTTTGTTATGTACACCCGCAAATTTTCTTGGGGTTATCCGGTATTAGTTCATATGTTTGAAAATACTAATATTCACCAAATTCATAAAATTCAGTCGAGAAAAGTAAAAACTAATTTAGTGTTTAATTTGATGAACATAAAATAGTTTCTAGGTGTTCAGTTTTAGAATGTAGTATTAGAATATTGTAAGTCACTCTATACAGGTAGATAATCTATCTAGGAGCATTATATTTGATATAAATATTCCACTAACTAATCTAATAAATATATTTTTATATATTACCTCCATTTTAAAAAAAGAGATACCATCACTTTTTTAAAAACGGAGGGAGTAATAAATTTATTTGATACTTAAATATATCAATAGACATTAATGGTGGTTGTGATGGTGGTGGAGGCGGTGGCAATAATGGCAGTGGGTGTTGGTGAGTGGTGGAGGGGTGACGTTAATGGTGATGGTGGAAGAAGAAGTAGTACTGGTAGTGGGGTGAGAAACATGTCTTAATTAAGAGACAAGAAACGAAATGGGTCAAGAATTACATATTATTCAACTTTAGAAAAATGAATAAATACAAATCTACGTAAATTTGGAACAATTTATATCACCAAAAAGAAAAAAGTTAACAAATTTGAGGATAAGGACGACATGTTTGTTAACCAACTCCTCAATATATCTTTGTTAAAGCATTGCTCGGTTGAACCCACCAAGCGTTTGTATGTCAAGTTTGGTTGTCATATTTTAGTATAAAAACTCAGTTAGAGTCGTTTGATTAAATGTACTAGAGTCAACTTCGTTTAGGTTAGACTAGAAAGTCTAGGAATGTTGAGACATACAAGGATTACCTTGAATACCTGAAGAACATGAAGACGTATCAACTACAATGAAGACATACACTACACCAACCGGTTTAGCAACGTTTTATTTTGCAATTTGAGCAACGGATTCTTAAATTTGTGCAACAGTTACATTAATTTAGGCAGAGTATTACACTAATTTGCGCAACGTTTATATACGTTGGAAAACTATTTACAGGTGAAAAAAAAATCGGACGATAATTCCGACAGATTTGTACTCCTGATTATATATTCTGCACCTTCACATACCATTGTAGATCAACTAGTAGACCCAATTTTCATATGAACATATGGTGAACTAACAATATTCTCTCTTCCAACATGGATTAGATACACATAACTTATACTCTCATCAGAAATAGACATAGTAAATGCTTTATTGAACTTGTACAAATAAAGGAGACGACTAATACATCGTAGGACTTGAAGATAATCTCGGAGTAGCAGAGCTGAATTATGACTGATTTAACATACCAATTTTCTGAACTTGTTGGATATTTAATCTGATGCAGGATTTAGCCAGCCCAAATTTCTATTGCAGTGGCACCTGAAAATAGGAGAATACATATGGTCAACATATATAAAATACTCAAAACTGATACGATTTAAAGATATACGATACAAGTTCAAACTTACTCAAGGTCACACTTGAGAAGTTTACTTCTTTTTTCAAATTGTCCCCAAGATAAGGTACAGAGTAAACTAAAAAGTAAAGGTTAATCATTGACCCAATGTGTGCTACAATCTAAAAACCTTCGAAAAAAGAGCCTATGAACCAAACCCCTATTGATATGGACATCACCTGCATACTTAAATTTCTGACTACTGTCAGTCTTGCCTAGCAGACCCATTGGTACCCATTAACTCAGCGTTGGCATGGTGGCTAACTTCCAACGCATAAGACATATGTTAAGAGTCTACACCACCCTCCTAATTTCTAATCGAAAATGCTAAAACCAGTTATTAGGCACACATAAACATTTCAAGCATCCAATTCTAAGTTAAGTTTAGACAAAATCCAAATAATGTACAAATGCAAAAAAAAAAAAAAAAACGTAAGATGTATATTGTACATTTAGGCAAGGTTAGTTGACATCTCCTACCTAATATTAACAGTAGTGGGGAACTTAGGCAATTACACACAGAAAATGTTAAAGTCATAATTTAAGAGTTAATGTACAGGAAGAAATCTCCGAGCATGATAACATATATAAGTACGTCTGCGAAATATATGGGTATCTGACAACAAATGGGATTCAAAAGCACTGTTGCAAACACCCAAGACCAGACCCATCATATACTGAAACCGGCAAGCTTTCAGTTACAAACTATATAAATATCATGTACAAGATCCCAATGATAACAGCAAAATGTACAAAAATGACATGGGATCAAGGTAAGCAAACCAAACTACCCAGGTACCTGTGATATACAATATCATAAGCTTAACAATTATACTAACTTTCAAAGCTTCCAAGCTTGTTGTAAGCTCTGCCCGGCTTACTGCGCCAACTTCTTTTCGTACTCTGTGGGGGAGGAAAACAAAGCAAAACGGGGTGAGCGCATGCCCAGTAGGGGTTACGAAAATAAATGCCGGTAGCTCTAAAACAACAGCTCAACAATACAAGTCCATATACGACAATAGAAAAATAATATATTATCTACAAGAGCTAGCAAGGTTATCAACAAATGCATATGCATGGGAGAAGAATACTTGATACAATTCTCTCTTAAACATGGCAAAATCTCGCATTTATTACAAAACTGGATTTTTCATTAAGGCAATTTAGTCCAAGATGCCAAGAGAGTTTTCAAAGAAACAAGCATCGTCAGATAAGACCAAAAAATACATTTCTACATATTTTGGTTGGTATGAAATCAATAAAAACCAAAGTATATAATGGTCGCAACAGAGAAAATTGAGGAGGCAGTTGTATGAACAAAAATAGTACCGACCCTATAAACCAATCATCGAAAGAGATCGTCTAGAGTGTTAAGGACTGAAAAGCTTTCACGAAATCGAAGAAATGAACTCATACCAAATCATATACTAATTATTAGTATAAATATGAAAATAAAATTCAATTATTCAAGTTCACTCTCGGCAACAACGACATTGATTTAGTGGGCATTCCCACTTCACACGACTACCACTTCCTAAACAAGTGGAACAACTCCTATTCTGTAGCCACTTCCTCAACTGGTTGTGGGATAGAAACGTGAACTCTAACAACTATGAACCCTCAGACAACTTATACTGATTCAACACCTAAATTCTACAAATTTCTACTGATTCAAAGTAGGAGCAACCTTAGTCAGACTAGAACCTGACCGTTTGCATCAAAACTTAACACTGAGAGCAAATTCATTCACTTTTACAGGAGACTTTACATAAAACCAACTTCAACAAACCATTAAATTGAAAGCAAAACACACCCAAGCCTTAAAATTTTACATAATACAAAAAAAAAAAAAAAAAAAAAAAATCTATAAAGCAAGACTCCAAAGTAAAACCCCTAACTCCAAAACACCAATCAACTTCAATAAACACATTCAACTGAAATCCAAATACACCCCATGCTTTAAAATTACATAATGTAAAAAAATAACACCAAAACCTATACATGCAATAAGATTCCAACTTCGTAGAGTTAGGTCAAACAATAGATCAAAAGATAACCAACAAAATCAAAATTAAACAACATTAGTAGTAGATAATGGTGTATACCTGATGATAATCAACAAAGCAATCAACTATCAGATGAATTGATTTTGGTTTTTAGGAACAAATTTGATTTTCTAGGTTTAGGAATTTTTTAAGATATTAGAGAAGATCGAGTTTTCTGGGTTTTGATTACTGAATGACAGATTTTGATTTGGTTAGTAAAGCTAAAGAGATCTCTGGGTTTTGATTCTGAGAGAAAAATTGGGTTTGATTCTTTTTTTTTTTTTCGGAAGAAAAACTCTCTGAAAACAAGAGAGAGGGAGTAAAAGATGAGAACGAAAATATTTTTGGTGGAAACAAGAGAGACCGAGGGAGAGAATATTTGATGAACCATATTTAAGATTTTCTAAAAAAGAATAACCGAGATTAAAAAGACAAGACTACTAAAAGCCCAGGGAAATGTCTGATATTACATAAATACCATTTATGTACAACGTTTTTACATGTTTCACAAACGTTGCTCTATTAATTTCATTTAATAAATCAATATTACTTATTTTTCGCAACGTATTTTTTGGTGTGCAACGGATATTGACGTTGCAAAAGGATGCAACGTTATCCGTTGCACGCCCCCGAAATTGATATGTTGCAAAATGCAGGATATGGTGTAGTGATCATCCTTCCACTTGAGGTTAGTGATACTGAATTGACTTGTTTCCATTCCTATCATTACTTTCAAGTCGTTTAAGATTGAAACCGTAACATGCGAGGTTATATTTAATACTCAAATATTAGATTTTTTTTTTTTGATCAAAGTGTCAAGGAAGAATATTTAACTAAGAAGTATAACGTTTATCTTTTGAACTTCGTAAATGCTACATCGATATAATCTATGTAACCCGTTACTGGATTGTGTATTGGATATATGTACGATTTCATCCTAGGAAACTATGTTTGATTACATATGTTTAAAGAAAGTACATATACGAAACTTATTTTGTAATCGAAAAGAAATCAACATGTGTTTTGGTCCGGTTTTCTATGAAGATCTATTGGATGACCAATTCGAACCTAAGATGGGAATTCTTGTAGAACCGATCTTAACTTATGTTGAGAGTTATGGTAGAACCGATCTCTACCTACTTTTGGATACATGGTAGAACCAATCCTAGATTTTATTGGGAGTCTTGGTAGAACCGATCCTTACCTATATTAGGAGTCTTGGTAGAACCGATCTTAGATTATGTTGGGAGTCATGGTAGAACCGATCCCTATCTATGTTAGGATTAATGGTAGAACCGGTCCCAAGAGCAAAACCGGTTTTCGACATTCACATATTACTTACGGTTTTGTGTGAGTTTGGAATTAGGGTTTGCTAAATAGGAAAGTTCTAGATGTAGACATAATTTGAACATGTATATAATTCTTATATTTATTTGTTCAAAGATATTCCTTGATACTCATGGCGATCCCAAACCGAAATATTGAGAATCTTTTAAATAAGATTTTTGAATTATATGTTTTTGATTTTACAACAATCAAAACATATCTCTTGAAAAGCTATATTAGTTTAGCACTTAAACTAATATTAGATATTTTCTAAAGAGAGATTTCGGAGTTACCAGTTGGATATTATTTGGAAATATGAAAACCGAAATTAGGTCTTTTATTGTATATCTTGAGAATCTTTCGGTTTTAGAATTTCCTTGTTGTCCAAACAACCTTGGTTTATAAATAGTTGAGTTTCTGGTGGAGCCGATAGCAAGAAAACTTCAAGGAATATCTGGTGGAGCCGACTATCTGGAGAGGAAAGTACCCTAAATAGGCGAAATCTCTTACGTCCTCTCATTTAAAGACTCATGTGGGATTAAAAATCTCTACGAGTACCGTTGGTGGAAAACTAGATAATTGCATTGTTATTTTAGTTTTCGATTATTGATTTTATTGACTAATGGTTGTTGAAACTTTGATTGCACCTAGTTTTATTATTCTTGAAAGCCTTCTTTTCTGACAAAAGGTCACTCAAACTAGATCAAAGTATTTACGGGATCTTCAGAACTGTTTTTAGATCTGAAGACAACTTGTGATCATCCATTGTTAAAGACTCCATTCTGTTTGTGATCGATCATAAGTGGAATCAAGTTTGTGGTGTGCATGTACAATAGAAGGCAATTGAAGATTTGAAGACAATAAGAATTTTCTGATTGGTTTTCGCATCTCGTGTTATTTGTGCACACATCTTGATCAGCTGGGATCCAATTAAGATCTGATTTATCTTTGATAGATTTGATCATATAGTCGTTTAGATCGCTAACTATCATTCGGTGGTATTTTTCAATATCTGAATCTGATAGTTGTGAATCTACATTTGATTGTTTCGGATTTGGATTGATCCTACCCGATAAAGGATTTTACTAGTTTAAACGGAAGAGCTTTTTTCAAAAAATCAATGAATCTTTTCTAAAATATTATTGGAGTAAGTTACCAAACAGCTTTGTTTCTTTACTGTTTGTAAAACGATCAAAAGGAGTTGAGTGCTTAAGACTTTACATTGGTAAAGCAACTCAAGATAGTAATTTCTGTCTTGGGATTCATGTGCATTGACCAGACGGTTGTAGGCGCAGGGATACTGAGGGAACTAAGGAACTAGGGGTAGATTACTTGGTCTCAACTATACGAAGTTGGCTTTGTTCTTTGTATAACGACTTAATTCTGAGAGTATTCAAAACTGGACTAGGTCCCGGGGGTTTTCTGCATTTGCGGTTTCCTCGTTAATAAAATCGTGTTGTGTGATTTACTTTTACATTCCGCAATTATAATTGTTTTAATTAAAAGTAAATACACTTGTGTGTTAATCCTAATCACTTGATATTGATCCTATAGTAAATCGGTTTTGAACCGTAACTATTATCAAGTGAATATATTGAAGTTGTATTGTCTCGACTTTGTCTATAGATGATCACTCAAGGTGTCAGACTTATAGGTTGAAACAAAAAAAATTGTGGTGTACTTGGGTACCCTCGTCATTTCAATCTTCCTACTGTTAGCACAAATACATTGGATCAATTTTCCGCGAACAATTACGATACATATGAATCAAGGGATATATTTGAACATATCCTTCCCTGCTGTTACAGCATGGATTAAACCCTAGTTCAAACTTATAAACCTTACGGCAAAATCGCAAGTGTCAGATTTTTTTTTTTCATCTTCGTAATATTTTTCTGAATGATTTTTTTTTTCTTTTAAAAAGTCCCTTTATGGATCGTGGACCTCCCTTCACATAAGGTATCACAAAAATTAAAACTTAAACCGAACGGTAAAATCACAAATTTTGAAGAATTTTCTTTCATCTCCGTGACTGTTTTTGTATAGGAACTTTTCTGGCGCGATCGAATAATTTGATGTTCGTCAACTTCCATAAATAAAAACCCGACTTGTAGATTTAACCCAACTTAAATTTCTAATTTTCTTTAACATATTATCCTTGTAAAAAAATATTCGAATCTCGTGGAATTTTTACATGTATTTGAAAAACATAAAAATATACTAGGTCTGAATATTATTTATTTGATGATTTTCTTAATTTATTTTCTTACGCCAAATTTCATATTACAAAATCAGTTATATGTTATTAAATTTCCAAGCCAATAAATAATCAATTTTATCCATCTAATTGTCCTTCGATCTTGAAACCGATTTTAACCATATTCTTTACATATGAAAAATACCTTCCACAATCATCTACGTAAGCGATTTGACTGTATTTTACATAAAAAGTACACCATCATAATCGAGTACTTGTACTTCAATTTCCTAGTCGGGTGTGCAGATTTGCTCCACTAAAAGATATTTCTTTTCCCTTTCAATGCTCTCGATTGACCGACTGTCTACACACTACAATAGATTGTAACTTCTCTTCTGAAAAGACGAGGGTACACAAATACAACACAATCTTTTTGTTTCAACCTATAAGTCCTCTTACCAAGTGTGATCGTCTAAGTACAAAGTCGAGACAATACAACAACTTCGGTATTCACACTTGGTGTGATCGTCTATGGATACAAGATCGAGACAATACAATAACAAGATAACTTGTGTGATTGACTATGGATACAAGATCGAGACGATACGACAATAAAAGTTTGCTACTTGATAATAGGTTCGGTAATAACAAAACTCTATAGGATCACTATCAAGTATAACGGAGTTAACGTCTGTGTATTTTACTTTATTATAATAAACAATTATAATGCGGAAATCAAAGTAAAATACACAACAAGATTTTGTTAACGAGGAAACCGCGAATGCAGAAAAACCCCGGGACCTAGTCCAGATTTGAATACTTTCATAATTAAGCCGCTATACAAAATCTAAACCAACTTCGTATAGTTGAGACCAAGCAGACTACCCCTAGCTACTTACTTCCCTCAGTATCTCTGCGCCTTCTACTTCTAGAGTCACGCACGTGAATAGCAAGTCCTTTGGATCGTATTCCAAACAGCAAAGGAAGAATCTGTTTGGTAACCACTTTAATCAATCTTTGCTAAAGATATAGATGAGTCATTGACAAAGGCTCTTCCGTTTAATCTAATAAAATATTTTGTCTGGTTAGATCAATCTAACTTCAACTACCGAAATAGTCAAGTATAGATTCACACTCAATCAAAATAGATCTCAAAGAAATATATTAAGAATGTCGGTCTCACGCAACTAATCAATCAAATAAATCCGATTCTAGTTGGATCCCAGCCAATCAAGGTTTGTGCACACAATTCACAAGATACGAAAACCAATAAGAAATCTTCTTCGTCTTTAAATCTTCTTTAATCTTCAAAAACCTGCACAAGACCACTTGAATCTCTTGTGATCAATCACACATAGAACGGAGTTGGTTAATAATGGATTATCACAAGATGTCTTTAGATCTACAAATAGTTCTAAAGATCTCGTCGATACTTCGATCTAGTTTGAGTGAATCTTATATCAGGAGACAAGATTCTCAAGAATAAACAAATTAGGTGCAATCAAATTTTCAACAACCGTTAGTCAATCAAATCAATCCAAAACTAATAACACTGCAATTATCTAGTTTCCCACCATGGTACTAGTAGAGCTTCTTGATCCCACATAAGTCTTTTAACGAGCGGTCGTAAGAGATTTCACCTAATTAGGATACTTTCCTCTCCGAATAGACGACTCCACCAGAAACAACAAGAAATGATGTTTGGCTGTCTCTTAGGATAGTTTGCTAAAAATGAAAACTTAAGTATTTGTAGACCAAGGATGTTTGGACACCAAGGAATTTCCAAAATCGAAAATATTCTCAAGATATGCAATGAATGGCAAAATTTGGTTTTCTTAATTCCAATAAATGCTTGTCCAATATTTCCAAAATCTCTCAATAGAAAATCTCCAATTAGTAAATGCACATTACTAATTTTTTATTTTCTAGAGATATGCATTTAATTGCTGGTAATTAAAGCATATAAAACAAAAACCCTTAATTAAAAGATTCTCAATTTATTTCGGCACATGATCACCTTGAATACTAAGGAATATCTTTGAACAATAAATGATAAGAGTTACTGTTCGTGTTCAAAGTATGTTGACATCTTTTCACTGCAAATCCTTATTTCCTATTTACATGGATTTGCATTCTTGGAATCGATTATACCACACTTCCAAACAAGTTTAGAATTGGTTCACCTGTATTCCAAGACTACTATGTGATTGATCAAATACCAAATCACGTATACATGGGTTCAATCGGTTCTACCAATCACTAGGATCGGTTTTACCTAATTATGGAAATACTTGTGATCGGTCAAACCAGTCACTAGGATCGGTTACACCAGTTACAAGGATCGGTTCCATATACACATGGTATTACTTGTGACCGGTCACACCAGTTACCAGGACCGGTTACACCAATTACAAGGATCGATTACACATACTCATGATCGGTCACACCAATTACTAGGATCGGTCATACTAATTACAAGGATCGATCATACCATCACATGGTGATTACTTAGGATCGGTTTCACCAATTAATTAATAAAAACCAGTCATAGCAAATCATAAGTCAGGCATTGTGATTAGTTATATATACCAAGATACATAACATAAGTTAAGATCGGTTTTACCATCTCACACATATTAGTCATCCAAAGATTTGCAATGAATAGCCGGACCAATAAGCCTAATGATTTCCCTTTCAATTTACGAAACAATTTCATGAATGTACTTCCTTTAAACAAATGTAAAACATTGTTTCCTAGGATGAAATCTTCACCATAACCCATTCACATAATCATAACAATATATACAAGATTATGTCGATGTCATATCTACGAAGTTCAAAAGATAAGCGTTATACTTCGTAGTCTAATTCCCTAATACTATGATGATACTATTATCATCATGTCACATCACTAGAGTATTATACAATATGTACAGTATATACAGCTTCGCAGTTATGTTTTTAATATAACACGACTTGAAAGATACGTTAGGAATGAAACAAATTCAAGTCAGTATTATTAACCTCAAGTGGAAGGAAGATGTCGTCGTTGTAGTTCGCTACTTCTTCACATTCTTCAGGTCTTCGGGGTAATACTTGTATGTCTCAACATTTCTAGACTTTTTAGTCTAACCTAAACGAAGTTGACTCCAGTATTTTATCAAGCGACTCTAGATGAGTTTTGATACTAAAATATGACAACCAAACTTGATATACCAACGCTTGGTGAGTTCAACCGAGCTATGCTCTAAAAATCTCCTCCTTTGTCAATTTTAGTGACAAAACTCTTATTACATATGGATAAACAAATTACAAAAGAATTCATTTTACATACGCTTGATTCCAAGTTTAACAGCACAATATCCTGCATATATTCAATCAATAAATGCCGATGTTGACATTTGAATAACAAAAGCTTTTACTCCCCCTAAAGGTAAGCTAGGTAATATTCAATCCGAACATCTTTGTTATTCCCCTTTTGTAGTAAGAATTACTACACAACAATATGATTTGTTCTCCCCCTTAGTCAATGCTTTACTCTTTCGTTAGATATAACATTTAAGCACAATTGTCCTTTATTAGTGATTAGAAATCACTTGTTTACTCCATATATTTCTCCCCCTTTTTGCACAAAATGACAAAGGTTCGAGAAAATAAAGGACAAATCGAAAGGATCTTACAAATCTAAAAGACTTGTAAACAACCTATAAGAGTTAAGCACGAAGGTTTCACATACCACTTTAGATAACCAATATTAAAACCGAAACTACAAGTTATTTAGTTTAATATGTTATCAAGGAAACAATTGCCCGAAGCAATTTTCCCTAATAGTTTAACAAATCGACTAAGAAACTTAATTCCCTTGTTAAACCGATTGTGTATGTACAATCGCTTATTTCGATAAGACCAAAATAGAGATCAGAATTAACTTTTTTCTCTCATCAGGCTGTAATTATTCAGACAATAACTTAAACCTTTCTCTTTAGACAAGACAAACACTAGGTTAGTTAACTAGTTTTTCTTGTCAAGGCATTCGATTAGACTTGAATAACCGAATCCTCCAATTTGATAAGTCTAACTAAGATCAGAATTAACTTAGTTTCTCTTATCCAGAATCAATTTGGACTAAACAAATGATCCCGTATTTTGTTAATCCATAAACAATACATACGAACCAAAATAAATTGACTTGCATAATTATTTTCTTAACCGGAAGCAATTGAAACAAACATAAGTATTATAGTACCGCAATTGCACTGAATTTCGTTAAGCAAAAACACTTGATACCCAATAATAAAGAAGATACCAAACAATAAGTCAAATAAATTGACACCGTTTTTCTTAACCGGAAACAATTGAATCACACACATATCCATACACAATATAATGGAACATATCAATTGTATCGAAATTTTGTTAAGCAAAAGTAAAATATATGCAATATAAACAGTATTTTCTTAAACAGGAAAACGACTAACTAACAAATTCGTTACCTCAAATTCCGCAGCCTCTTCTCCCGAGAAAGATATATCATTAAGCGCAAGTTCAAATAAGAACTCTCCCCCAGTGCGTTGACATCCTCTCGCAAGAACAAAATAACAACAACAAAAGCAACCTTTACCAGAGAAAGGTTGAATCGGTTTTAACTAATGCGTGTCAATAGCAAAAGTTGAAAACCCGAAACACATATGTTATGCTAAACACAACTCATGTAAACACAAATTGATTCAACATATTGTGACTTTTCACATATTAGTTTCAATCAGAACACCTTATGATCCTTTGATAAAGCCTACCAACATGGGCTAGAACTTAATCCCGCTAAATCAAAAAGACACACAAACCATAAGGGTCTCATCATATGAGATCGAATAGTAAGGTTAATGAAAACCGAAATCAGACATCCCATAAACCGGATACTGATGTAATTTTAGATAGTGGTAAGAAATGAGGTTGTCGTTCACTCGGATTTGTAGAGATTAGAGTTTTTAAAAATACTAAATAAATATATACAAAGATATTTAACAATGGGCGAGAGGTACTGGTACTAAAGATTCGGCCAATCTTAATAACATAAGGTTCACTTATTTATTCTCAACAATTTTAGCTCAAGAAATAAAAACATGGACTCTATTTTTGCCAAGGTAGATTCTCAAAACATTGATTGTAAATGTTAAGCATGGGACATCAAATCACCTAAGCTAAGCATGACCCATCTAATCAAATGACAACCAATTTAATCAAATCATATTTCAATTAATTTTAGTGCAAAAGTCATAAAAAAAAGAATAAAACAAATTTACCCATGTATGAAGTTCGACCTCCTCCATCGTCCCAGTGTTGGGGTTTAGCTCATCATGATGAAAACACGCTCAA
>JAJJMB010010308.1:686861-716567 GCA_023531105.1 Papaver atlanticum | reverse complement strand
TAATATATACAATAGAGATGAAAATAGACACATAAATGCGTCTATCAGATACATATAGCAAAAATATAAACAATCATTCACAGGCTATGTAATCGGTAACTATCACAAGAAAAATTATGAAATAATAATTTTATTCATAAATGATTGATAGTTTTATTCAAAAATAGACCTTACACGAGTATTAATACATTGAGTAACCTACTTTTAAATAAGAATTTAATCTTATTTTTGCTTTGCATGCCTTTTCATAGAGTTCCTTCAGAAGGTTTTCAGCTTCTGTTAGATTCCTTTTACACTCTAACCCTCTTTTGTACTCTGCATAATCTTCAGGCCACCTATGATTACCAATACGATGTTCATACCCAGAGATTCCCATCTTGCTGGCAGCAATATCATCTTTGAGTAAACCTATTCTCCCAATGAGTTCCATTGTTCCTTCGAATAGGCTCAAAGCAATGATTTTTGAGAGAGTTGTCTTGATAGGAAAGGAACAATATTCGGAACATAGTCCATATTTCCCTTTTTCAAAATATGTAGAGCTTGACTCGAGAATTCTCTCAATCTTTTCCACACAAAAATCACAGACAACATCACTACATTCTTTGTCATTCTCTAAGAAAGGAATAATATGTAGTACTTTCGAACGAGGTACAAAACTGCAAGAGTTAATTACATCCGAAATTTCTTCTGTTAAGTCTTCCTCACTCTTTACATAAGAAGAGAGCATTGTACAATATCACAGGGTTATTTTGTGGAAACTTGATATTGTATGAAGAAGAGCAGGACCGAAATTATTTACATACATACCCTTTTCAAAAGGTTTAAGAAGGAAACCTTCAAATTTCGGAAGTGATATTATACAAATAAGGAAAGTCTTCTTTTGATTACTTAAAAATAAAAGCTCATCTTATGTATGCACACAATTTATTTATTTTTAGAAAAAAAAAACGCATAACAATAAGATTTGAGAAATCAGAGATTCCTGACTGACTTCCTTTTTCATTTTCCACTTTGCAATAGATTGTCGAAAGATACATGTGTATCAATATCACTGGATGTTTTTAAATCCTCTTTGAGTCTAATAATTAGACGTTCATGGTCATATTTATCTAAGATTACAACATGATTGTTTTTCTTAGCATTTACTTTAGATGACCCCTTTTGACTTTCACTTCAGACTTAGGAATCCACTTGTAGGTGGATTTAGGATGAAGATATTTCATCTCTTGCAATATTGCACTTTTCCAAGCTGAAACATCAGATCTCATATTCCTGTTGACAAAGGTATTACCCTTTTTTATCATTGTTCCTTTTAGGAATACTCCTTGTAGGACAGGAATGCGAACTATAAGAATAATTCTTTTGTCTCAAAATAGGACAATGGTGATCTGAGTTCTTGACAGAGGTAAATTTACTCAATTCTTTTGAAACAAAAGATAGAGCATCCTGCATCTTTCGAATTTTACAACTCCTTTGCATATGACCTTTATTTCCACAATAGTAACAATGCTTATTAAAAGGAGAGTAGGTTTTAGGATTACCTTTGTGAGAAGTTCTGGCCTTATACTGATCTTTAATCGAAAACTTAGTATAATTACTTCCAGAAATGTTTTCTTCTAAAATCTCACTCGAGCTCTTTGGTGGATCGGGAGCATCAGTTGATTTAGGTAAATCCTCTGGTGTGGAAAAACTTGTAGCCTTTACAAATTTTATTTGCTTGTTGATTGAAGGAGTATCGATTCCCTGATATCCAAAGCCACGCATATCACCATGACTTCTTCCTGTTTCCAACAAAGAAGATACATTGATTGTGCTATCATTGAGCGTTTTTAATTTTGCAACTTCCTCTTCCAAGAATGTAACTTTTTCAAGAGCGTTGACAAGGTCGACCTTAAGAAGGTTTTCTTTGGAAGAAACAGACTCCTATTTTTCTCCACACATTAAATGTTGAGAATTAATCCTTGCTTCAGTTTCAACAAGTTTCTTTTTCAACAGATAATGTTTCCTGTAGAGATTCTCACAATCAAGAGTTTTTGAGTTGAGGCTTTCTCTGCAGTCCTTCAGAAGATATCGATCATTCTGATATCCAGAATAAAAGTCAAAGAAAATCTTTCTCAGTTTCCTATTTTCTCTGCAGAGAGGAGCAAGAAGTCCAACTACATCTGAGGTGGAGAGCCTTTTTATGGAAACAACACCTAATAGTGAAGAGAATACAGAGATATCTTCTTCTACATCTTGATCAATTTCTGAATCACCATCTTCGGAAATTCATCAAGTTGTTTTTCAAGGAAAGTTTGCCGGTCATCAGAATCTTCATTATACTGATCACTTTGTTCAGTAGATTCGCAGAGAATGACTTTATTAGGTGTTGATTGTTCATCTTGTTTTTCGTTAACTGGATCATTTACAGATTCAACTATAACCATTCCGATTCAAATCTTATAGGTTGGATCGCACCAAACACAGATTGTTAGATTTTTTCGTGTTTGCCTGCTTTGATACCAATTGAAAAGACGAGGGTACCCAAATACACCACAATCTTTTTGTTTCAACCTATAAGTCCTCTTACCAAGTGTGATCTTCTATGGACAAAGTCGAGACAATACAACAACTTCGGTATTCATACTTTGTGTGATCGTCTATGGATACGAGATCGAGACAATACGACAACAACATAACTTGTGTGATTGACTATGGATACAAGATCGAGACGATATGACAATAAAAGTTTGCTACTTGATAATAGGTTCGGTAATAACAAAACTCTATATGATCACTATCAAGTATAACGGAGTTAACGTCTGTGTATTTTACTTTATTATAATAAACAATTATAATGCGGAAATCAAAGTAAAAGACACACCAAGATTTTGTTAATGAAGAAACCGTAAATGCAGAAAACCCCCGGAACCTAGTCCAGTTTTGAATACTCTCAGAATTAAGCCGTTATACAAAATCTAAACCAACTTCGTATAGTTGAGACCAAGCAGACCACCCCTAGCTACTTAGTTCCCTAAGTATCCTTGTGCCTTCGACTTCTAGAGTTTCGCACATGAATAACAAGTCCTTTGGATCGTATTCCAAACAGCAAAGGAAGAATCTGTTTGGTAACCACTCTAACCAATCTTTACTAAAGATATAGATGAGTCATTGACAAAGGCTCTTCCTTTTAATCAAATAAACTCCTTTGTCTGGTTAGATCAATCTAACTTCAACTACCGAAATAGTCAAGTATAGATTCGCACTCAATCAAAATAGATCTCAAAGAGATATATTGAGAATGCCGATCTCACGCAACTAATCAATCGAATAAATCCTATTCTAGTTGGATCCCAGCCGATCAAGGTTTGTGCATACAATTCACAATATACGAAAACCAATAAGAAATCTTCTTTGTCTTCAAATCTTCTTTAATCTTCAAAAACCTTCGAAACACCACTTGAATCTCTTGTGATCAATCACACACAGAACGGAGTCTGTTAACAATGGATTATCACAAGATATCTTTAGATCTACAAACAGTTCTAAAGATCTCGTCGATACTTCGATCTAATTTGAGTGAATCTTATTTCAGAAGAGAAGATTCTCGAGAAAATCAAACCGTTCTTCTGGTCTTCAAAAACTCCCCACCTTATATAGGAACACTATCTCTCGACTTAGTTCAAGTATTGCTTATACTTACAAACGCGCGAAAATTTACTCATTTCAAATGAGTTCGAAGAAATATGAAAAGAAACACAAACCTAATATGGCTTTCTACAACTAAAATCTATAATTTCTAGCTCTAGGTTCAATAGACTAATTTATATTTCAATAGATTATTTATTTTAAGTATATGTAAAAGTACTCTATATATAAGCTTCTAAGTGAATTTGGAATTTATTAGAATTACTAACCTCACTATTCTCCAATAATGGATTGACTACATGCTCATAATTTTAAACTAGTTGTTATCTAATCTCCAACATTTTTCAAAATATAAAGTAATTGGTTTAACCTACAATTTTTACTTCATAATATATACACATAAAAAGAAAACGAATCAAACATCCAAATGAATCTTTCAGTTTTTGATAATTTTTATTGATTAAGATTTATCTCACAACGCATCCCAGTTCTAACTAATCTAATTCACTAACTGACATTGGTTATTATCTATCATTTCCATGTAAGATCTAATACTGAGCTATGATACCAACTTTGTAGCGCCCCAATATTAATCTACTTACCAACCTATGAGTTTTTTTTTTTTTTGCTAGGAAAAAGAAATTTTCATTACTTAGTGAGAGTTTACAACATTTTGGAGAAAGTAAGGACAATTGTTTTCATCCCACTTTCCCGTTACATCCCCAACTCTACTGTGCTTTGCAGCTATATCTGCAACACCATTAAGAGATCTTCTGATATGTTTAAATCTAACTAAATGAACATCTTTTAAAAGAAATAAACAGTCATCTAGGACTGAGCAGGAGGCCCAACTAGTTTGGCCTCTTTCATTATTAAGATATGCCATTACATTTTTGTCATCACTAACTAAGTAAACATCTTGGAAATTCATTTCTATGATCCATTTGGTATCCTTTAGAAGAGCACAACATTCAGCAGCTTCATGGCTTGGTTCAATTCCTGATACTAATTTGCATCCTTTGAATGCACCTGCAGGTTTCAATGCCACAATACCAATGCCAGATTTGTTAGTATCTTTGTCAAATGAAGCATCACAAAATAAGACTAGACTATTATGTGGAATTTGCTGCAGAAAATTAGGCTCATTGTCTAGAGATGTAGTAGTGTCATTAATAGTAGGCACAGACACTAGAGTATTGACAGTTTCATTAGAAAATCTAATAGCAGTCCTAGCTGTGGCCTGGGGGTTAAGAGATTTCTCTTCAAAGAATTTAGAGCACATGTCCTTCCAAATACACCATGTAGTGTTCATGGCAGTCACTAGGTGATTTTGTAAATGGCTTGTAGTGAGCCATTTAGAAACCCAAGCTTTCAAGCTAATATCAAAATTCATATCCTGCAAAATGAGTTGACTGACAATTGGAATATTATACCAAACATCTTTAGCAAAGGGACAATGTAAGACCATGTGTTCTGGGGTCTCACTAGCATTAGAATTATAAACCTTACATCTGTCATCATGGGTATTATTGTATCTGGCAAACTTACTACCTGTAGGAAGGATATTTTCCACACATTTCCATAGAAAAAGTTGAGTCCATAGAAAAAGTTGAGTTCTAGGCAGAAGAGGAGATTTCCAAAGGGCCCTGTGTACTTCAATATCAAGAGTTTGACTGAATTATGAGGGAGTTCATTAGCTAGAAGTTTGTAAACATATTTAACTGTTAATGTGCCATTCTTGTTATAAGGCCATGCAAGGGTATCTTCACCATAAATAGGAATCCTCATGCTGCAAATTTTCAAGTTATTTTCCCTAGTAAAAAAATCTTGTACTAAAGAGACATTCCATTCTCTAGAATCGTGCTTAATAAAATCAGAGACTCTATAATTGGGATTGGGTTGATTAAGACAGATAGGTAGTGTTGGATTAAGTATCCAATTATCAGAGAAGGCATTGACAGAGTTACCATTTCTAATGTCCCAATGAGCATGCTTTTTCAGAATATCTAATCCATGACAGATACTAGACCAGACCCACGACATATTCCAAGGTTTTTTATAATGAAGAGGATGACAGTTTTTGAAATACTTACACTTGAGGATTTTGACCCACAATTCATTGGGACTATGGATTAAAAGCCAAGCATTTTTAGTGAGAAGAGCTAGGTTCATTTTTCTTAGATTTCTAAAACCTAATCCACCTTGTAGCTTATGAGTGCAAACTTTTTCCCATTTTTCGAAGTAGTAACCCCTATGCCCATTTTCCCCCCACCAGATATCCCTTTGAGATTTCTCCATTTTGTCAATGATTGTATCAGGGAGAAAAAAGGAGTTCATATGGTAGTTAGCTGAGGATTTCAGGGTGTGCTGAACAAGAATGGACCTACCAGACTGAGCTAGTTGCCTACCTTTCCAGTTAGCTACTCTAGAATCATGATGAGTACTTAAATGTGACATAGACTCTGTTCTATTTATAGTAATGAAAAGAGGGATGCCAAGATACTTCTCATTCAACTCTATTTTCCTAACATTCATTGACCTAATAAGGGAAACACAATGATCAGGAAGAACATTCTTACTAAAAAAACAGGCAGATTTTTCAAAGTTAATCATTTAACCTGAAATATTACTAAAATCCTTAATGAGAGAAATAAGGTTCCTAGATTCATTGTGAGTATCTTTAGTAAATAGAAGACAATCATATGCAAAAAGCAGATGAGAGATGCTAGGAGCATCTTTTGTGACTTTGAGGCCATGAATAAGGTTTGACTGCTCTGCATGGATTAGATACCTAGAAAAAGACTTCATACATAAGATGAACAGGTAAGGAGACAGAGGGTCTCCCTGCCTTAGTCCTCTAGTAGGGGTGAAAGAAGTGCAAGGAGATTCATTTAAAAGAATTAGAATATTAGTTGTTCTTATACACTGTGAGATCAGTTGGCACCAATGATCTAAAAATACAAATCTCTTAAGGACAGCTATTAAGAATCGTCATTCAACCCTATAAAAGGCCTTAGACATATCAAGTTTAAGGCCCATGATGCCACACCTATCCTTCTTTTTCTTCATAGTATGAACCAACTCATGGGCAATCACCACATTGTTTTGTATATTCCTACCAGGAACATATGCAGCCTGGTATGGTGATATTAGATTGCCTAGCAGTGGTTTCATTCTATTCAACAGAATCTTAGAGATAATTTTATAATTAGAATTGCAAAGAGAGATGGGCCTAAAGTCAAAAGGACTACTAGGTTTATTCACTTTAGGAATTAAAGAAATGAAAGTATGATTCGTTTATTTTAGGAGATGTTTGGTGTTAAAGAAGTTTTTAACAGTTTCCAAAACATTATTTTCAAGCAAAGCCAAATTTTGTTTATAGAATCCAGGTGGGAATCCATCTAGACCAGGAGCAGTCCAAGAGGCCATTTGCTTAATTGTATTCCTAATATCTTCAAGAGTAATGGGACTCAAAAGATTGTCATTGTCCTCATTAGTGATACATCTATCAATGCAAGTTACAAAATTCTCATTAAGAATAGGGTTGGTTGTAGTAGAAATATTTTTTAAATGAGTAACAAGAAGGTCTTCAAGAGTATCTCTATTCTCAGACCAAAGACCATTAGGCAGCCTTAGAGAGCTAATATGATTAAAGTGTCTTCTTTTGTTAACATGTGTATGATAATAAACAGTATTCCTATCATAACTGTTAATGAAGTCAACTCTAGATTTTTGAGCATAAAAGGTGAAAAAGCGGGGGTCTAACAACCTCACCCAATATTTCGCTTAGCAATCTGTATGGACTAACTCCAATATACTTTTAAGAGAATCAACTAGACAGTCAGACTCAATCTTAATAAAAAGTATATCAAAGAGTTATATCTCAATTTCTCGATTCAATCCCAACTCAAACAAATATAAATCTGCGAGTCCGATTGAATACAAGAGAAATAACTTGAACGGTACCAAAGACAACGTTCAAGGATCAATCAATTTCAATCAACAACCAAAGGTTGGATTTACCAATTGATCGATACAATACACAACCTGTGATATTTCAATTATATAACAAAATATAATGCGGAAAAGAAATAACACATACACCAGAAGTTTTGTTAACAAGGAAACCACAAATGCAGAAAAACCCCGGGACCTAGTCCAGATTGAACACACACTGTATTAAGCCGCTACAAACACTAGCCTACAACAAACTAACTTCGGTTTGTACTGTAGTTGAACCCCAATCAATCTCACACTGATACAAGGTACAGTTGCGCTCCTTACGTCTCTGATCCCAGTAGGATACTACACACTTGATTTCCTTAGATGATCTCACCCACAACTAAGAGTTGCTACGACCCAAAGTCGAAGA
Source organism: Papaver atlanticum (assembly GCA_023531105.1). Lineage (NCBI taxonomy): Eukaryota > Viridiplantae > Streptophyta > Magnoliopsida > Ranunculales > Papaveraceae > Papaver > Papaver atlanticum. The sequence continues at coordinate 708,568 of JAJJMB010010308.1, read as the reverse complement.
CTTTAATAAACAAATTTGTATCACACAAAAAAGTCTATATGAATAGATAAATCTGTCTCCCACAGAAATACCTACGATTTTTGTTCCGTCTTTTGATCAAGGTGAACAGGAACCAATTGATATACCAGACTTATATTCCCGAAGAACAGCCTAGAAATATCAATCACCTCACAATAATCTTAATCGACTAGCGAAACAAGATATTGTGGAATCACAAACGATGAGACGAAGGTGTTTGTGACTACTTTTCAATCTTGCCTATCGGAGAAATTAATCTCAAGCCAATCTTACGATTGTACTCAAATACAATAGAAACAGCAAGATCAGATCACGCAACTACAGAGAAAATAGTTTGGTCTGGCTTCATAATCCCAATGAAGTCTTCAAGTCGTTAACCTACAGGGTCTCGATAGAAACCTAAGGTTAAAAGAGAATCGACTCTATCTTATACAACTAGTATCAAACAGGAGGTGTGGGGATTATGTTTCCCAGTTGCTAGAGTTCTCCTTTATATAGTCTCCAAATCAGGGTTTGCAATCTAAGTTACCTTGGTAACAAAGCATTCAATATTCACCGTTAGATGAAAACCTGATTAGATTCAAGCTAATATCTTTCAACCGTTAGATCGAACTTAGCTTGTTATACACAAATGAAATGTAACTTCATTTAGGTTTGAGTAACCGTACCTAAACGTGTACACCTAGTTGGTTCAACAATAGTTAACCAATGGTTAGCCATATGAGCACTTTCATATCAACCTTATTCATCTTCACCATAACTAGTTCAAATGACTCAAAAGAACTAGTTAGAGAGTTGTTCAATTGCTTAGATCTCATAGAAGTATATAAGACACAATCGAAGCAAAAACGATTTTGATTCACTCGAATCGATTCATGAACATTATAGCCACGGTGTGCAAAGATTGCATTCCTTAATTTATAAATGTCTTAGTTCACGAATAAACCGTTTTTTAGAAAATAACCCACTTAAGTACGCATACCGGTACAAATACTTAAGTACCCGGATTGAGCTTGTTTTTAGTTCACAAACTCCAGAAGAAATTCACGGGATGTGAACTTCCGGCAGTACGAGTACGGGTACGCGGACTTAGCTCCGGACATCCTAAACTAGTAAAGTACGCATACTTTGGTTCAAGGATTTTGGACTTACACAAGTATGAGTTCACATACAATGTTTATATCCATTCAAGGTTATATATTCTAAACTCTCATTCTAATCATTGAAACATTCTTAGAGGATGTTATATAGTGGTTATTCACACACTATTTTTCATCAAAACGATTTTCAAGAGATTGAAACAATCAACATGACTTTCGTCACGAGTAAAGATGAACTTGGCCAAAGCGAAAACTTACCAACACATATTTTGAGAAATAGATAAGCGAGAGAAACTCGGCTCGAAATAGCAAATGTGTATAATCGAAGTCTATATAACAATAAGACTTTTGTCTCAAGATAGGAGATAAAATAGATAGACTTTTGAGTGATAGATAAGTTCAAGTCTCCACATACCTTTTTGTCGATGAAGATCCACCAGTTCCTTGAGTAGTTCTTCGTCTTTGCATGATGAACGCCGTGGAGTCTAGAGATCAACTACACTTACTATCCTAGCTAGTTCGAGACTTAGCTATAAGTAGACTAGAAATCAAAACTTATAGTTTTGGCAACTAAACTTGACAACAAGCTTGAGATAACAACGCTTGCGAGTTCGACCAAGCAGTGCTCTAACAAAAGGATTCTTTAGATTTTTGAGCAAGTTCAAGATTCTGTTCTACTTCCTTTATGGCCTCATTATTCTGAATAGAGTAAGGATTCATATTCAGATGTTTGAGTTGATCAGTTAAGGTATTGACTTTGTGATCAATGTTACCATAATGGGAAATATTCTATTTTTTTAGATCATGTTTGACATTTCTAAGACAATTGACCATTTTAAAAGCATAAGAACCCCTTACAGATGTTCTATAAGCATCTCTAATTACTTGTTGACAAGTAGGGTCCTTAAACCAACACTTAAAGTATCTATAAGGCCTTTTACCTTGGTGTTCATTACAATTTAAAACCAAGAGAATGGGTGGTCAGAACCTATTGCATCAATATGAAACAATTTAGAATTGTTATAGTGATGCAGCCAATGACCATTCACCATATCCCTGTCAAGTCTAGCTTTCACATTATCAGTCCCAGATTTCCTGTTGGACCAAGTGAACTGAGATCCTATATATCCTAAGTCACTCAAACCAGAATTATCAATGACTTGTTGAATAATAGGATACTCAGCAATGGTTGGTCTAGTATTGGAAGATCTTTCATGGGCAAACATAGTCAGATTAAGGTCTCCAATTAAGACCCATGGAAGGTTAACAGAAGTTCCAAATCTATTTATGTGTTCCATTGTTCAATTTTCTCATCATGGTATATAGAACCATAGAGAAAGGTAGTGAGGAACTCAGGTTTACTGGGATCTGAAGAGATGATAGTATGAATCATTTTATCTGTAGATTGAAGAACGTTAAGGGTGAAACCACTCTTCTATAGTAGAGCAATACCCCCCGAGAGACCCATTGAAGGACATATCCAATAATTGGGATATTTGAATCTCTTGAGGTATTGCTTCATTTTGATGGAGTCATTTTTGGTTTCACATAGAAAAATAACATCTGGATTTAATTTGGTTCCACAGACTATTTCTTGTATCAGGTTTTCCAAAGCCTTGGAAATTCCATGACAAGATTCTCAAAATTGAGATAAATAAACAGAAACCAAAATTTTTGTGTAACCTAAAATCTGTAGTGCAAGTATGACAACTAGTGAAGTGTCTGGAGTTATACCAATACCCAATAATGGGAAAAACAACTAAATCACACAAATAGTAAATACACAGGCAGCAAACAACAATAAGGAGTATACAGATTGTGTGAACTATATGCAAAGTAGACTGATGATAGGTATGAGCAAAATTTGTGGGAGAGCAATTGTTTCCAAGCACAGAACTTCTAAAAGGGATACCTAATTTACTATTAAGCAAACTATTACATAAACTGTTAAGAAAATAACAATTAATATTGAAATTAGGGTTTCGATAAAAAACCTAATTGAAAGACGCAACATTTCCATAGTGATTCTGTGAGGCAACACCATTATGTTCAGATTCTGCGCTATCAAATGCCATAGAGCGATTATCATCCATTGAAATAAGTTGGTATTCCATCATGTTTTCAGCTGGGAGATCACTATAATCTATTGTTTCATCAGCTCCGCCACAGGCACTTTGGAAAATGGGGTTATTATGGGTGTTTGAGGGATTGAGATTATGGGGTAAAGAATTATTGTGAGTAGGATTAATCTGAGAACCTGCATCTCTGGTTTACTTGTTTTTCCTAATCTCAGCATCTTCAATTTCAAGGTCTAAATTTTATTCGTTATTAGAGAGAGGCGATGGAGAAGTTGAAGAAAAAGCATTATTTGCACCCCTAGTTGATTCCACCCCAACTTCCATTATATTAGCATCCGCACTAGTTATATAGGCAGCTAAAAATCGTTTTCCCTCTTCAGTCAGACTCCATACAACATATTCAGTTTCAGTCATAGCCTCTACTTTCTGTTCTTGTGAAAGTCTCTTACAATTAGTATCCATATGATCCACAACCCAACATTCTTTGCAAATCTTATAGGGATGCATTTCGAAGTGGTAGATGACCCATTGCTTTTGGCCATTTGGAGTAACATACCACCCTCCTCTTCTGAGTGGTTCATTGAGCTTGACTTCGACATAGACTATACTTGTGACACTTTCTCTCGGTTGTCTTCTTCTTCCCTCAGGTTCAACTTTTTTCCCAATATCCTTGCAAATCTCAGAGATCAACCTATCATTAAGAATAATATTTCCAAGTTTTCTTAGTTTGAGTCCAAGTTTGTTGATCAAACTTGTATTCCTTGATAGCTATGTTAGGATCATACTGGATTAGGGATAGCAAGTATCCCATGATATCCCAAGTTTTTAATCGGACTCCATTGTATGCATCTTCCCTCTGAAACCTAAAAAGAAACAGGTTTGTACCCTTCGTGATAATTTCATACCTACGGTAACTTCTCCAATGATTATTGATTTCTTTCTTAACCTCTTCATGGTCTAGTGGCTTTTTGAAGATTATTTTACCAAGTAGGTTGAAAGTAAATCCACTAGTATTTTCGGCAGCAGCTTCAGCAGTCACGACTATTCTTCTTATTGATCTAAGGGGAAGAGAGCCAGAGTTAGGCATCTGCATATTTGTGTTGAGGTTAATAAGTTGATTATTGTTGAGAAGACATAGGTTCATAGAAGTTTTTGCTGGAGGAATGAAAGCTATCAATTATGCTGAGTGTTTTAGGGTTTTGTTTATAAGCAGGGTACCTTATCGTATTATGGAAATCTTTATATTGATGAGTATAATTATGTTTCCATATTTGTTGGGTGTGGAACATAATATTCGGGCTAATATTATTGACTAGAATTTTGAATTTGACAATAGAAGAAACTTTCCCTCCGAATGAGCAACAATTACGGCAATAGTGGTCTACCGGTTCAAGCGAGTTAACTGGTTTGGAAAGGAGCTTGGTTTTGATAGATCTGAGTGCAGACATGGTGAAGAATTGGAGACTGATAATGGGATATTTAGTGATGATATGCTGGGAAAAGAATACAAGATTCAAAACGACTTTTTGAGATCACACAAAAGACGATGATATCACAATAATACCACTGTTACTTGAAGGCAAACACTACTGTGACAAACAGCAGAATTCCGAACTAGTTATAATCACTACTGATTACCACCACTGGGAGCGACATAAAAATCAACTATGGAAATCTGCAAAACAGATTAAAACAACATGATATTAGAACAAAATTGATTAAAGAACTCATTTAGAGAGAACAACAAAAAATAAAAAAGCAAACTATAAAGACTTCAAAACCTTCAACAAGCGTATATGAAGTTAACCCTAACTAGAATGATATTATGCATAAAGAAGAGTTGTGAGAACAGAGATTAGACAAGATTAATCATGAAAAGATGATGAAAAAAATGATGAAAATTTCAAAAGATAGATCAACTGAGTTAACTCATTGATCACCCGATCAAATGATGAAGTTAATGTTATTTGTTTTTGCAAAGTATGGCTGTGCTGTACCAACCTATGAGGTTAAACTATAAACTAAGTCATTAAGGATTTAAATCATTTACTTAAACATTCAATCCAGAAATCTGCTACAAACATAACTCAAAACTAACCCATACACTCTGATATTACACAAATTAAAATCTCTCAAGTGATATGAATACAATAATATGTTGTTTTACAGATTAACAAAACAATACATATATAAAAGATATATGCAACATCTTTAAATTCGATAAAGCTTTAAGCTACGAAAACGTATATCTTCACGTGCACCATCTCTTCGGATAACTGAAAGACTGAAGTGGAAATGAGTGAGCACATCATCCCAAAAGGGGTTCTCAGTGGAAACAAATACAACGTACAGGTAATCACTAACATGCTTCACAGTTCTACTTGAGAAAAATAATTAAAAATCTTTTACATCCAACACACAACATGAGATTGTTCTAAATTCACTTCCCTGAATATTATTCCCATCAAACAATATCTATAAAAATTCATCTCCAAGGTGACCTACGGAATTAACGTTAGAATAACCTAAAACATATGTTATTCTAACTTCGTCTCACTCTACGGAGAATGAGATTCTAGAATAACCACATTCTCACATGATAATGCCACCCATACGAAATGCGAACATCCCATGGTTCAGGTTCAGGTATCACCATCAAAGTATAGAAAATATATAAGGAGGTTTGATTACTTTTTTTTTTGCTCAATAATAATTTGTATTAATAACCAAAAAGATTCCAAACTTACAAAAGAGGGTACCAAAGCTTAAACACAAACAAAACAAAAGGAACTAAACCTATTACATTCTCCTACTAACTAACTCTGTAGTAGGTTTGATTCTCTTTTTCCAAATGAGATAAGAAAGGAGGCTTGGAGTTGTATATGATTTGTTCACCCTGTTCTAGACTTGAACCTTTCTTTGCCAGAGAATCAGCTGAGAAGTTGATTTCTTTGTAGCTGTGACAGATTTTCCACTCATTAACACTTCTGCAAATTTTATCCCATCTAGTTATTGCAAACCAAGGGATATTATGAGATTTAAAAGCTTCAATAACTGCCTTTGAGTCTGATCTAAAAATTAGACAAAAATACCCACTGTTAATGGCCCATTCCCTTGCACACAGTATAGCTAGTACCTCAGCATAGTAATTTGTAGCTAATCCCAATCCACCTGTAATGGCTGCTATACATTCTCCTCCATTGTCTCTAGCTATGAAGCCATAACCAGCAGCACCTGGGTTTACTTTTGAAGCACCATCACAGCAGAGAAGATTTTGGTTCCTCTGTGGCAATTTGAAAAATATTTCTTGGATTTTAATAGTTCTAACATGTCTGCACTTCAACCCAAAGTATTTTAAGATCTGTAGATCATATGTTGTATTCCACATGTGAGCTTTCATTCTGATTTCACATTCTGCAGTAAGTTTCAAGATTCTATCTTGGATGTTCTTCACATTAAATTTCTCTTCATAATACACACATCTGTTTCTTTGATACCAGAGTTCTTTCATTGTAATAAAAGATGTTATCCTCCACAGTTCTTTGATTGTAAGGCTTCTGTGTCTTGCCAGTGATAGCATTTCCTCAAAAGACCCTGGATTCAAAAAAAAAAAAAAAATCCCACCAAGACATTTCCAGATGATCTCACTATAGTCACGGTGCCATAGAATATGGTTAAGATTTTCTTCTGACTTTTTGCAAAAGTAGCATCTTGAAGCTAAATTGAACTTTTTAGTTTTCATTTTATCATTTGTAGGTACAACTCCCCTAAATAGCTTCCATACATTACTTGAAATACTAGGGTGTATTGATGAGGACCATACCTGCTTAGTCCAAGACAATTTTGGGAATTTTTCCTTATACTCTCTACAACAGAAGTAACTGAGAATTCTCCAGTAATTATGCCACACCATATTTTCTTGTCTGCATTTGCACCCACCACTGGAGGTTTATCTTGTTGTATCATTTCCAATAACTCTGCAGGAATTACCCATTCTCCATCTAATATCAAGTCAGACACCTTCATGTCAGGGAAGTTGAGCATGTATTCATTTGTTGGATACAATTTATTTAGAGCTATTTCTTTCACCCATGAATCTCTCTACACTGAAATTTTAGATCCATCACCAACAAGCCATCTAGAGTGTTCTTGTATATCTGTTGCCACCCATTTCAGTCCAGGAAAAATAGAAGATTTTTTATAGTATTTTATCCAGTTACCAGTTTTTGTTAAAAATTTCTCTTGGAAGTATCTTGCCCATTCATCTGTGCCATTTTGAATTTTCCAGAGAAGTTTCATAAGGAGAGCTTTATTTATTATTTCTAATCTTCTTAACCCCAAACCTCCTTCCTCCATTGTAGAGCACACCAATTCCCATTTCAGAGTTACACTTTTTCTTGTTGAAGGATCACCAGTCCATAAAAAATTTCTTATAATTCTTTCAACATCTTGAATAACTTACTTGGGCCATTTGTATACTGACATATTGTATATATGAATACTGCAGAGGACATGCTTTACTAAAATTAGTCTTTCTTGAAATGAGAGGAGTTTACCTTTCCAACCAGAAAGATTTTCTTGTATTTGTTCAACACAACTCCATACATGTGTAGCTTTGATGCAACCTGGGATTAAGACAACTCCTAAATACTTATCTGGGAAAGTTGATAAAGACATGTTACATTCATTTGGAAATTGAGTTTTTATGAGTTCACTTGTCCCCCTATAAAACATTTACTCTTTTCAAGGCTAACTATTTGACCAGATGAAGCTTGATAATCCTTGAGAAAGTGAAGTAGTTTCCTAATGTTTCTCTTGTCTCCATTACAGAATAGGAAGATGTCATCTGCAAAAAGAATGTGAAAAGGTTGAACTCCATTTCTTGAAACCATTGGTTGGATTGTTCTGTCTTGTATCATTCTTGTTACAGTTCTGCTCAAAAGATCTTCAAAAATTACAAATAGTAGAGGAGAGACGGGATCTCCTTGTCTCAACCCTCTTCCTACTTGGAAATATCCCTCTGGTCCACCATTTAGAAGAACTGATATTCTAGCAGATTGCAGCAATGTATGTATCCACTTAATCCCCTTTTCAGAAAAACCAAAACTCATCATGACTTGGAATAGAAAATCCCAAGTTAAAGAATCATATGCTTGAGTTATATCTAATTTTAGACCCAGATTCCCACCTCTTCTTTTCACATCAATTTCATTTATTAGTTCAGAAGCAAGAACTATCTGTTCTTGGATATTCCTGCCTTTTATAAATGCACCTTGCTGAGGAGAGACTACTTTCTGTATCACACTTCCAAGTCTTGTTGTTATTATTTTTGTTATCACCTTGAAATTAAAATTTATCAAGCCTATAGGTCTGAATTTTTGAGCTCTTTTAGCATTTTTTACCTTTGGCAGAAGAAGTAGAAAATTTGCATTGAAACCTTGAGGTATAAAACCTCCTCTCCAACAGTATTTTATTGCTGATATTAGATCATTTCCAATTATCTCCCATGCAAACCTATAGAACCAGCCAACAAAACCATCAGGGCCTGGTGGACTATCTGGATCAAGATCAAATACTGCCTTTTTTATTTCTTCATCTGTTGGAATATAATCCAATAACTGGTTGTCCTCATCACTAATTATCTTAGGAATATCTTGAAAAATCCCAGGAGAGAACTGAACTTCTTGAAATTTAAACTTGTCTTCAAAATGAGATATCAAAATTTCAGCAATATGTTGTTGGTCAGAAATAATGTTACCATCTGTTTTTTCCAGCTCTACAATTGTATTTTGAGCTTGTCTAATTTTTAAATTTACATGGAAAAATCTTGAGTTAGAGGCTCCTTCTTTTAACCATTTGACTCTAGATTTTTGTTGAATTATCTCTTTTTGTTGATCAGATATAACTTCAAGCTCTCCTCTTGCTGTCACTAAGTTATTTAAGAGAGTTATATCCATTGGATTTCTATCAGACAGTAAAGAAGACTGCATCACTTTGTCCTCTGCATCTTTTAACTTCTTAGATATATCCCAAAAAACAGACCAGTTCCATTTTTGAATTTCTTGTTTTAGCATCTTTAACTTCTTCATGGACACAAAAATAGGATTCCCTGATATATGAAATTTCCAGAATTCTTGAATTTGATGATAGAAATCAGGATGGCTCATCCAAACTTTCAAGGCTCTGAATGGAACATTTTTTGGCTTTAGAACATTTGCATTGGAACCATACAAAACTCCATGATCTGATATACCTCTGACTCTAACTTTATATCCCCAACTAGGATATAATTCCAACCATTTCTCATTGAAAACTGCTCTATCCAGATTGCACACAATTCTTTTTTTACCTGCTCTATTATTACACCAAGAAAATTCTAACCCTGTTTTTGGGGCTTGAATAAGACCACAATTATTAAAACAATCTTTAAACTCCATCATTGATATTTTTAAAGGGGTTAAACCTCCTACTTTCTCATCCACATTCATTACTGTATTGAAATCACCAATCACAAGCCAAGGCTTGTTCAGAGAGTTTAAAACCACAAAATCTTTCCATAAATCTCTTCTATTAACTGTTAGAGTAGCTGCTTGAACTCCAGTGACAAGAACATCCCCCACTTCTACTGTTATTGCTTGTTTAGTATTTAAAATTATAGAAGGAGTATTTATTAAAGCACTCCACAGAATCCAAATGTTTCCTTTATTTTCTTCAAAAGAATTATCAATTAGTTTAAAATGTATTCTTGGCAACCTTAACTTTTTTATAAATTCAACAGTAGCCCAGACTTTTGGTTCAGCTAAAATAACTAAAGAAGGATAAAGTTTTTTGTACTATACTTCTTAACTTATCTTTGGAATTTGTTCTCCTCAGGCCTCTGACATTCCAGTATAAGATTTTCATTTAGAAGAAGAAGGTTGAGAAGGATTGGTACTTCTCTTACCTTGCCCATTTTTACTCACATTTGTATTCAAATTTGCAGCCTGATTTCTTGTTGTCACATTGCTGGTCTTTTTACCTGCTTTTTTTCTTGACTTGGATAAAATCCTCACTATCCTTTGAGCTTGTAGTAGCAATTGTAGTATCAATAGTAGGGTGAAGTAAAATTGTATCAGAATGCTTCACTGGAGAACCAATAGGAGGCTGAATATTGACAACATTATTTAAAGATGGAGCACTTGAGCACATTGTAATAATTTTGTCCACTGATAGTGTTGGAAAGTCTTCATGTGAATCAAGAGCTCCTCTGAATTCCTCAGATTTGTCTTGTAAGATATGAAATCTCCCAGAGAAAGATTCACCTGGATGTTGAATTGGTGGAATTATTGCATCAATCATTTCATTATCACTTAAATTATGGTCTTAAATATGTTCAATTATATTTTCAATCTCTTTTTCAGCTAGAGTAAAACAAATATCAAAACCTCTGGAAGCTGGTTGTTGAGTTGGTTTTATCCTCCATTGCTTCTTTGGTTTTTCTACTAGAACTTCATGAATAGTTTCAGATTGATTTTTTTTCATTCCTTTTTGCTCTGCATTCAGCTGTTAAATGACCCACAATCTTACAGTGATGACAAAATTTTGGCATCTTAGAGATTTGTATAACCTGTTCAAATTTTCCATACTTAGATTCAATAATCACTTTACTTGGAATAAACCTTGCTAAATCAATTTCAACCAAAACACTGGCATAATATCCAATTTCTCTTTTTAAAGTGGTTTCATCCACTTTGATTGCTCTGCCTAATTTACTTCCCATTTGAAGAAGAATACTTTCCTTCCAGTATTCTATACTCAACCCTGGAAAAGAAACCCATACAAAAGCTGAAGAAGTTTTCTGTGTTTCTGGATTAAAATTAGGTTCCCATGCCCTGAGTTTCAAAGTTTGAGATTCAACCATCCAAAGACCCTTCCAAATAAGATTTCTATCAACTTCATTATCTAATTTGATGATAAAAATCCTTTACCTAAAGGTATGAATTGAAGAGTACCTTTAATATCCCATTGTTTTCTCAATGAAGTAGCTGCAACTTCCATCTTCATCTTAACAAAATCAAGTCTACCAACCAAACTAAATCTCCATTCATTCAAACTTTCTTCAATAACATCATCCGAAATAAACAGAGATGGAGTATCCTCAGGATTAAGGGAATGAGATCCAAAATTTGGACCAAAATTTTCTGAATTGGATCGAGAATCAGATCCATTTGATATTGGATTTTTGTTAACTTCCGACATGATTTATAACATCTAAGTACTCGAATTAACAATAGAATTAACACCAATCATCAGATTGGAAGGAAAAACACCTGAATTAAGAAGAAGATCAACACTGTTACCAATAATTCAACGAATTAAATGAACGAGTCCTTACCGATTTCGTCACTGATTCGCAGAGCGCCTTTACTATAACTGTTATCAAAAACAAAAATAATGGTTTTTTTTTACTATCCTCAGGTTTGATTACTATGATCCAACCTACAGGTTCATGACTGGTATCATGGAACTAGAAAAATAAGATCATAGTAATCCAGTCAAACTACTAAGACTGAACAAATCTCCCCATATAAAACATAAGTATATATATTGTGAGCTATCAGCCCCAGACATCCAGTGATACCCTGATGTGTCCCGCAGGTACCCTCAAGATGCTAGACACCCGACTCCTATAGTTTGTTTAAAATAAATATACTAATATCAACACGGAAAATAATTTTGCGAGGAGTTGTACCGTGACTAATCTCAATACTATTGCGTGCCCTTCCGCACCAATATAAGATTGTGTGCCCTCCCGCACCTATAAACGCTTAACGACGATCTGTGGAGAACACAAACAATCATCGCAGGGAGACAGGACAATGCATATAAGCAACATACAAATACACACAAATCATGCTAATAGAGGAATAAGACACATCGTGATCGCAAACTAAAGAGAACTTAATGGTTATAAGAAGGTTACCGAGTTCCCACCTGTTATTGAAGGCAAACCACTCCAATTCAAGATTTCCAATCTACAATTTCCTATTTACGATCATCATCATCCTCTTGAACGTGTAATTACCATCTAAATCAACATGACAATCATACATAAATGATCTATTAGATTCCCAGTCGATATCCTTTGCTCTATCTCAAATCTTCATTCTAGAACTCCCTTATCTCTTTCTTTATTAAGTTTTCCATTGATAGTTGTATGTCCAAATTGGTTATCGGAAGGGTATAAAAATGGTCGGAAAACATCTCAGGTGACTGGAAAAGTCATCGGTCAAATAAAGGTCAATGGCCAAACAGTTAACGGTTACCGTCAGCGTCATTCAAAGTCAAAGTCAACGTCAAAGTCCAGGTCAAGTCAACGATCCACTGATTCAGACAAAAACAAAACTGAGTCAGGCTGAATAAATTTAGTCAGACGGACCAAAGGTAAAAGCCTGAGCCATTGCACAGGCCAAAAACTAAAATGCGCCAAGATGGTGCATCACCAGCACCATTACACCATACTAAACTAAATATGAGCAACCATTTCTCCATGTTGCAGCTTTCATTTGAACTCTACTTAGTTTCAGGCATCATTCTCATAACCAAAGATTCCTTATAAACAATCACTACAAATCATTAACACGACAAAATCCATCTTACCTGAATGATGCTGCAATCACAAACTTTCACTAAATCAAATTATAGCCTACAACTACCATTTCCAAGATTCATTACTCTAACAACACAAAATGCAGTCTTACAACCACCATAACTATTATCCAAACTTCATTACATCTCATCACTACATCTCCTATAACTATTTTCAATGGCTAGTTGTAGATGGGGCAAAATGATTTGCTGGTTTTTTAGGAAAGTGAAGAGACGACCGTGCGGACGGGACTCCTCGAACGAGCAAATTGCTTAACCTCAAACAAATGCACTGCATGAGATTGCTTTGAGTTCGAGAGATCAATCTGTAGGACTCCGTCCTAAACCAAGACAATGGCCATTCCAGAGTCAATTCGGTCACAAAGAGGGATGAGGGTCGATCAGTAGGAGCGAAGCTGAGAAGTGTGTGAGATAAATGGTGATCAAGGATTGTGAATGTGTTGTAGGTTTCTGCAAGTGAAATGCTGGGTTCGAATAAGTTTGAATTCTGCTCAATTGAGAGTGATTGTTTAGATGAGAATTCTTGCGATAATTCCCGTATATCTGAGATTGTTGTTTACACGATGATTCTTCCTTCTTCAATCGTGGATTCAAAAAATTATTTTATATTGCTAGAATGTAGACACATTGATCTCCAGTAAGTATGGCGGTTCCTCGAGTGAAAGAGTTGGAAAGTGGGAAATCGTGGTTAAACCAGTTCCAGGTCATTCGGAGACTTGGTTGATTGTCCACCCACTACTTTGCTAACGCCCTCAACTGCTTGCACGACTTACTCCCATTTCTTATCGTATATGAACACACGTACCATAGGACACCAGACCAAAACCCTAATTAATATCCACCCATGTGACATGATTGATATCTCATGATTCTGGAGTCTGCAAGACATACGTGTATTTAATTAGTCAGTTGCTGACTTGATTAGACGATGAGTCTAAGTATTGTTTAGTCGAGCATGATTGACGAATGCTCTATGATTCATGGATTGAACATGTCTGCTGGGACATATGTATAGTTCTCGAATGCGTGTTGATAATTAAATCAACGTAATGAATATTGATAGCCTGGGCAAATATTGCTCAACTGAGCGAATATTGCTCGATTAACGAAGTATTAAATGTTAATAGTTGAATAATATTACTAGTCCATCTAAGCAAATATTGCTTATTTGATGGATTATTAAATATTGATAGTCTGAGAAAATATTGCTCGTCTGAGCAAGTATTGCTCGTTTTAACGTTGGTAGCATGACCAAATGAAATATTAATTTAAAATATTGGCAGTTGGATCGAATATTATATAATTAATCAAGATGTTGATTGTTGGATCAACATAAAATTATTAGTGCTTGAACTTGCTCAGAATTATGATTTGCAGAGCATTCAGTTGAAAACCCTAATTTTGATCGATTGTTTGATCGATTGATGATTTAATCACTGAGTGAGAGAGGGACCGAATACATGGGATGATGGCTGACCATGTAGTGCCCAGATGCTCAAATGAGCAAACACCAAAGTTCTTTGCAGACCAGTTGGTAAAAAGATGATTAAATGCTGGTTTAATCATTTATTAAAATAGTGCTCGTCTGAGCATTAGGAAATAAAACCTAATTATGGAGAGATGAGGGACCGATCAAGGGGTATTAAGCCGGCCCTTGGTGGTCGTGGGACCAGCTGGTGGTCGATTGAACAAGTTCCAAGTTGGTTGGAAAGAGTTTGAACCCAATATGAACTGTAGAAGATTAATTAGGTCAAAATTGTTAAAGTATGTGGGACCGGCTCCTTGCAAGCCTAAGGTCCGACCTTGGTCGGTCAAGGTGACATTTACGTGTCATCATATTGTCAGTGTCTCAATTCTGAGAATTTTGTTATTTTCTGACGTGCGTTCGAGCAATATTTTGGATTTTCAGAAGAGTTTGATCTTGACTAAAACTCTCAATTTTGCTCGAATGAGCAAGTAGAACTTTGCTCGTGCGATCAATATTAAAATAATAATATTTTAATATTTGTCGTGAGGAGCGTAGTCAGTCATGTGACCATTTTACTTTTTGGCTTTTGATGGTTTGAGCAATATTTGAAAAAAGTATGAAAAACCAGGGTTTTTCTCAAACGAAGGAGTTTCACTAGATGAAGGAAATAATAATAATAATAAAAAATAAGGGATTATATGGTGTGGGATAGGCCACGGCTAGGGCATGGCCGTCCGGCTAGTAGGTCCGGTCCCGTGACAGCTTTCCCTATTTTTTTATTCGTGTGAAGGAAATATGGAGAAACTAAGAGTTTTGCTCGAACGAGGATGTTTGCTCGAATGAAGGAGTTTTCATGAGATTAGGAAAAATAATAAAATAAAGTAAAATATTGGGAAGAGGCGTGGGGCCGTCCACAGCGGCATGACCGGACGGCTGGTGGGCCTGGTCCCCTAGACGGCCTTTTTATTATTTTATTAATATTATTTTTCTTCCCTATTTTGCATAGGTTTCCTCGTTCGTCCATATTTTTGAATGCTCGTTCGTGTGTTTGGGTGCTCGTTCGTGCATTATTGCTAAGTACACTCACACCATTTTCTCGGGGCTTATTCGGTGGTGGCCCAGATGCCCGATCAGCGAATATTTATTACTAATTCATGAAATTCAGCTGAGAATCCGCCATGAAACGGAGTAATAAAATAAATTGATTATCTATTACTAATCCATGGAATCCAGCAGAGGATCAGTCATGGGACGGAGTAATGAGATAAAATGATTATCTATTACTAATCCATGGAATCCAGCTGAGGATCAGCCATGGAACGGAGTAATGGGATAAAATGATTATATATTACTAATCCATGGAATCCATCTGAGGATCATCCATGGAACGGAGTAATGAGATAGAATAAATTATTTTCTAGGATTTCAGTTGATGAATTTCACGCTAAAGTTAATCTATGAATTGCTTTATACTAGCATGCAATATGCCTAGAAGCGAGTTTATTCGAGAATCGAGGTATGAGTTGATGGAAGCATCAAACTCGTTTTGAATATTGGTCGTGTATAGTCAGGGAACATTATGACATCCCGAAGACGTTAGCGCTCTATACTAGCATGCAATATGTCTAGGAGCCGTCCAATCATTAAGAGATTCTATACACATTCTCTCTACATAGTCAGGGAACAAACAGTGTGACGTCCTGAAGACGCTAACGCTCTATACTAGCATGCAATATATATAGGAGCCGTCCAATCATTTCGATTCTTTTTAGAGGTGCTGATGAAATATGCAAAGTATCGAAAAGCTCAGCTGAGAGGCTTTACGAATAACATATTCACCATAACTCTGAGAGGATGTTCGCTCAGTCAGAGATTGTGAAATGGTTCACGAATCATAAAATATGAGTTTCACATACATTTCTGAAGCCGTGTCAGAAACATGCAGTATCATGATTTTACGATTTTAGCCTTTGTCGAAAATCCACCATCAACACTAGCATCTACAATTTCAATAATACAATCATCACCAGACACTAATTCCAAATTCTATCTGTAAATTTCCATTTTCAATCCATTTAGTAAACCCATCTCAATATCGTCAGTAATTCCTTCAGCTCATCTTTCTTATAATGTCTGTAACTCGACCAGTTCAACTAGTTACAACTGTAACTCAATTCAGCATTCAACAACTCCTTGTAACTCACCAGCAGCTACAGAACCACTACTAAGTAACTCAACTCCACCTGCAGTAGTTCATTCCTCAACCTCAGATCAACAACAATATCTTCCATTCATCCTTGGTTACCATAATCTATGTTCCTGCAATACAGTTCAACCACACAACTCAACAACACCATCAACTCTTTATTCTTCAAATTCAGTATCATCAATTTCACAAACTCAATTTTCTCTATCATTACCAGTAACACTTATACTAGTTCCATTACTGAACAATGAACACTAATAATTCACCCATGCTATTCCATTTCTTCTGAGTTTTGAATCAATACTCAAACCAACACCACCTTCATCAACAATTCCTGATTCTACTCCTCAACTTACTGAGTTCCATCGAATTCAACACCTCCGTCAATTTTTCTTCTAATTTCATTCTGAATACTTCAAGAAAACCCTAACTCTAGCTTGATTCTTCATCAAAACATCTATAATCGTCAATTAAACAATAACCCTCTAAATCTTCATCTATAAATAACCTAATTAACCCATCTATTACATACGCATTCAAAAAAGAATAATCTCACAAACCTTAACTTGATTTCCCCCGATTTATTTCTTATATCCTTTGTTAGAGCATTGGTCGGTTGAACCTAGCTAAAGACTTGAAGATCGTAATGACATCATCCTTCCACTTGAGGTATAGTGATACTGACTTGAATTGTTTCCATTCCCATCGTTGCTTTCTAGTCGTTTAAGATTAAAACATAACATGCGAGGTTATATTTAATACTCTAGTATTAGACTTGGTCTTTTTATTATGATCAAAGTGTCAAGGATGAATATTTGATTACGAAGTATAATGTTTATCTTATGAACTTTGTAAATGTGACATCGACATAATCTATGTAACTCGTTACTTGATTGTGTATTGAATATAAGTGTGATTTCATCCTAGGAAACTATGTTTGATTACATACGTTTAAAGGAAGTACATATACGAAATTTGTTTCATAATCGAAAGGAAATCAATTGGCGTTTTGGTCCAATTTTCATTGAAGATCTAATGGATGACCAATTCGAACCTAGGTAATAACTTTGGTAGAACCGATCTTGACTTATGTCGAGAGCTATGGTAGAACCGATCTTTACTTAGTTTGGGATATACGGTAGAACCGATCTTGACTTATGTTGAGAGTCTTGGTAGAACCGATCCTTACCTATTTTGGGATACTTGGTAGAACCAATCCTAGCTATTGTTGGGAGTCATGGTAGAACCGATCCTTACTTATTGGGATACTTGGTAGAACCGATCCTAGATATTGTTGGGAGTCATGGTAGAACCGATCCCCAACTATATTTGGAGACTTGGTAGAACCGATCTTAACCTATGTTGAGAGTCTTGGTAGAACCTATCCTTACCTATTTTGGGATACTTGGTTGAACCGATCCTAGCTATTTTTGGGAGTCATGGTAGAACCGATCCCTACCTATATTTAGAGATTTGGTAGAATCGATCATAACCTATGTTAGGAGTCATGGTAGAACCGATCCCTACCTATATTTAAAGACTTGGTAGAATCGATCTTAACCTATGTTAGGAGTCATGGTAGAACCGGTCCCAAGAGAAAAACCGATCCTTCTTATTCACATATTACTTTACGGTTTTGTGTGAGTTTGGAATTAGGGTTTGCTAAATAGAAAAGTTCTAGATGTCAACATAATTTGGACATGAATACAAATCTTATCTTTTATTGTCCAAAGATATTTATGGCAAATCAAAACATATCTCTTATAAAGTTATATTAGTTAAGTGCTAAACTAATATTAAATATTTTCTAATGAGAGATTTCGGAGTTACAGGTTGGATATTAGTTGGAAATATGAAAACAAAAATTAGGTACTTATTGCATATCTTGAGAATATTTTCGGTTTTGGAATTTCCTTGTTGTGCAAACAATCTTGGTCTATAAATAGTTGAGTTTGCATTTCTTGCAAACTATCCTAAGAGACAAAAAAACTTAATTCATGTTGTTTCTGGTGGAGCCGTCTATCCGGAGAGGAAAGTACCCTAATTAGGCGAAATCTCTTACGACCGCTCGTTTAAAGACTTCTGTGAGATCAAGAAGCTCTCGAGTACCGTTGGTGGGAAACTAGATAATTGCATTGTTATTTTAGTTTGCAATTATTGATTTGATTGACTAACGGTTATTGAAACTTTGATTGCACCTAATTTGATTATTCTTGAGAGCCTTCTCTTCTGACATAAGGGTCACTCAAACTAGATCAAAGCATTGAAGAGATCTTCAGAACTGTTGTTAGATCTGAAGACAACTTGTGATCTCGCATTATTAACATAATTTGTTCTGTATGTGATCGTTCATAAGTGGATTCAAGTTTGTGTTGTGCAGGTACATAAGAAGGAAATTGAAGATTTGAAGAACAACAAGATTTTTTTATTATTGGTTTTTGTATCTCGTGATTTGTGCACACATCTTGATCGGTTGGGATCCAACTTAGATTAGATTTATCTGATCATATAGTCATTTAGAGCAGCAACTATCATTTGGTGGTATTCTTCAATATCCGAATCTGATAGTTGTGAATTTGAATCTAAGTTACTGATTTGGATTGATCTTACCAGACAAAGGAGTTTACTTGTTTAAACGGAAAAGCCTTTGTCATAACTCAAAGAATCTTTTTCTAAAATATTATTGGATTAGTTACAAAAAAGTTTTGCTCCTTTACTGTTTGGAAGATGATAAAAAGGAGTTGAGCGCTTAAGACTTTACATCGGTAAAGCAATTCAAGATGGTGATTTCTGTCTTGGGATTCACGTATGTTGACCAGACGGTTGTAGGCGCATGGATACTGAGGGAACTAAGTAACTAGGGTAGATTACTTGGTATCAACCATACGAAGTTGGCTTTGTTCTTTTTATAACGGCTTAATTCTGAGAGTATTCAAAACTGGACTAGGTCCCGGGGTTTTCCTGCATTTGAGGTTTCCTCATTAACAAAATCTTGCCGTGTCATTTACTTTTATTTTCCGCAATTACAATTTTTTTACTATAATTAAAAGTAAATACACTTGTACGTTAATCCTAATCACTTGATATTGATCCTATAGTAAATCGGTTTTGAACCGTAACTATTATCAAATGAATAGTTGTTGTATCGTCTCGACTTTGTTCCCTTTCCTAATTCACAATAACATCACCTCCATCCTTGTTGATACATCTTCATAAACTGATTCTGCTCAACAAATCCTTATGCATGACCCATAATTTCTCAACAAAAAAGAACAAAGAACAGAAAGAGGATGAGAAGAAATAAACGAAGAAGAAGATAAAAATGATTTATGTTCGACTGATTTTGGTATGAAACCAAAATTGAATTGATGAGGCACCCATTCGTTTGGTTATGGGAAGACCGAGTGCTAAGAGTAGATAACTTGGTTACCCTAATCACATTCATTTGTAAATTGACTAGTTTACCCTTATTACAATTTAAGTGATTACTTCTTCATCCTGTATCCGAGTAACACGTTCTAGTACTTCATTTCACATAATTTTTTGAGATCTATCCAGTGATACTAGTTTCATATCTAGATTATGGTTGAATTAATTTTTATTAATTAATGATCATATCTAACTAATCGAGTCATTAGCGGCTAAATCCTCTCTTAACCGGCGTTGACGTGCTTGCGGGCCTTTACAATTTTCTTCACAAAAATTTCAAATTTTCTTTGCAAAAGGATTGTTTGTTGGGAACCACTGATAGCATCAACTGTAATATATACGTAATCTTTACATATATTTTTATTTGTTAAATATTTTCGAATACAAATTCTATCGGAAGCTTGAGATAACTTTTGTTGCGAACTTAACGACATTTGTATCCATACTTGCAGGAAAAACCGGTTATGACATAAAAGTTTATCGTTTTCAAACGTCGGGTACTAAAAGTGTAAATGAATCCATTTTAAGATCTAGAACTGAACCAAATCAACCGGTTCCAATCGAATACCTGTTGACACACTATCGGTAGTGAACACATAAATGGGCGGTGAATGGTGATGTCGCAGAACTGTTGAATCTTCCAGAAAGTTAAGGAAAGCTTCATTGCGTTTTTTTCATTTGGAAGCTACTGAAATCCTTATGTTGTGAGTCTTTTCTTCTTCGATGAATTAGTTCTGATCTTGTAGGTGCAATTGTCAACGAATTTGTTTCTGATTGCTTAGAATTCACATTAAGTTAGGTAAGAGTATCCAGTTTAAAAAAAACAATTGGGTTATGGGTTATGTTTACATTGCGCATTTAGTTATGATAGTAAGTGTTTACATTGCACAAAAATTTAGATACCCCACATATTACTTTCTTTAGTCTTTGGTTAACCCTTATATTTTAAATTTTCATATGTAGTCAGACGTTCTTGCATTGCAGATCCTTTTCAATCATCTGATGATAAAACTCTTGTAGATGTCCAATCGATCAATAATAAAAAAAAAAAAAAAAAAAAAAAAAAAAAAACACTTGAAGATGTCCATTTTGGGTTTTCATTTTTTTTATTGTTACTATGAGAAACAAATAACCCGCTTAAGTTTTAGCCTTTGTATGTCCTTTTGTTATTCTTTCATCTTCCTTAGTTTTTTGTTCTCTTACGAATAAGTACTGTTAGACATTGGAAATATAGATATATCAATGGTTTTAGGATTACTTGTGTTTACTGTTCATATTTTGTAGGTTTTCTTGGTTAATTAGTAAAATGATACCTTGTTTACGGATTACTAAAATGAACTTTTGATGCACGAAATGAAGACGTTTGAAAGATCTTATGTGGTTCCTGAAGGATTTCCTAACAGTATCACCCCATCTTATGTGACATGGAGAGCTTTAACGGTCTTCATAAGACCATCACTATAAGTACTACCGTACAAGGAGTATTTTTCTTGAGAACAAAGATTTACATCTCTAGAATAATTAGCTTTTTTGGTTATTATGATCATGTGTAAATTTTCCAACTTCAGCATTTAGTGTTTCAAGGCTCTGTTGTTAATCCTTCATTGTTAATTTGTTACCTTGGTCTCATTAGCATTTTGTTGGTATAGCAGTGGGTGTTTTTACGACACAATCATTGTTGAGTTCTGTTGGAGTTTATAGAAATACGACGGGTTCAGGTGCTGCTGCTACTAACTGGATTGGCAAGGTAACAATATGTG